>OX451738.1:1075108530-1075514657 GCA_948472305.1 Vicia faba
GATGGTAGCCACTAAAATCTCTCACGTTTCGAGAGATGTGACTGTTTTCTGAAGGCAACCAAAGTGGGATACCCAGAGGTGTATATGTGCAATTATGTTGTATTCAGTTATTTTTGTCTTGTGTTAGGTTTGCTAGCATTTGTTTGTTTCTTGTCATACAATCCTATTAGTCATCCATCTAGACAGTTAATAGTTTGCAGAAATTTAAAATGCGGAAAGATAAAACCTAGCTATTACAAGGCTTCGGGGAGGGGGATCAATTACATGTCAAAAACTTAGGGAATAAAAAAAATAAAGTCCTAGTTATAAAACTATTACATCCCATAAGCAAATACATTAATATGAAAAGGCAATAATAACACAAAATTATTTAAACGTGCGCAAATTGAAAATAATGTCTAAAACTTAAAAAGGAAAAATATTTTTGTTTATTTTTGATCATGGAAAGAAATGTAATTTATAATCCCAAGTCTATTTAGTTTTAAATTAAAAAAGGGGTTAAAATAATTAATCAATTAATTTACAAAATTAATTTATTTGAGAAAATGCTAACCTAATATTTTTGTAATTTTTATATTTGTTTATTGATTAAAATAAAATAAAAAGAATTAAAAGAAATAAATAAAATGAATAAAAAAAGAAAATAAAGATGGGCATAGTAGCAAAAGTAAACAGGGGGTATAAGATATGGAATTCGCTGGCCCAGATCAGGAAGAGGCCCAGGTTGCCTTTCGATCCAATGAGGGAGGTTGTCGAAAGTGCATGATGGACTGCACGTTGAAGGTATTGGATCTGGATTGATAGGATCTACTGGTGTTGACCACGTGGTGCATGGTGTGCACGTTAAACCTGCAAGCATGGAATCTGGAAATACAATTGTTAAAAAAAGAAAAATGCATGACCTGGGTGTCGAATCCAGATCTTTCCCCTTAATTCGAACCCCCCCTAATCCGAACCCCCTGGGTCCAAATCTGGGTTACTTTGGCTTGAAACTGCCTATATCATGAGCTTCGAAGGAAAATTCAGATCGTACCCTAACAGTGGCACGATCTTATTCCTGTACGTTATCATACATGTAATACATTCATACAAACACAAACAACATTAGCAGCACAAATATGCAAGCAATATGTATTTAAATGGCCTGGAAATATAGTTTTGATTTTGTAAATCCTTACCAATCGGAGATGCTTCGATCTATAACTCTGGGCGTGGAATAGCTTGTGTAAGGGCCTGGGTGGCTTCCTGGAAGTCTCAGGAGAATGATTTTGGCATTAGATTGGGTTGAGAAGGCCTGTAATGTAGGTTTTAAATTTTGATAGCTCTATGCAATTTTGAGAATTTTGATATGGTTTTCTGAGCTAGTGTGTGGTGATTTGAGGTACTGTCTGCCTGTGGCTCTTTGGGGAAATTTCGTGTGTGTCCCCATGCTTCTGATTTGGTCTTGTATTTATATAGGGTTGTAGTGGTGAACAAATATGGCATGAATCATCCATTAACCATGACTTTGAAAGCAAAATTGAAAGATTTGAAAAATTGCCATTTTGAGACATTTTATGCCATTTTGAACTTTGAGTGAACCTAGACAGGTTATGGTAGGTGTTTTGCATGAATTTGGGATTCGAGCTAATCAGTCCAAGCCCAACAAGCTTCATCCCATTAGATTTTTTTTTCAACTTGCATCTCTATTTCAAATCAATTGATTCTTTCGACAAGCTCCCAAGCTTTGTTCTTTTCGATGGCTGAGTTCCAATTCGAATTACTCAAGGCTTCATCATTATGGCTTCTTCGACTTAGTCACCATATGCATCGATTGTGTAATATGGAAACCCCTCATATCCCATCATCCTAGTCGAACTCAGTTCTTGTTCCTTTCGATCTTCTTTCCTTCAATTCGACCAATCGAAGTATCACTTCTTCATCTTGACTTGTCGAAGCTTCGTTCTTGTTCTTTTCGATCTCCTTTCCTTCAATTCGACCAATCGAAGTATCACCTCTTCCTTTTTATTTGTCGAAGCTTCGTTCTGTTCTTCTCGATCTCCTTTCCTTCAATTAGACCAATCGAAGTATCACCTCTTCATCTTGACTTGTCGAAGCTTCATTCTTGTTCTTTTCGATCTACTTTCCTTCAATTCGACCAATCGAAGTATCACCTCTTCATCACTATTCCTGAAACATATTGATCCAAAAACTCTAAGATGACTCATATTTGGCTGATTTGACCCCAACGGTCCTTCTATGAAATCACGCCATGTTTGAAAATTGCATGCCCTTCGAACCATTAGACTTCTACGTGCTTCTTTGGATAAGATCAAAGCTTTTGAATTCAAAATCTTCTTCTTTCGAAGTGCCAATTCAATCAACATGACAGTCGAAATGTCTTTCCTTGTAATGCTTCGAATAGCTTATATTTCAATAGTTTGAAAATGAACCCTTTGACAACGGTTCAATGTAGTGAAGCTATTTACTAGATCTTCCTCAATCGAACACTTCATAAAAGCATCCTCACACTTTCTTTCGAACTATTCTTTCTTCGATCATAGTTTCAATTATTCAAAACTTGTGTAATCGAAATTCCAAGCTAACACTACTTCGTTGGGCATCTAATTAGAATGCATATTGTTGTCGAAGCTGCTTCGACCCAAAATCTTGTAGGCATATTTTTAGCTTTCAACTTACATCTCATCAAGTTCATTACACTTCTTTTCTTTCTTTCAGCTATGCTATTATGCTGGGGCGTATAGGGTGCAATAACCTCCTGTAATGTATGAGCTTGTACCTTCCAAATGATGCATTTCTTGAGCTTGAGGATAAAAGAGAATTTGTAGGGAATGAAACTTGGCATGGACAAACTTGAAGACATATTAGGACCATGGAAAACATTTGAGACCTTTGGAGCTCACACATATTAATGAAAAGTGAAACTAGTTGAAAGGCCATTGCTCAGGAGGAGAATTTATCTGATCAATTCTTGGTCAACCTTGAGCAATTGAGAACCTTAATGAGCATTCCTTGAATAAAATGGAAGGGAAAATTTTGGGGTGCAACAACTGCCCCTATTCAATTGTCTTAGGCCTGAGGATTTAGATTGGCATGTCCTCCATTCGTGATCTGAAGGTGGAAGATGATTGAACACTAGAGTGCCCAGAAATTTTCACTCGCATGAAGTAACGTCGTTGGTTGATAATATCAGGAATGGGCTTACAGATGCCATTTGGAGAAGATAACGGAGAGCCATCAGAGATGGGCTTATAGATGCCATCTGGAGAGGTGATAAGGAGCTATCAGAGGTGGGCTTATAGATGCCATACAAAGTTATTGCTGGTAAGTATAAAGCTTGACTGCGACGTATAATGAAGGAGTCTTTAGCAAGTACCACTTCAATAGGTAATGAAGGAATCTTTGACGACTACTACTTCAATGGGTAATAAAGGAATCTGACGACTAATACTTCAACAAGCAATGAAGGAATCTTTGATGACTACTACTTCAACAGGTAATGAAGGAATCTTATGACTACTACTTCAACAGGTAATGAAAGAATCTTTGACGACTACTACTTCAACAGGTAATGAAGGAATCTGACGACTATTACTTCAATAGGTAATGAAGGAATCTGACGACTACTACTTCAACAGGTAATGAAGGAATCTTACAATTACTACTTCAACATGCAATGAAGGAATCTTACGACTACTACTTCAACAGGTAATGAAGGAATCTGACGAATACTACTTCAACAGGTAATGAAGGAATATGACGACTACTACTTCAACAGGTAATGAAGGAATCTGACGACTACTACTTCAACAGGTAACGAAGGAATATGATGACTACTACTTCAACAGGTAATGAAGGAATCCGACGACTATTACTTCAACAGGTAATGAAGGAATCTTGGATGACTACTACTTCAACAGGTAATGAAGGAATCTTGGATGACTACTACTTCAACAGGCAATGAAGGAATCTTACGACTATTACTTCGACAGGTAATGAAGGAATCTTACGACTACTACTTCAACAGGTAATGAAGGAATCTTACGACTACTACTTCAACAAGCAATGAAGGAATCTTGGATGACTACTACTTCAACAGGGTACCGGAAGGAATCCGCGCTTGATTTAATCTGAATGATGCACTAGAAGATGTCTACACCTGACATCATCTAGAAGAGATATTTTTCCGAGTGACTTTCTGGGGAAAGTCTTTGAGGGAAGTACTTGTTAGAATTTAGTTTCTGAAGAAATTTTTATGGTCATGTAGATAGTTGATGATATTCGTCTGTTTATAGACTTTATTTGAAAAGATAAAGGTTTAGCTGTGTGCAATGTCATGATGTATGGAGTGCATTGTATAATGACATTCTCAAAATAAATGAGATTGTGCTATATGCGTTTTGTATGCATATGCTATGATATTGGTAAATGGATGTGAATGTGAAATGTTATTGAAGTGCATTCACAAATTTGAGCAGCATCTTAGTCCGGGGAAAATAAATCCCCGACTAATGCTGGAAATGAAGAGTATGTATATCTTCGATCTTCTGGGGATTATTTCCGTTGGGGACTCCTGTTTGCTGTTTTGAGAAGACTCTGTTGGGGAACATTGATTTCTGCTTTTTCTTGAGGAAACTCTATTGGAGAATGTTAATTCCTGCTTGGGGAGAAGAGTTCAAGAACATTGGTTGTTCATTGCTCTACTGGGGAGCTTATATCCTGACCAGGGATAGAAGAGGTGGACAACCTTCTGGCTTGTCTGAGGAGGATAAAGTTGACTGATATTTGATTTGATTCCAGGTTCCATAGCAACTCTCTGGGGATAGTGGCAACTTCACTGGGGAAAGGATTTTAGCCGGTGATTTATGGTAAAAGAATACTTAAGCTGGGGAGTGTCAGAATAAACCTATGCCTTGATTGTATTTGAGGATGTATTGAATGGGTAGCAGAATGATATCCATATCAAGATCGTATCTGAATTGTATCTAGAATGAGTGTCAGAATGAATATATTTAGATTGCATCAGAATTATTTCTAGAAATGGATCTGGAATGAGTGTTAGAATGAATCTATATTCAGATTGTATCTGAACTGTGTCTAAAAGTGGATCTAGAATGAGTGTTGGAATGAATCTATATCTAGATTGTATCTAAATTGTATCTGGAAGAAAATCTGTTTGGGGAAATAAACCATGTTGATGGAGAAATACTCTTGCTGAGGAAACACCCTTGTTAAGGAAATGAACTTTGCTGGAGAGCAGAAGTTCGAAGGGGTTTTACAACCATAGAGGAACAAGCTCAGCTATGGAAGAGAAACTCCATGAACTGTACTGATTGAAACTCCATAGGTTGGTGATATTTCCAGGAAGAAGATCATACTCCTTTATCCGCCAGAGTAATCTTCCGTGGAAATTGAAGGGAATGTATGACTTCGTGAAGATTACTTTATGGAGATAATCTTATAGAATTCGCTCTATGGGGGTCCGTGAAGACTTAAACATACCTT
This sequence comes from Vicia faba, assembly GCA_948472305.1. NCBI lineage: Eukaryota > Viridiplantae > Streptophyta > Magnoliopsida > Fabales > Fabaceae > Vicia > Vicia faba. Next base: position 1,075,114,036 of record OX451738.1, read on the forward strand.
AACTTCTAGAGCTCTTGGTGACTGCCGATGAGGGTGATAAGTCTTCTACTAATAGACAGGTGACGAGATGACAAGATATAGTCGTACACTTTAATCCCTAACTTTTGCCTGGATTGTCCTTTCATATTTTCAGTCCATTGGGATACCCTTTTTTGCCCAAGCCGCCTTTTCAGGTTTTCGACTTTCCGGGTGTGCAAATTTATATGTCCCTAATTTCTGCCTAGGCCAGTAACCTAGCGGGTCTTTTTCATGTGTAGTATTTTCCGACTATGTTCGTGTTCATCGGGTGTGGATAATCATCATTGTCCATAGCAGTAAGTGTTGCAGCACCGCCAGAAAAATGTTTGCTCGGTTGTACGTGATCCTTTGCTAGAATTCATGTCTAATGCCCGAAGTGATCCAGTTGGAGATCTGTCGCTGGCTATTCGGCACTTTTGAGAAATCCCTTGAATATTGAATCGACTGCCCCCAGATCACTTGGACAACATGCCATTCCCCTTGATTATGAAAGCCATGATATTGGAAATGTCTTTCCATCTGAGGTGATTTTGTTCATTGAGAGGATTTTTGTTCATTGAATATTCGTCGTGCGAATTTCTCTATTGTTGAACAATTAGTCATATGCAAACAGTGGTATTAAAAATGCAAAGCTTATGTCTGTCTTGAAGTTTTTTGAAAATTCATTTTTTTAGTAAAACAAAATTTGCAAGAATGTGATATTAACTCAAGATCTATAGCAAGCCTTACAGGAGTCGGGATACCTTTTTGTAACAATATGCTTTCGAACTAATACATGCTTCAGCTAGGACTTTTAAGGGTTGTAGCATGGTCTGGTTCATGGTTTAAGAAACAAATAATAAAGGCTCGAAATTTAGTTATACCCAACCCATTCTTCGTGATGTTCTTCAGTCATATGCTCAATTAATTATGCGTTTAGATCCCAATTAAGTCTGGAATCTTGGCCCTGATATTCTGGTGATGGTTCGGGTACTGAAAGTTTATTCGAGAAGGCAGTCATTTTTGTAACCTTTTCTTATTGTTGAGGATTTGTAGCAACCTCTTTTTTTTATTATCCCTACCTTTTTCCTGGACTGTTTCTTTTGTGATTACAGTCAGGGGATGCCCCAGTTTTTTCCTTAAGTCTCCTTCATAGGTTTTGACTTAGCAGGCTTTTCTTTTGAGAGATAATGACTGCCTGTTGTAATAATTATGCAGAACCATCATTATCTTTTATTTTGGAAGGATACCTCTGACACTACTCGTCGTGTATGAAGGGAAAGCTTGCGATTGGAATGCACTATTGAATTAAATTGAGAAACTACCCTGCCCCAGGTTATGATTAAAGGTTTCAATTTGTGTGAAAAAGAAAACTCCTACTTCTTAGGCTTAAAGGGGTTGACTAGGGATTATCTTCCTTATAACTCCACTGTTTAGGATTTGAAACAACGCGTGTACATCGTCGGCAAGGCCTATTCAAAAGCATAATGTATGAGATTATGGTATTGTTTTCGTCATCCTCCCTTTAAAGGCTTATAACTTTTAATTGAGAGTCGAATATCATAAAAAGGAAGTAAAAGCATAGTTTCGGTATAGTGAAAACAAATGGATTAATTCAAGACAAACATATGTAATGCATTAATGAAATTTTTTTTTGACATAATGGATAAGTTTTCGAACAAACAAAAGAAATTACAATTGAAAATTGAAAATTCAAAATGAACTGGACACTCTCAATGATTTGGCATGGGAGCAGTGATCACGTTGGGAGCCTTAGGAGGCTCAAATTCAATCTCCTTGTTGTCAATCAAATCCTGAATCTTGTTTTTCAAAGACCAACAACTGTCGGTGTCATGCCCAGGACTATTAGAATGGTAGGCACATTTCGCATTCGGATTGTACTTAGGAGATGAGGTATCGGGTTTTTGAGGAGGATCCCTTAGTGCAATCAGTTTTTCTTTTGGTAAATGTTGTAACGCTTGAGACAATGGCATATTAATCTTAGTGTACTGCCTTTCTTGAAACTTTATCCTACACCTATTTCCCTGTTGTTGTTGAACATGTGTAGGATTAGAAATTAACACCGCTCCCACGGACTGATGGTGGTTATTTTTACTATGGCTCCTTTGACCATAGACAACACTAGTTTCTTTTTTTGACAACAAAGGGCTTTTTCACATCATTATAGGTTGAGGCCATTGGGATCTTCCCAATTTTTATACCGCTTTTAATCCTTTCCCCAGTCAGAATCATCTTTGTAAAACCAGACGAAGAACTCCCAATCAGCAAATTAAAGAATGGACCTGTCAGAGTGCCCATGAACATGTCTACCATTTCCCGATCAGTTAGAGGAGGTTGCATCCTGCCAGCTAAATCCCTCCATTTCTATGCATATTCCTTGAATCCTTCCCTTGAGCCCATGGACATATTCTGCAGTTCCACTCGAGTTGGTGCCGGGTCACCATTTTATTGGTATTGCTTGTAGAAAGCAGCAGCCAAGTCTTCCCAGGTATGAATACTAGTTCCTTCCAACTGATAGAACCATTCCAGTTGAGTGCCAGCCAAACTTTCTTGGAAGAAATGGACCCATAACCTCCAATCAACAGTGTGAGGCTGGATCTTTCTGACGTATGATCTCAAGTGAAGTTTAGGACAAGAGACCCCGTCATATTTGGCAAAGATATGGACCTTGAACTTAGGTGGGATGACCACCCCTAGAACCAGCCATAATTCACTAAAATCCAATCCTTGTATCTTCTGGACCTCCATAGACTTGAACCTATCCTCCAACTGTCTGTACCTGTCATCATCAGGGGGGTATTGTTCATATGAGTAATCCTCGTTTTCAGAACCCTTGTTATTCCTGTCTTTGGCTTAATGTTTCTATCATCTTCATCTTGGTCGTCATCTTCATCGGAGGAGAATTCAACAGCTTGAATCGGTTGGGTCGGACCTTTGAACCTCCTTCCCAGATTAAGGACAATAATTGGCTTATTAGTCTTCTTCTTTTGCTTGGCACGGAGCATCATTATTTCTTGCTGCCCCTTGGCCAGATTCAGAAGGGTCTCCTCGAATTGTACATTCTGAGCCTGGAGATCTTTGACATTTTGTTCGAGGGCCATTTTTCTGCTTGAAATAAACAACGAGAAGAATGAGGAACTTGTACTGGATAACCTGTTCATGAAATGATGCATGATATATAGATGCAATATTTTCAAGGATCTTGCAGTTTAAACACAAGAAAATGTTAGAATCCAACTGCAGCTTTGATTAAAGAACTTCGTATCGTTGAATGTCTTTCTACAAGAATCAAGCTCACCATGTTGAGTGGGTCATAGCCTCTGACTCAAGTTATCGTGCTTTGACGGCATTGGCTAGAGGAAAACAAATCCCCTTGCCCCTTGCTAGATGTCTAGTTCATCATAACCTGCATCAGAGGCCCTTTGAGATCCTTGAAATGGTTAACAAAATTATGTGGCATGATGTCATGATGTGTATGATATGAACCAAGCAAAAGTGTAAGGTGGCGTAAATAAGTAAATCTTGCAAGAAATCCAGGTTATTAGATAATGGATGCAAATAGGTCCTGCAAGGAACTCACATTGTTAGGTAATGAAAACAAACAAGCCCTGCAAGGAGTTCAAGTTGTTAGATAATGAAAGCAAACAAGTCACACAACTAGCCTTAGGTTTAAAGGCTTGCATGAGGTTTAAAGGTAATTACCCTCTTGAAGTTTCAGTTGGCTCAACCTGTCCTAGTAATAGTAAATGGGTTCTAAGGAGTCTAATATCACAGACCTTTCTTTTAGGCATTGTTCTAGCTCAAGCACCAAAGTATTGCGGCCAAAATATCCCAAAAGTCCAATATCAATGAGTGTAGCATCGAGTATCAACCAATCTTCAGTCGGAACCAAAGCCGGCCATCTCACTACTTTCTAATGGCTTAGGATGAGTCAATTAAAGGTTCTAAAGGTCAGTTAGCGCTTAATGACGCTGTAAGGAAGCCTAATATTATCCTTGACTGACTCAAGGAACATTAGTATAAGTTAGAGTATCAGGATAACGTAGTTATCACTTTGTCCATATCGGTCTATGCCGTACAACTTCCATGATTTATTGCTACTTACCTAAGAAGGTGCTTCAGATCCGGGTGTAGGATCTTTAGTAACAATCCAAATAAACCCTAAAAAGTAAAGCAGACAAAGAAAACAAGGAAAGCAATTTAAAATGAATTAAACTCTAAGGTAACCCCACTTTTAATTATTTTTCCCCAGCAGAGTCGCCAATTCTGTGATACGGTGGCAGAACCGACTGTTATACTGGTTTTGCATTTGTGTTCACAAATGTTGCAGAAAGCAAGAGTCGCCACCAGCTTTTCTTTTATCCAACAAAGGAAAGGGTTAAAAGAACAGAAAAAGACCTTTTGAGAGTTTTCTGAGTAAGGGGGTAGATTATGGAAAGGGAAGGTGTTAGCACCCTTTCCATCAGTAGTTATCTACGGTCTCTTAGATGCTAGACCATTTTGAAAAGTATTTTTGAAATCGACTTAGTGCGGTGAACTTTGTAATGTTTCTCGGAATAGTAGAGAACGTATACAAAGTGTTTGGAGATGATTTTTGAAAGATGTTTTGTGTAAGTGTAAAAGTTGTTTGAGCATAGCATCTAAGAACTATCTACTTTTACTCGAAAGGGTTGTTCTTTTCCTTTAGATAGTGTTATCCTACTATTAGTTAGTAGGTAGCCCTAGTCGTTGGTTGTTTGAGGGACATTCAAAGGGATTTTTATAGCCACAAAGGCAACTGGGCAAGAAATCTTAGTAACTACCCTAGAGTTTTTAAGATCATACCGAGGCAATGTCGAGAGGGTCATCGAGGGACTTATGATCTTTAAACAGGAGGGTAGCCACTAAAATATTTCACGTTTCGAGAGATGTGACTGTTTTCCGAAGGCAACCAAAGTGGGATACCCTAGAGGTGTATATGTGCAATTATATTGTATTCATTTATTTTTACCTTGTGTTAGGTTTGCTAGCATTTGTTTGTTTCTTGCCATACAATTTTATTAGTCATGCATCTAGATAGTTAATAGTTTGCAGAAATTTAAAATGCGGAAAGATAAAACCTAGCTATTACAAGGCTTCGGGGAGGGGGATCAATTACATGTCCAAACCTGGGGAATAAAAAAAATAAAGTCCTAGTCATAAAACTATTACATCCCATAAGGAGATACATTAATATGAAAAGGCAATAATAACACAAAAGTATTTAAACGCGCGCGAATTGAAAATAACGTCTAAAACTTAAAAAGGAAAAATGTTTTTGTTTGTTTTTGATCATGGAAAGAAATTTAATTTAAAATCCTAAGTCTATTTAGTTTTAAATTTTAAAAAAAGATTTAAAATAATTTATCAATTAATTTACAAAATTAATTTATTTGAGAAAATGCTAACCTAATATTTTTGTGATTTTTATATTTGTTTATTGATTAAAATTAAAAAAAAAAGAATTAAAAGAAATAAATAAAATGAATAAAATAAGAAAATAAAGATGGGCTTAGTAGCAAAAGTAAACATCGGGGTATAAGATTTGGAATTCGCTGGCCCAGATCAGGAAGAGGCTCAGGTTGCCTTTCGATCCAATGAGGGAGGTTGTCGAAAGTGTATGATGGAATGCACGTTGAAGGTATTGGATCTGGATTGATGGGATCTACTGATGTTGACCATATGGTTTATGGTGTGCGCATTAGACCTGCAAGCATGGGATCTGGAAATACAATTGTTAGAAAAAGAAAAATGCATGACCTGGGTGTCGAACCCAGGTCCTTCCCCTTAATTCTAACCCCCCTAATTCGAACCCCCTGAGTCCGAATCTGGATTGTTTTGGCTTGAAACTGAATGTATCATGAGCTTCAAAGGTAAATTCACATTGTACCATAACAATGGAACGATCGTATTCCTGTACATTATCTTATATGTAATACATTAGTACAAACACAAACAACATTAGCAACGCAAATATGCAAGCAATATGTATTTAAATGGCCTGGAAATAAAGTTTTTATTTTGTAAATCCTTACCAATCGGAGATGCTTCGATCTGTAACTCTGGGCGTGGAACAACTTGTGTAAGGGCCTGGGTGGCTTCCCTGAATTCTCAGGAGAATGATTTTGGCGTTAGTTTTGATTGAGAAGGCTTGTAATGCAGGTTTTGAATTTTGACAACTTTATGCAATTTTGAGAATTTTGATATGGTTTTCTGAGGTAGTGTGTGGTAATTTGCTGTACTGTCTGTATGTGGCTCTTTGGGGCAATTTCTTGTGTGTTCCCTTGCTTCTGATTTGGTCTTGTATTTATATAGGGGTGTAGTGGTGAACAAATATGGCATGAATCATCCATTAACCATGGATTTGAAAGAAAAGTTGAAAGATTTGAAAAGTTTCCATTTGGAAATATTTCATGCCATTTTGAACTTTGAGTGAACCTGGACAGGTTATGGTTGGTGTTTTGCATGAATTTGGGCTTCGAGCTAATCAGTCCAAGCCCAATAAGCTTCATCCCATTAGGTTTTCGTTTCGACTTACATCTCTATTTCACATCAATTGATTCTTTCGACAAGCTCCTAAGATTTGTTCTTTTCGATGGCTCTGAGTTCCAATTCGAATTGCTCAAGGCTTCATCATCATGGCTTCTTCGACTTAGTCACCATCTGTATCGGTTGTGTAATCTGGAAACCCCTCATATCCAATCAGCCTAGTCGAACTCAGTTTTGTTCCTTTCGATCTCCTTTCCTTCAATTCGACCAATCGAAGTATCACTTCTTCATCTTGACTTGTCGAAGCTTCGTTCTTGTTCTTTTCGATCTCCTTTCCTTCAATCCGACCAATCGAAGTATCACCTCTTCCTTTTTATTTGTCGAAGTTTGATTCTATTATTTTCGGTCTCATTTCCTTCAATTCGACCAATCGAAGTATCACTTCTTCATCTTGACTTGTCGAAGCTTCGTACTTGTTCTTTTCGATCTCCTTTCATTCAATTCGACCAATCGAAGTATCACCTCTTCATCACTATGCATGACGCATATTGATCCAAAAACTCTAAGACGACTTATATTTGGCTGATTCGACCCTACCGGTCCTTCTATGAAATTACGCCATGTTTGAAAATTGCATGCCCGTCGAACCATTAGACTTCCACGTGCTTCTTTGGATAAGATCAAAGCATTTGAATTAAAAATCTTCTTCTTTTCGAAGCTCCAATTAAATCAACATGACAGTCGAAATGTCTTTCCTTGTAATGCTTCAAATAACTTATATTTCAATAGTTCGAAAACGAACCCTTTGATAATGGTTCAACGTAGTGAAGCTCTTTACTAGCTCTTCCTCAATTGAAAACTTCACAAAAGCCTCCTCACACTTTCTTTCAAAGTATTCTTTCTTTGATCATATTGTCAATTATTCAAAACTTGTGTAATCGAAATTCCAAGCTAACACTACTTCGTTGGGCATCTAATTAGAATGCATACTGTTGTTGAAGCTGCTTCGACCCAAAATCTTTTAGGCATATTTTTAGCTTCCAACTTGCATCTCATCAAGTTCAGTACAATTCTTTTCTTTCTTTCAGATATGCCATTATGCTGGGCTATGGTGTAATAACCTCCTCTAATGTATGAGCTTGTACCTTCCAAATGATGCATTTCTTGAGCTTGAGGATAAAAGAGAAGTTGTAGGGCATGAAACTTGGCATGGACAAACTTGAATACATATTAGGGCCATGGAAAACATTTGAGACCTTTGGAGCTCACACATCTTGATGAAAAGTGAAACTAGTTGAAAGGCCATTGCTTAGGAGGAGAATTTGTCCGATTAATTCTTGGTCAACCTTGAGCAATTGAGAACCTTAATGAGCATGCCTTGAATAAAATGGGAGGGAAAATTTTGGGATGTAACAATCATATTATGTGAAGAATATTATCAGAAGCTTGCCATCAAAATGGAGGCCTATGGTAATTGCACTCAAGCTTGCAAATGATCTCAATAATTGTAGCGATATAAATATTGAGACTAAGCCATTCGATTGACTTAACTCGCACAGATCAAAATAAAAGTTGCCACCACGCTTTATTGTTTCCAAAGGAATGAGAAAAGAGAGAATAACCCAAAAAGAGGGGAGAGAATCTAAGTTCGGGGGTTGGTTATGCAAAGGAAAGGTATTAGGACCCTAAACATCTATGGTACTTCGCATGAACCTCTTTGAAACTTTGTGAATTTTGGCTATAAGTGTTGTATACAAAAACAAATTATAGGGATGAGAAAAGAAGTTGTTTTTCTTTACAATTTTTGCACCCTCCACAGTTGTGAACCTTTAGTGCCTACGTACCACCTTCTGTGCAATAGGGGCAAGTGGAAAATATCTCACTTTACTACATATCATAGAAGTATAGTAGCTCGCATCACTACAAGGATTGACAAGAGTCTAATCTTTTGAGAAAATTTTAAAGTAAAAGGCCAAAGTGGCAAAATGGTTTGAATGAGATTGGTTGATTTTTAGTCTTCTCACAAATAATGTCAAGGTATGATTAAGTTGTTTAAAGTTTAATTAAGAAAATATTTTTGAAAATGCATGGACCTAAGTCCAAGTTTATTGTGAAAGAGGTTCAAGTTTAAAAAACAAGAATAGTTTTGAAAATGAGGGAGAAGATTTTTGAAATTAAAGAAGATGGGAGAAGATGAAGGGACTATCCTAAAGCATAAGGTAAAAGCTAGGGAAAAGAACCACCTAACCAACAAGAAGCCAACACTTTACGCAATGAGTCAATGTAGAATTCCCATCATTTGGATTTTAAATCAAACAAGCAAAGATGATAAACCTCTTAAAAAAACCAAACTTCAAATGCATTATGTCTTCACAAAAATTAGGCAGAGTAACGGCTGTATACAGATAAACTCCCAATCACAGACAAATCATATAATCAGAATAACCTGCATACAAAGAAAACAAACAACCCAATGTCTCAGGGTAAACCCCAAGAACTCCAGACAAAATAATAGTAGAATTCACAAAGGTCTCAAGGTAGACAAGGTCTTTAATTTTAAGTCCAAGAAGTCCATAACTCCAAAATGCCAAGGATAGTAACCAAATAGTCCAAGTAAGCTTAAATTTTTTTATCATTCAAGTTGGTTATTAGGTATCTTCAAAAAAAAATTAAAAGCTCACTTGAGAAAAATAAAAAGACAAAAGATAAATGCTCAAGTGAGCATAGATGAAAATAGAATGAAAGTAAATGCGTAAAGTAAAAGCATAAAAAAATAAAAGTCAATTGTTAAGGGGTTAGAAATTAGAGGTAGTTGAATGACCATATTGAATCTTGCATTTGAAAACTCATTAGAAGATTGATAAAATCAAAGCCTCTCAATAATAAGTTTCATTTGCTTTTTGTCAAGTATATCATTTATTTCAAAATCTCAAGGCAACAATAAATGATCAACGATGTTTAAATGATTCATTAGAGGATTGATAAGACCAAAGCCTCCTAATAATGAACCTCAAGGTTATTGGATCAAAGGTTTCAAATTAAACATACTTGGGCTTGCAAACATAGGTTTGGGCCACGAATGATCATTTCTCGAATCGGGACAAAATTTAGCATTATGTTAAGCAATCATAAGTGGACTTATGTAGAAGTCGCACCTATTTTAAGGCCGGTCAATAGCAATTTATGTACCATATGTTTGGAGAATTAATATGTAGATTATTCTCCAACAACATGTAGCACAAGTGAGAAGAGGATGAGATGAAGAGGGAGGGGATGCATCATGAAATTAGGGTTTTAAATATCATCAATATCATTCATCTATTTTGGTGAATTTGGTTTTCCAACCTATCAACACCAAGATCCAATGAGATTGAAGAATTTTGTCCCCAAAATAAACTCCCAATTGAGGGGATGTAACGAATTAATAATACGATTAAAAATCAACAATACAACCCAATTGAAATTAATTAAATGACCAATTAAATTGAACTATCTTATTTAATAAAATTAATTAATTGCATTAGATATTATATTTCAATCTAATTAATTATTTAAAATAAAATATTTTTTGTATTTTAATTTTTGATAGAAATAAAACAAATTAAACAAAACCAAATAAAAAGTAAAATATAAAGAAAAGATGTAAATGGGCCTTAAATCAACAAATGGGGGTGTTGAAAAGTAAAAGAGTCCAGGGCCCAACAAGGAGGCTGTATTTTGATCCAGTGCCGGAGACTCTGAAGGGTGAATGGTGAGTTGCGTAATCCTGGCCGCTAGATGGTGATGATGAAGATCTGAAGAAGATTTGAAGGCAGAGAAAATGAGGTACATCATATGGAATATGGGGATGCATGTGGAGGATATGTTGGATCTGTTGGTTGCAGGTCCTAAGGTTCTACCGTGGAACTCATTTCTGGAGCATTGAATGATAATGAGAGAGGATCTGATGGTGATGATTAGGGAGTTCATGGTTATTATGGTGGAGTACTTACACAAAATTACTCAACAACCACAAGGGCGGTGACAAGTGTCACCGTCAGATTAGTGATTTTAAACAAAACCTAATTAATAATAAAAAAACATTAATCAAAATTTAAAACAAAAAAAAGATATTAAAATCTCTCTCTTAACTCTGGCTATTGTTCTCTCGTCCTCTCTCAGATGAACCTCGCCAATGCTTCTGCACCGGAAATCGCCTGCGGCGGCAGCAACAACCGCCGACAGTGGTGTTGCTCTGATATCAATTTATTTTACATTTTTTGGTTCGTCTTCTTCTTCTGATCCTTAATCTATGGCTCTTTTTTTACAGAAACTTATCGGTTGGGCGTAGATCTTGAAGGGGATTTGGAAACCCTAGCGCTCACATCACGTCAGGAATCGGTGAGGATGATGAGAGACCTGGACTTCGGGATGTGAAATTAGACTTTCTGAAGCGTGACTGAGGGTTTGATGGCGGAGAACGACGACGATTCTCTTTCCGGTGATAGTTTGTGAGCTTCAACAATGAATCTGTGTTAGGTACTCTTTCTTCTTCTCTCTCAGCCTCATGATGGTAACAATATCTCTCTTCTTCCTTCTCTATTATGATTTTCAGTTCTGAAGGATTTGTGTAAGGAAGGTGATGATTAGGGTTAGGGCTTGGCTTGATAACTCCTCAGGTTTTGTTGTCTTGATAGCTCTATGAATGTTTTATGATAAAAAAAATTTTGTATGGAAGAAGGTGATAATTGGGGTTTTCTATGATTGTGAGATGTGTAGATTTTTGTTTCTGATATTTGTGAACAATTGCCTCTAATCTTTGTGCAATTGAATTGTTTTATACTGACTGGGAATTTGGTTTTGTTGTGTGTTTAGATTCTGAATTTCTTTGAGAGGCCTGTGGGAATGCTTCCATATTAGGATTTGATTTTGTGATTTTGTTTTGTTATTTTTTATGATGTGTTTGTACTTATTACTGTACTGACCGTGATTTTATACTTCTTTGGGTTAAGCTGTGATTTTCTGTATTGTGCTGTTTTGCTACAATTTGTACTTCTTTACTCTGTACCTCCTTTTGAGAACCAAAAACAAATGTTTTTTTTTTCAATAGGAGTTACGGGCCTATGATTTGTAATTCTGATTTTGAAATGGCCTATGATTTGTAATTTTGATTTTGAAATGAACAAGTATGAGGCTTTTAGTGTTGGGCTGGGCCGTTGTGATTCTGACATTCCTTTTACTTGTGAATCCATGATACATGTTTCTGAACTCATAGCCAATTTCCTTTTCAACCTCTATTGTGATTCAAAGCTTGGATTTGGGATTTTTAATAGAGGTCACGAGCTAATGATTGGACCACAATTATGATTATTTGTTAAAAAAATGAGGCATTTTTGTTGGATTTATGAACATGATTGGATAACCCTTGATTCTGATTCCCTTCACAACACTAATGATGAGATTGCAAAACTATTTCTTTTAGAAATTTTTGTTTATGTTCAAGTGTTGTTTCTTGTTCTAACCACTTCTTATTTCTTTGTTTCATGTGTGGGAACAACGATGAGGACGGTAAGGCAAGAAGAAGGGGAAATAACGTCGTCAAGAGTTCTTGGAGTTTTAAAAGAAATGTATTCAAGAAGCTTTTTTTTTGAAGAAATCAAGAATTGGAATTCTCTTATAATTTGCATTTTTTGTAGAGTTAATATAGGATGAATTTGATTCACATGTAGAACTTTTAAACTTGAATGATAATGGATATTGTAACTTGTACTCTGAATTAAGAACAAAAGTGGTAATGACTTGTAATAAACTTTGCAATTCCATTTGAAATTTTCTTGATTTTCGAATAAGAAAATAAATCATATGACTTGAAACCCTAGAAATCTCTTGAACATCATTTGAGTAAGCCTTTCAAATTTGGTAATTTTGACAAATATTGGATTTGAATTCCCATGATGAAACACTTCAAAATTTAGATTTAAACATTTATTTGAAAACCATGTAACCTTCTTCTTGAAACTTTGGAAGGAATGAAGCTTTATAAGTCCTTGAGATTTAATAATGAATACGACTCGAAGAATCAAAAGAAAGCTCCTAATTTGAGATGAATTTGCCTTGAGATGAACTTGAGCTATGGAATAAAGTTGAATTCCATTTGAATAAACCTTTGGTTTATAATTTCCAAACTCATGAAAATAAGACACTCCTTCCACCTTTTGAATCTAAGTTTTGAATTAATTTGAATCCATGAATTCTTAAACTAAAAATCTCATACCATAGCTCACTATTTTCTAATCCAATTATTAACTGTTGTACCCCAAATTTTGACCTAAGATATCACCTCCTACCTGCATCATTACATTACAAGTGTTTTGATCCATTGATTTTAAAATTCATAACTTTTTTTCAGGCCGAGAGCTATTTATGTTGAACACTAAATCATTTAATCGATTCGCGCTAAAATAATGTTTATTAATTATTTATTATCTTAAATTTAAATAATTGGAATTTGTTTTCGATTATTATGTAATTTAAAGATGTATAGATAATAAAATAAACATTAGAGAAGAGGCGCATTAATTGTGCAGACAGTATTTATTTATTACTCACTATCTCAAATTTAAATAACTGGAATTCATTCTCAGTTATTACATAATTTAAAGATTTATGAATAATATAATAAATATTCGGAAAAGTTTATTGGTCAATAATGATTATTTAATCATTTGTCATTCTAAGTTAAATAATTGAAATTCTATTTTAATTATTATAATTTAGAAAGTTATGGAGGATGAATTAAATAATTGAGACTATTAATTGATCAATGATAATTACTTATTTATCTGTTTATTATTCTGAATGTAGGTAGTTAAAGAATTGTAAACGATAAAATAAATAATTAGAGAGAAAGAAGAAATTAATTGGCGAATATTGGATTTTTATTCATTTTTTCTAATTGTACAATTATTATGTAAATATTGTATCTATTACAACAAAATTACAATAATAAGTTTACAAAGCTAAAATGAAATAAAAAATTAATCTAATATTCCTAATTCTAAATCTTCTGATCCAATGCATTTTTGTCTGCTCACTTGATGCTACCTGCAAAGTTAAAAGAAATTAGAGTTTGAACAAATAATTAAAAGCAAAATTATTCAATGTTCATCATTAAAAGCAATGGTCGGAATCAGTTTACCCTTTTTTGCAAATCACGGGATTTCTCCCGGTTCACAAAAAAGGGAGGAATTTTTATAAATGAATGCACAAATTCACTTTTGTCAAAGAAATTGCATCTTTCAAATTAATTGCATTTTTTAAAAATCCAATGCATTTTTTTCAAAATATGCACAGCATACAAAGTCCCTGCAAAATCTCAACAGCATATGCAAGCAGGCAAATGCCAACGTAAACCTATGCCCACATAGTAGAAAACAAAACATAAGCTATACTATTGCATTGAAAGTCAAAAATATGCAGTTTAACCAATATGCAAGCAATGTAACATTCCTTTTTTTCATCATATTCTGGCCTTTTGCAATTTCAGAAATAGTACAGTATATCATTTTATTGTCAAAACTGTACTGAGAGAGAAAAAGAGAGGAGGAAGTGTGGTTTTACAGGTTTGGCTTAGGCAGGAAAGGGATACAAGACAAACTGCAGTAATATAGCCAGTAGAAGTAAAAACATAAAATAGGAATAGAAACAAATTAGATGTAACAGTATGATGCAGAATGCCAGGGAAGAGGGTGAAAATATTTCAAATCTCCAGCCTGTAACGAAAACAAAAGGAAGAGAAGACTGTTATAACATAACAACCAAAAAATCACATATCAGATCCATCAATCTCCAAGCCTTCGAGACTTAAAAAAAAATTGTTATCGACAAGAAAACATACAAAAACCAGCAGAACCTGCATAACCATTTTTGTCAAAAAACCATAAAAACCAATATGGGCTAAACCTCACCAAAAACAAAAACTGATTGAGCCCTCAAGCCAACATCATCATCCTACTGTCAAATATACATCAAAAAAACAATTTCACACAAAAACCAGTTTAAACCATTTCACCATATGGCCTAAACACAGAACCATCCTTTCTACTGTCCAACCAACACAAAACCAGTTCAAACCATACAACCAATATGGCCTAACAACAAAAAACCTATTCCCCTGTTTCCATCATGGCATAAAAACCAGTAAAACCTGCATAGGGCCTAAACCAATTTCCAAACCCAAGCATACAGTAAGGCCTCAATACATTCATCATTGGCCAAAAAGCAAAATCATACAGTAGTATAGGCGAGAAGAAGAAGAAAATGCTAGTAAAAAAGTAAGCATTTCAACAGTAGCACTCAATCATCTAAAACATCGAAGCATACAACACAAAGCCTCAGACGTATGTCATCATAGGCATCACAGGCTAGCAATAAGCGACAGTAGTGAGAAGAAGAAAGAGCAATCCAACATCATCACAGTGAAGGAGAAGATAAGAAAATGTTCAAGGCAACATTAAAAATACAGTATCGAGGCAAGAAGAAGAAAGACACGAATACAAATACCGGCCACCAAAGCAAGCTCGCGACGCGCCTCCCTTCCTCGCCTCGGCCTCCTACGCTCACCCGACCTCCTCCTCCGTCTCCGAAGGTAACCCCTTTCCTTCCCTCTCTTTCATGCATCAAATAACATCAAAAGTTCGAAGTAAGAATCATTGTAATCAGAATCAACACATGCAAAAAAAATGTAACCAAGCTTTAACAAATCAGAAAGCGTTTTCGTACCGTGAACCCATCGTGCCTTGGTTTGCGTCGGAGGGAAGAGAAGTTTGGAGCTGGTGGCCATTGGGCAAGGAAGTTTAGGCAAGTTCAGAAGCATGGAGAAGAAGACGCGAAGAAGATGACGAAGAAGAGAGATGAGCGCCGTTCTGCACCACAGAACCCTAATCCCCAATTATGCTAAAACAACAATTAACCCTAAATGAATTGTAAAAACTGATGGACCTTGCTTCCCCTAAGCCCAACGTTTTGTTTGTAGCACCCCCTCCCATTTTGGTTCTGCGTGGGCCACTGAACCATCTGGCCCATTTATATTTTACTTGTTTTTTTTTATTTTGATACACTTTCTCTTTTTTATTTTACTTTCTCTAATATTTTTTTAGAATTATTATGATGTTGGTTAATTAGTAAATATATTAAAAAAACAAGAGATATGTCTAACTAGGTAAATTTTTTAATTAGTTTGACCTTTTAGTTTAAACTTTGGATTTAATTTAGGAGTTTTAATTTTATTTTATTAGGGTAAATTAATAACTTTCAATTTAATTTAGAACCTCTTAATCTTTTAAATAAGTATTTTGTTTTCATATACATAAAAATATAGAATTTAAGAAGGTAGACACTTTAGTTTTTTTATTAATTCTCCTCTTACATCGTTATTAAACAAAAAAAAACTCTAAAACATATAAAAATAGAGAAACTTAAAAATATTTTATTAATTCATTTTCTTGCTTTATTAATATTAATATCAAAATATATAAAATAAAACTTAATAACTAAAAAAAAATTATGTCTTCGTTAAATAATTCTCTTGCTTTTTATCCATATCAAAAATGCGTAAAAATTAAAAAATACTTTCTTTTCGTTAATATTAAACAAAAAATCATGAAAAATGCATTATTCGCATCATTTAGTCTATCATTTAAATTATCGTTATTTAATCATTATCCGTTTATTTTGTCTGTTTATTTATTCTATATTTATTTGTTTATTCTGTTTATGTTTAAATCCAAAGGAAAAACAGTAAATTTGTTGACTTCATGTCCTCAAGTCTAACTGCGCGAGCTTTCGCATTTCATTAAAACTTAGGATAATTTTTCCTCAAGTATTCAACCTTTTCAAAATTTATGCCCTTTAAGCAAAAACTTCGACATTAGGTCGTCGTAACTTCAAAAACCCGTCCGTATCCCGTTTCGGCCAAAATGATTTATTTTCAATCAAGCAATCAATTTTAAATAAAACAGATATTTCAAAAGGTTCCTATAGAGTACTATAGATGCACTGGGTGCTAATACCTTCCCATTGTATAACCAACCCCTGAACCATAAGATCTCTTTTCAAAAACGCTTTGTATTTTTATTATTATTTACATTGCATATTTAGGGTTTTATTTCGCTCTTTTCCCTTTTCCTTTGGAAACAATAAAGCGCGGTGGCGACTCTTGCTTTTGTGAGACGAATTAATCAATAATTCGATCTCCGATTTACCCTGCTACATTTTTTATCGCTACAGAATTGGCGACTCTGCTGGGGACAGATTGACCTCTTGCTGGTCCATCCCTAAGTGGGTTAAGCCTAATTTGTTTTATCTGTTTACTATTATTTGATTTGCTTGATTATATGTTTAAATTGGGGGTGTTTGGGTTTTTTTGCAAAGGACGAATCCTATACCCGGATTAAGTAACACTTAAGGAATAGGACGGGCAGTATAGTCATGTTAACTTTGAGGGAGTAATCCCGAAGAAGGAGGCATGAGATCCCCCACTCAATGGAAGGCCCTCTTGAACTTAATATTTGTTTACCGAGTAATTGGGAAGACATTATTATTTTCGACCTAGGAGCCCGAGAAGTTGAGGACCGTATAACCCTAACCCATCTTGGCCTTTTTAGGTGTAGCGCGGAGACTATAACAGAGTAATTCAGAAGTAGTTGTTACGCGATGCTACGCTCGGATGAGTTTCTCTTGAGAATATTGCTAATTATCGAGTAATCAAGACGTTGGCAATATCCGAAGGAGGAATGTAGACTCTGGGAACTCTTAGAACCATGTCTTACAGGTGTGATTGAAACGTTAGTACATACCTTTGGGTGGGCTTTACCCTCGACTCCATGCTAAACGTTGAACCTTTGAACCCCATGTTTGCAAGCTTGTGTGTGACTGTTGCATTATCATTCATTCATGCATTCATCAACATCTTTGTAAAAAAAAAAAAAACTTGTTTTTCAAGGAACTTTGGAATGATTTTTGTAGACGTCTCAGGGTATTATGGAACTTGGAAGGAGAAATACTCGAAGCTTCAGCTTCAAGGAGCCCGAGATTGAAGAACTGAAGAGTTTGATTCCGAAGATCGAGAGTCCGACAGATTTTCAGAAGAAGTATGGGTCCATCGTACCGCTCATGAAGCGCAAGATGAAGAAAGGCATCCTCAACACGTTGGTTCAGTTCTATGATCCCTTGTACCGATGTTTCACCTTTCCGGATTATCAGTTGATGCCCACTTTAGAGGAGTACTCCTATATTCTTGGTTTGCCGATCGCCGACCGTGTTCCTTTTCTGGATTAGAAGAGGAGCCCAAATCTCACGAGATAGCAACCATCACCCACCTGAAGAAGTCAGAGATAGAGGAGAATATGACTACGAAAGGGGGAATCCGGGGTTTGCCGATGCAGTTTCTGTTGAAGAAAGCTCGCCACTTTGCTGATACAAAGGATACTGTTGCCTTCGAGGACGTGTTTGCTCTGCTCGCATATGGTCTTTTCTTATTCCCTATCGTTGATAAATTTGTGGATATCAACGCCATCAGAATTTTCCTGATTGGAAATTCGGTCCCTACGCTGCTAGGGGACACATACTACTCCATCCATCTTCGAAACTCTTATCAAGGAGGGATGATTATTTGTTGTGTACCGTTGCTGTATCAGTGGTACGTTTCGCATTTACCTGGGTCTGATGCTTTCTGGGATCTCGAGAAGGAACCGCGTTGGGCGCCAAAGATTATGGCTCTCACTCATTTCGACATTGACTGGTATAATCGAGTTTACCACGACGTGGAGATCATTGATAGCTGTGGTGCTTTTCCTAACGTACCTCTTCTCGGTACGAGGGGTGGAATCAACTACAACCCTGTTCTAGCGCGCCGTCAGTTCGGGTACCCGATGAGAGATAAACCAAACAACCTCCATGTGAGTGGTTTCTTTCTTCAGGAAGGACAAGACCATCAGGCTGCTAAGAGGGAGATTGAAGGAGCTTGGCGCCACATCCACAAGAAAGGGAGAGATATGTTGGGACATAGAGGTGCCGTTTCTTTGGAGCCTTACCTACAGTGGGTCCGTGCTAGGGCTTGTGCTCTCAAGATGCCATATAAACTTGAGAAACCTTTATTCCCCGCCATTGCACCATCATCTGTTGTTATCCCTATCGCGGATGTAGGAGAATATCAAGGAAATCTGGCTAGGATGAAGTACGAGAGGGATGCTTGGAAGGAAAAGTACCATATGTCTGAATATGAGAATCGAGTCCTGACTTGACAACTAAAAGAAAAGAAGGAGTTACTGCTTATTCAAGACGGCCGGTTCGTTGACCACGATGAGAAACTTCGTCAGAAGGATGCCTTGCTGAAGAAGTATGCGAGTGAAAGGAAGAGAAAGAAGGAGAGTCAGGTAAGCGTTGCTCTTGTTCCTAATCCGCAGAAGGAAATCATCGATCGACTGATAGCTGAGAAGAATGAGATGGAAGACTTTTACGAAGAAAAGGTCAAGAAGCTCCGATTACAGCTGGTGTTTGGTCCGTCATCTGAGGATTCTGAGTGAGCTTTAGTTTTTAGTTTATTTTGTTGATGTCATTTTGTAAAACTATGTAAAAGGGCTTCATGCTCCGAAGTTGTAATTTATTGTTTTATTAAGGGCTTCATGCTCCGAAGTTGTAATTTATTGTTTTATTATGGGCTTCATGCTCCAAAGTTGTAATTTATTGCTTTCATGTTTTAAGATTGTAATTTATCACTTTATTATGGTCTTCATGTTTCGAAGTTGTAATTTATTGCTTTCATTATTGGATTTGTTATCCCAAGGTTGTAATTTACTGTTCCAAATTGTAAGTTGTAATTTATCGCTTTCGATTAATGGATTGAGTTTTTGTTGTTCCAAATTCCTTTACCATTGATGTATGCAAAATCATTAAAGTTCCTTGAAAAACTTTTAAAATGAGTCATCATTTGCATTGCCATCATGCATCATTTCACATTCCACTTCACATGTTTTCTAGAGTCTCATCCTTGTTCTTTTTCCACCGAAGGTTGTCGAGCTGTCTCACCGATACGACACTCGGGCCAATCGTCAAAGGAAAATGGAAGATTTGGAACAGGAAAATCATGAGCTTCGTGGGGAAGTTGCTACACTTCGTGTCGAGATGGAAAAGTTAACTGCGTTAGTGGAAAGTTTGGTGGCTGTTCAGAATCAGCCATCGACTACGGCTGCCGAGATTCAGACTTCAACTCCAGTGGTTTCCGAGATGGTCACCGTTTCTACTTCTGTGACTCAAATCAACTCTCCGCTTCAACATCAGATGCCGAAAGGTTTTCCATGGGGGATGCCTTACCACTTTGTGCCAGAGGGGTATTAGCCTGCCGTACAACCTTTGTTTCAACCTGCTTTGTCTCTCCCTCAGTCAGAGACAACTGCCATACCGCCAGTAGTTCCGTCTGTAACACCTTTTCCGCAACCAATTATGACGACCGTTGCTCCTGTGGTCTACTCCGTGCCTTACTTGAATGAACCTCCTTATCCTGCCGAGCCCATCGAAAGTTTGGGTCTTTTTGATAGAATGGAAGAATTTCAGGATCAGTTCTAGGAAATGCAGAAGGAGCTTAGAGCATTGAAAGGGAAGGATTTGTTTGGAAAGAGTACGCATGACCTTTGTTTAGTTCCGAATGTCAAGATTCCAGCGAAATTCAAAGTGCCAGACTTTGAGAGATATAAGGGTGATTCGTGTCCTAGAAGTCATTTGACAATGTACGTGAGAAAGATGTCTACATATTCCGATGATCATGACCTGTTGATTCATTATTTTCAAGACAGTTTGACGGGTGCTGCTCTAAAGTGGTATATGGGTTTAGACAGCATTCGAATCCGCAGCTTTAACGATCTTAGTGAAGCCTTTGTCCATCAGTACAAGTACAACGTTGACATGGCACCGGACAGGGATCAACTCTGGGCGATGTCGCAAAGAGACCGAGAATCTTTTAAGGAATACGCCCAGAGGTGGCGTGAAATTGCTGCTCAAATCTATCCACCTCTTGAGGAGAAAGAGATGACTAAGATATTTTTGAAGACTTTAGGATCCTTTTACTACGAAAGAATGATAGCCAGCGCACCCAGTGACTTCACTGAAATGGTAAGCATGGTCATGCGATTAGAGGAAGGGATTCGTGAAGGGCGTTTGGTTAAAGAAGGGAGTCCGTCTAGCAGTGCGAAGACGTTTGGAAGTGTTTTCCCGAAAAGAAAAGAGCAGGATGTTAGTGCTTTGTTTCCAGGTAGGCCTAGGAGAGGTTACTCTCACGTTGCGGCAGTCACTCCGCTGTCCGCCCAACTTTGATGACTCCAGCTCATCAAACCCCACCAACTCAACAACGGCCTTTTCAGCAGCAGCCTCGACAACAGGCTTATCCGTTCAACAATCAGAACCGTTCACCCAGAAAACCGCAGTTCGATGCCATTCCTATGACTTATACTGAATTGTTCCATGCTCTTATCAGAAAGAATCTCATCACGACAAAGCCTCCTCCTGTCGCGCCGAACAGTGCTTCTCCGTGGTACAAGGCGGATCAATTTTGTGAATATCATCAAGGGTCGCCGGGACACAATCTTGAGAATTGCTTTGCTCTGAAGGCGGACGTACAAAGATTAATTAAGAATGGTATCTTGTCTTTTAAGGATGTTAATCCAAATGTCAGAGATAATCCTTTGCCTCGACATGGGGCAGCTTCAGTGAATATGGTGGAAGGTTGTCCGGGGAAGTTCCGAGTTTTTCAAGTCGAACACATAAGAGAGTCGTTGGTCAGGCTACATCAGAGTTTGAGAAGACTTGCCTTTGTTAGGCACCAACATGATTATGACG
The DNA here is from genome assembly GCA_948472305.1 of Vicia faba. Classification (NCBI taxonomy): domain Eukaryota; kingdom Viridiplantae; phylum Streptophyta; class Magnoliopsida; order Fabales; family Fabaceae; genus Vicia; species Vicia faba. The sequence goes on from OX451738.1 coordinate 1,075,135,429, forward strand.
TTTGTGAGTTTTGTTCAAGAGAGGATGACTGTCCTATCGTGAAGGAGGATATTCAAAAGTTGCTAGATCAGAGAGTTATCACTATTACCTATGACCGAAATCCGGAGGATGAGGTGAATGTTATCACACCACAATTTAATCTGCCTGAATCAGTAGAGATTGCTTATGACAGTCAGGTTGCGCCTGTTGATCCTTTGATTATTTACCCACCTGGCCTTATGCCTTACAGCTCAGACCAAGCTGTTCCGTACAAGTATAACGCCAAAATGATTGAGAATGGGGTAGAAGTCCCTATACCAACGAGACCGTCTTTTGTTAACATTGCTGATGTGAGTAGAGTTACGAGAAGTGGGCGTGTTTTTGCAGCAGTACCGTCGAGGAGACCAGAAGTTCAAGTTAGGAGGCCCATACCGGCGGAGATTCCAGTGAGAAATGTTGAACCAAGGGTTGAGATAGGCCGATCCAATGAACCTATCCCACATCCCGAGGATGATGAGATTTTGAAACTTATCAAGAGAAGTGAATATAAGATTGTAGACCAGCTTTTGCAAACACCTTCCAAGATTTCCTTGCTTGCCTTATTGAGAGATTCTGGTGCACATAGAGAAGCCTTGATGAAGGTCTTGGACCAGGCATTCGTGGACCATGATGTGACGGTTGATCAGTTTGATGGGATTGTGGGAAATATAACTTCGTGTAACAATCTTGGTTTCAGTGATGAAGAACTCCCGGAGGAGGGGAGAAACCATAATTTGGCTTTTCACATCTCGGTAAGTTATGGAAACGATACCTTATCAAGCGTGTTGGTGGATACAGGTTCGTCGCTGAATGTGATGCCCAAGACTACATTGTCTCGGCTCTCATATCCAGGTGCTCCTATGAGGCCTAGTGGAGTAATTGTTAAAGCATTTGATGGTTCCAGGAAGACAGTTATTGGTGAAGTGGATCTTCCCATAGTGATTGGTCCCCATACTTTTCAAATTACTTTCCAAGTGATGGATATCCGTGCTGCCTACAGCTGTTTATTGGGTCGTCCTTGGATCCATGATGACGGGGCAGTCACCTCTACGCTCCATCAGAGACTAAAGTTTGTAAGACACGGGAAGCTAGTGATGATTGGGGGAGAGCAGGCTATGGTGGTAAGCCATTTATCATCATTTTCTTTTATTGATGCTGACGAGGATGTGGGGACCCAGTTCCAGGGTCTATCTGTTGCTAAGAATACTGTGAAGAAGCAAGGGGCATCCATCTCTTCTTTTGAGGATGCGCGGCGAGTGGTGGAAAGTGGTTCGGCCGAAGGATGGGGCCAGGTGTTGACGTTACCCGGGAACAAGTCTGGGGAAGGTCTGGGTTTTCATCCAATATCTGCAAGGGTCGAGAAAGAGGTGGTTGTTCGTCCGATTCAAGAGGTTTTCCGAAGTGCAGGGTTTGTACATCCTGAGGTTGATGCTATCATAGATGATGATTCCGAGGAGGATTTGCCCGTGTTTGTGACGCCTGGATTGGCTTGCCAAAACTGGATAGCTGTTGATGTTCCTGTGGTTATGCACATTTCCGAGTAATGTTTTGTTTATTTTCCTTTGAAAAATTCGCTCTGCCCAAGGCGAAACGTATTTTGTGTCGGGCTATGAAAAATAATTCCTTTTGCTCTGCCCAAGGCAAAAGAGAAATGTCTGGGCTCTTTGTTTCAAGTATTTCCCTTTAATGAATAAAAATGTTATTTTGTCCACTACTGTTTTATTTTTCACTTTTTCGGGGAAATAGTAATGAAAATTAATTAATAACCTTTTGTTTTATTTACACAAATCGATTTCTAAAATAAAGCATAATCATATGTGCAGATTAATTCATGACTTAACCATCGAAAACAATGATCCTATGCCCTCTCCCAACTTTGAATTCCCTGTGTTCAGAGCCGAAGAAGAGGATGATGAAGAGGTTCCTGTTGAGATTTCTCGTTTGCTTGAGCATGATGAGAAGGTCATTCAACCATTTGAAGAGCCTGTAGAGTTGGTCAACTTGGGTGATGAAGAAGATAGAAAGGAAGTCAAAGTCGGAGCATTGCTTATCCCGGAGGTTAAGGAGAAAATGTTGGAACTTCTCAAAGAGTATGTTGACGTGTTTGCTTGGTCCTACCAAGATATGCCAGGGTTGGACAATGACATTGTGGAGCATCGTTTACCGTTGAGACCTGAGTGTCCGCCGATCAAGCAGAAATTGAGAAGGACTCGTCCCGACATGGCTGACAAGATCAAAGAGGAGGTTCAGAAACAGATCAATGCAGGTTTCCTTGTTACGTCGGTCTATCCTCAGTGGTTAGCCAACATCGTGCATGTTGCTAAGAAGGATGGCAAAGTTCGGATGTGTGTAGACTACAGAGATCTGAATAGAGCTAGTCTGAAGGATGATTTCCCATTACCTCATATTGACGTATTGGTCGACAGTACCGCCAAGTTCAAAGTCTTTTCTTTCATGGATGGTTTTTCTGGTTATAATCAAATCAAGATGGCGCCAGAAGATATGGAGAAGACCGCTTTCATTACTCCGTGGGGAACATTTTGTTATCGGGTTATGCCGTTTGGTTTGAGGAATGCTGGCGCAACATACCAAAGGGCCATGACTGCTTTGTTCCATGACATGATGCATAAGGAGATCGAAGTGTATGTGGATGATATGATTGCCAAATCACAGACTGAGGGGGATCATTTGGAACATTTGTTGAAGTTATTCCAGCGTTTGAGAAAGTATAAACTCCGTCTGAATCCCAACAAATGCACTTTTGGTGTTCGTTCTGGGAGACTTCTGGGTTTCGTTGTCAGTCAGAAAGGTATTGAGGTAGATCCTGATAAAGTCAAAGCCATTCGGGAGATGCCCGCACCCAAGACGGAAAAACAAGTAAGAGGATTCCTTGGGAGACTGAATTATATTTCTAGGTTTATATCTCATATGACTGCTACCTGTGGGCCGATTTTCAAGCTTCTCCGAAAGAACCAAGGATGTGTGTGGACAGAAGATTGTCAGAGAGCTTTTGATAGCATCAAAGAATATTTGCTTGAACCTCCCATTTTGATTCCTCCAGTGGAAGGAAGACCATTGATTATGTACTTGACCATATTAGAAGATTCCATGGGATGTGTGCTTGGTCAACAAGATGAGACTGGAAGAAAAGAACATGTCGTATATTATTTGAGTAAGAAATTCACAGACTGTGAGTCTCGATACTCATTGCTTGAGAAAACCTGTTGTGCTTTAGCCTGGGCTGCTCGCCGTCTGCGCCAGTATATGATTAACCACACCACTTGGTTGATCTCCAAAATGGACCCGATCAAGTATATCTTTGAGAAGCCAGCCTTATCTGGAAGGATAGCCCGTTGGCAAATGTTGTTATCCGAATATGACATTGAGTATCACACTCAGAAAGCGATCAAAGGAAGTATTTTATCCGATCATTTGGCTCACCAACCAATTGACGATTATCAGTCCATCAAGTTTGACTTCTCGGATGAAGATGTTATGTACTTGAAAGCTAAAGATTGTGAAGAGCCGTTACCTGAAGAAGGACCTGATCCTGAATCCCGTTGGGGTTTGATATTTGATGGAGCTGTGAATTCCTATGGAAATGGAATTGGGGCAATCATCGTTACTCCCCGAGGTACTCATATCCCGTTCACGGCAAGATTGAAGTTTGACTGTACGAACAACATGGCGGAATATGAGGCATGTATTATGGGTCTCGAAGAAGCAGTGGATCTAAGGATTAAGATTATTGATATTTACGGAGATTCGGCACTGGTGATTAATCAAATCAAAGGAGAATGGGAGACCCGTCATCCTGGTTTGATCCCTTACAGAGACTATGCTAGAAGATTGTTAACTTTCTTCAACAAAGTGGAATTACATCATATCCCTAGAGACGAGAATCAAATGGCTGATGCTTTAGCTACTTTGTCTCCAATGTTTCAAGTGAATGATTGGAACGACGTGCCTACAATCCGAGTTATGCGCCTCGACAGACCTGCTCATGTGTTTTCAGTGGAAGAAGTCACCGACGACAAACCGTGGTTCTATGACATTAAACGTGTTCTTCAAACTCAAGAGTACCCGCCTGGGGCATCCAATAAAGACAGGAAGACGTTGAGAAGATTAGCAAGCAGTTTCTTTCTCAATGAAGAAGTTTTGTATAAGAGGAATTATGACATGGTCTTGCTCAGATGTGTAGACAGACGTGAAGCAGACATGCTGATGCAAGAAGTACATGAAGGGTCCTTTGGCACTCATGCCAACGGACATGCAATGGCTAGAAAGATGTTGAGAGCTGGTTACTATTGGATGACAATGGAATCTGATTGCTGCAAGTATGTGAAGAAGTGTCATAAATGCCAGATTTATGCGGACAAGATGCATGTGCCACCGACCCTCCTCAACGTCATCTCTTCACCTTGGCCTTTCTCTATGTGGGGCATTGATATGATTGGGATGATTGAACCCAAAGCTTCAAATGGTCATCGTTTAATCTTGGTAGCGATTGATTATTTTACTAAGTGGGTGGAAGCAGCGTCTTATGCTAATGTAACCAGACAGGTGGTAGTCAGATTTATCAAGAATCAGATCATTTGTCGATACGGTATCCCGAGCAAGATCATCACTGATAATGGTTCGAATTTGAATAACAAGATGATGAGAGAGCTTTGTGAGGAGTTCAAGATCGAACATCATAATTCTTCTCCTTACAGACCGAAGATGAATGGGGCTGTTGAAGCTGCGAACAAGAATATCAAGAAGATTGTCCAGAAGATGGTGGTAACTTACAAGGATTGGCATGAAATGCTTCCGTTTGCCCTGCACGGGTACCGTACTTCAGTTCGAACCTCAACAGGCGCGACCCCTTTTTCCCTAGTTTATGGTATGGAAGCAGTACTCCCCGTGGAGGTTGAGATTCTGTCTCTGAGAGTGTTGATGGAAGCTAAACTCTCTGAGGCTGAATGGTGTCAAAGTAGATATGATCAGTTGAATCTAATCGAAGAGAAGAGATTGACAGCTTTGTGTCACGGTCAATTGTATCAGCAGAGGATGAAGAAGGCTTTTGATAAGAGGGTTCGACCGCGCGAGTTCAGAGAAGGTGACCTTGTACTCAAGAAAATATTATCTTTCCAACCTGATTCTAGGGGCAAGTGGGCTCCGAATTATGAAGGACCGTATGTTGTTAAGAAAGTCTTCTCTGGAGGTGCCATGATTCTCACCAATATGGACGGTGAAGATCTTCCGCGTCCCATGAACGCCGATGCAGTCAAGAAGTATTTCGCTTAGGAGAACTTCTGGTCAAATCAGTCTTGGCATCTGAGCACATTCTGGAATTCAAAGTTGTTAGGGAGAATAGTGATCATTGTTTTTGTATAACCTTTTATTTCATGTACTATTTCCCACATTTTTGTAAATCGTTGGAGTCGCGTTGTTAGCGAACTACCATCTTATTAATGAATTTGAGCATTTACCTTCTGTGGGCAAAATTTTAATTTTTTCGGAAATATTTGAAACAAAGTTATTAAAGTATTCTCATTTTAAAAAAAAGTGTCGTGAATAACGAAAGGAATATTAACGGTTGTTCCAAAGATGGTCAAGCCATGAAATGCGAAGCAGTACAGTAGTTTATCCTTGCGTGATGAACTCGTTTTCTTTTAAAATCGTCATGAGGTGTTGGTTGTGTAAACTTGCGTTTCTCGGGGTACTAAGTTTGGTGACTCCCCGGTTGTTCCAGTTAAGCATTGTTTTGGCTATCTTTATTTGGGCGATTTCTGAAGTGTGGTACGCTTTGTCTCATACCGTGGTCTATTGGTTTTAGAAGATTGGATTTGGATGCTTCTCTCCTCAGAAGACTTGAGCCTTGTAGCGTGATACTCTCCGATGTTGCTTTGCGTTTCTAGTTCCGTTTATCTTCCGTCTTTCTAAGATTGGCCGAGTATCTATTTTGCTGTGATAGCATATTATCTTCAAGATAGTCCATTTGTCTGTCTTTGTCAGCATAACATTCATTCACTCATTTACACTCATATCAGCATGCATATCCACATTTGCTGTTGATTTTGGGTCGTACTTTGTTTGTTCGAACAATATACATTTTTTGTCCTTCCAAGTAGAAGGTTAGCTTAGGCAGAAAATGTGCTTCCTTTCTAAATTCCCCAATCGAGTTACTTTCTCATTGGGTGGAGTCTTGTTTGACTGTTTTCTCTCTAGGTTATTCCTGGATGAAGTTGCTGCCTCTTGCATAGGCTATTTCTTTGATTCTCCCCAGTAAGTTCGCGACCTAGACGGCTGGTGCATTTATGTTGCACCTTTAAGTAGGTGATCTCCTCGGGAAGGATTGATTCATGGTTCTCTTTGACGAGGATTTTATTCTCTACCAATATCATCGCAATTTCCTTCTGTTTGGTTTTTGGAAAACGACAAGCGGCAGCTCTTCATGAGCAACTTGTACGTTACTTTTTTTGAAAGCGTCGAGCAGCAGCTCTTCACGGGCTACTAGTGCGTCATTTACTTTTTTGAAAGCGCCGAGCAGCAGCTCTTCACGAGCTACTAGTGCGTCATTACTTTTTTGAAAGCGCCGAGCAGCAGCTCTTCACGGGCTACTAGTGCGTCATTTACTTTTTTGAAAGCGCCGAGCAGCAGCTCTTCACGAGCTACTAGTGCGTCATTTACTTTTTTGAAAGCGCCGAGCAGCAGCTCTTCACGAGCTACTAGTGCGTCATTTACTTTTTTGAAAGCGACAAGCAGCAGCTCTTCACGAGCTACCATTATGTTATTATTCTTCGGAAAACGGCAAGCGGCGGTCTCTTTATTTGAGCAACTTGTACGTTATTACTTTTCTGGAATACAACAAGTGGTAGCCTCTTTATTTGAGCAGCTTGTATGTTATCGGTTTTCTTTGGACGACAGCAAGTGGTAGCCTCTTTATTTGAGCAGCTTGTATGTTATCGGTATTTTCTTTGGACGACAGCAAGTGGCAGCCTCTTTATTTGAGCAGCTTGTATGTTATCGGTATTTTCTTTGGACGACAGCAAGTGGCAGCCTCTTTATTTGAGCAACTTGTATGTTATTGGTATTTTCTTTGGACAACAGCAAGTGGCAGCTTCTTTATTCGAACAACCTGCATATCTAAAATCTTATTACTTCAGCATTAATGAGTATATCTCTGAAAATCTAGCAGAGAAGTCTGTTACGAATCTGTACCTCCAGAAGTCGGTAATCAGTTATCAGCAATTTGATACTCTTTGTCTATCATTGACCTTGAGTTGCGAACTCACTGTTTTGGGATCAATGATCTGTTATGGCCTATGCAAGATGCTCTCTTTGTTAGGGTCAGAGGTTGTATCCCCTCAGTTTTTGTTCACTGTCAGGAGTCTGTCGTTTAAAGTCGATAACTTGTTTCCCCAGTAATGTATAATCCATGTCTCTGTGTTTTGTTGGTGTTTGGTTCCCCCAACATTGTCTTGTTTCATACAATATCTTTCTCTGTGAGTTCAATCACTGCATTCATATCAAACATGACGACAACATCTTAGGACAAAATTTGCGTAATTATGTATTTAAGTACCTTCAATCTCGTCGAAACGAAGATTTCAATCTTCATATCTCCGGATAGAAGAAACTTAAATAGGGGTAGCTGTTGTACCCCAAATTTTGACCTAAGATATCACCTCCTACCTGCATCATTACATTACAAGTGTTTTGATCCATTGATTTTAAAATTCATAACTTTTTTTCAGGCCGAGAGCTATTTATGTTGAACACTAAATCATTTAATCGATTCGCGCTAAAATAATGTTTATTAATTATTTATTATCTTAAATTTAAATAATTGGAATTTGTTTTCGATTATTATGTAATTTAAAGATGTATAGATAATAAAATAAACATTAGAGAAAAGGCGCATTAATTGTGCAGACAGTATTTATTTATTACTCACTATCTCAAATTTAAATAACTGGAATTCATTCTCAGTTATTACATAATTTAAAGATTTATGAATAATATAATAAATATTCGGAAAAGTTTATTGGTCAATAATGATTATTTAATCATTTGTCATTCTAAGTTAAATAATTGAAATTCTATTTTAATTATTATAATTTAGAAAGTTATGGAGGATGAATTAAATAATTGAGACTATTAATTGATCAATGATAATTACTTATTTATCTGTTTATTATTTTGAATGTAGGTAGTTGAAATTCATTTTCAATTATTATACGATTAAAGAATTGTAAACGATAAAATAAATAATTAGAGAGAAAGAAGAAATTAATTGGCGAATATTGGATTTTTATTCATTTTTTCTAATTGTACAATTATTATGTAAATATTGTATCTATTACAACAAAATTACAATAATAAGTTTACAAAGCTAAAATGAAATAAAAAATTAATCTAATATTCCTAATTCTAAATCTTCTGATCCAATGCATTTTTGTCTGCTCACTTGATGCTACCTGCAAAATTAAAAGAAATTAGAGTTTGAACAAATAATTAAAAGCAAAATTATTCAATGTTCATCATTAAAAGCAATGGCCGGAATCAGTTTACCCTTTTTTGCAAATCACGGGATTTCTTCCGGTTCACAAAAAAGGGAGGAATTTTTATAAATGAATGCACAAATTCACTTTTGTCAAAGAAATTGCATCTTTCAAATTAATTGCATTTTTTAAAAATCCAATGCATTTTTTTCAAAATATGCACAGCATACAAAGTCCCTGCATAATCTCAACAGCATATGCAAGCAGGCAAATGCCAACGTAAACCTATGCCCACATAGTAGAAAACAAAACATAAGCTATACTATTGCATTGAAAGTCAAAAATATGCAGTTTAACCAATATGCAAGCAATGTAACATTCCTTTTTTTCATCATATTCTGGCCTTTTGCAATTTCAGAAATAGTACAGCATATCATTTTATTGTCAAAACTGTACTGAGAGAGAAAAAGAGAGGAGGAAGTGTGGTTTTACAGGTTTGGCTTAGGCAGGAAAGGGATACAAGACAAACTGCAGTAATATAGCCAGTAGAAGTAAAAACATAAAATAGGAATAGAAACAAATTAGATGTAACAGTATGATGCAGAATGCCAGGGAAGAGGGTGAAAATATTTCAAATCTCCAGCCTGTAACGAAAACAAAAGGAAGAGAAGACTGTTATAACATAACAACCAAAAAATCACATATCAGATCCATCAATCTCCAAGCCTTCGAGACTTAAAAAAAAATTGTTATCAACAAGAAAACATACAAAAACCAGCAGAACCTGCATAACCATTTTTGTCAAAAAACCATAAAAACCAATATGGGCTAAACCTCACCAAAAACAAAAACTGATTGAGCCCTCAAGCCAACATCATCATCCTACTGTCAAATATACATCAAAAAAACAATTTCACACAAAAACCAGTTTAAACCATTTCACCATATGGCCTAAACACAGAACCATCCTTTCTACTGTCCAACCAACACAAAACCAGTTCAAACCATACAACCAATATGGCCTAACAACAAAAAACCTATTCCCCTATTTCCATCATGGCATAAAAACCAGTAAAACCTGCATAGGGCCTAAACCAATTTCCAAACCCAAGCATACAGTAAGGCCTCAATACATTCATCATTGGCCAAAAAGCAAAATCATACAGTAGTATAGGCGAGAAGAAGAAGAAAATGCTAGTCAAAAAGTAAGCATTTCAACAGTAGCACTCAATCGTCCAAAACATCGAAGCATACAACACAAAGCCTCAGACGTATGTCATCATAGGCATCACAGGCTAGCAATAAGTGACAGTAGTGAGAAGAAGAAAGAGCAATCCAACATCATCACAGTGAAGGAGAAGATAAGAAAACGTTCAAGGCAACATTAAAAATACAGTAACGAGGCAAGAAGAAGAAAGACACGAATACAAATACCGGCCACCGAAGCAAGCTCGCGACGCGCCTCCCTTCCTCGCCTCGGCCTCCTACGCTCACCCGACCTCCTCCTCCGTCTCTGAAGGTAACCCCTTTCCTTCCCTCTCTTTCATGCATCAAATAACATCAAAAGTTCGAAGTAAGAATCAATGTAATCAGAATCAACACATGCAAAAAAAATGTAACCAAGCTTTAACAAATCAGAAAGCGTTTTCGTACCGTGAACCCATCGTGCCTTGGTTTGCGTCGGAGGGAAGAGAAGTTTGGAGCTGGTGGCCATTGGGCAAGGAAGTTTAGGCAAGTTCAGAAGCATGGAGAAGACGCGAAGAAGATGACGAAGAAGAGAGATGAGCGCCGTTCTGCACCACAGAACCCTAATCCCCAATTATGCTAAAACAACAATTAACCCTAAATGAATTGTAAAAACTGATGGACCTTGCTTCCCCTAAGCCCAACGTTTTGTTTGTAGCACCCCCTCCCATTTTGGTTCTGCGTGGGCCACTGAACCATCTGGCCCATTTATATTTTACTTGTTTTTTTTTATTTTGATACACTTTCTCTTTTTTATTTTACTTTCTCTAATCTTTTTTTTAGAATTATTATGATGTTGGTTAATTAGTAAATATATTAAAAAAACAAGAGATATGTCTAACTAGGTAAATTTTTTAATTAGTTTGACCTTTTAGTTTAAACTTTGGATTTAATTTAGGAGTTTTAATTTTATTTTATTAGGGTAAATTAATAACTTTCAATTTAATTTAGAACCTCTTAATCTTTTAAATAAGTATTTTGTTTTCATATACATAAAAATATAGAATTTAAGAAGGTAGACACTTTAGTTTTTTTATTAATTCTCCTCTTACATCGTTATTAAACAAAAAAAACTCTAAAACATATAAAAATAGAGAAACTTAAAAATATTTTATTAATTCATTTTCTTGCTTTATTAATATTAATATCAAAATATATAAAATAAAACTTAATAACTATAAAAAAAATTATGTCTTCGTTAAATAATTCTCTTGCTTTTTATCCATATCAAAAATGCGTAAAAATTAAAAAATACTTTCTTTTCGTTAATATTAAACAAAAAATCATGAAAAATGCATTATTCGCATCATTTAGTCTATCATTTAAATTATCGTTATTTAATCATTATCCGTTTATTTTGTCTGTTTATTTATTCTATATTTATTTGTTTATTCTGTTTATGTTTAAATCCAAAGGAAAAACAATAAATTTGTTGACTTCATGTCCTCAAGTCTAACTGCGCGAGCTTTCGCATTTCATTAAAACTTAGGATAATTTTTCCTCAAGTATTCAACCTTTTCAAAATTTATGCCCTTTAAGCAAAAACTTCGACATTAGGTCGTCGTAACTTCAAAAACCCATCCGTATCCCGTTTCGGCCAAAACGATTTATTTTCAATCAAGCAATCAATTTTAAATAAAACAGATATTTCAAAAGGTTCCTATAGAGTACTATAGATGCACTGGGTGCTAATACCTTCCCATTGTATAACCAACCCCCGAACCATAAGATCTCTTTTCAAAAACGCTTTGTATTTTTATTATTATTTACATTGCATATTTAGGGTTTTATTTCGCTCTTTTCCCTTTTCCTTTGGAAACAATAAAGCGCGGTGGCGACTCTTGCTTTTGTGAGACGAATTAATCAATAATTCGATCTCCGATTTACCCCGCTACATTTTTTATCGCTACATTAACCAATGAAACTTGACACAAAAGTCCATTGCCTTAAAAACTCATGGCGTCAATCGAAATTAGAGGACAAAATGACCTATAATGTTCCAATAGAATCCACAACTTTCTAAGCATAATTTGACTTCGGACCTTAAAGCAAAATTATAGACAACGCCATTTGTGACACGTTGCAAACAGAATCAACCTGAAACGATGAAGATTGAAATAATTATGATCCTTGTAAGTTTGACAAAATTCATTTGGATTTAGGTCAATGTCACAAAATGACCTCTAACGTACCCAAACTTTTGATGGCCTTCTACACATAATTAACTCTCGACTTGAAAAGAGAAATTTGAGATAACGTCAAGGAGATTCATATGCTCAAAGAATCTACCAAAAATAATGAATAGTGAAGAATTTATGTTTATTTGAACTTGAACTTGCAAGCGTTGACTTTTAGTCAACCAACTTTGAATCCACCTGCAGACTTTATCTTTTTCCATAACCCGAGGCACTCTTAAGCACATATGAACCTGAGATGACGAAATATTGATCAAACCATGTTCACATTTGTCAGAATTTGAAATTACCCATCGAAGAAGGCATGGAAATAAACGTATGAACATATCTCGAAGAGTCTTGAGAATTAAGCAACCAAGCTCGCCTTAACCAAGCTGACTGAAACTTCAAAAATAGCGTGACCTAAGATTATAGATCACCACTCTTGAAACATAGGCTTTTGGGAACCATCTTTGTCCTGAACAAGCCATAACCCTAATCAGAGAATCATCACCTGAATTTCTTGATCGCAAACCATGTCTTACAAGAAACAAAATAAACAAAACATATTTTTGGACTTTGGTTAGAGGTCAGTAGAATAGAAAACACATATATACAAGATACACGATTTAAGGTACTTGGTGATCTCTCAAGAGCAAACTTAAAGATAAGACATAGTAGAAGAAATACCCAAACTCTAATGTGTGATCTTATTGTATTGTGATGGTATGAGATGATAGAGGAATCTTAGGGGCAAAATTTGGGGTACAACAGCTGCCCTTATTTAAGTGTCTTCTATCCAGAGATACAAAGGTTAAAATCTTCATGTCGATGCTATTGAAGATACTTAAATATAAAACAAACCCTATTTTTGGCCCTAAGATGCCATGCAATGCTTATGATTGTGCATGCAAACAAACAAATTCAAAAGTGATACAAGACACCACTGGGGAAGCGGGAAATAAAAAAAGGATCAAAAGAAAGTTCGACCAGGAAAATAATTCACCGAGGAACAGTAGACTCAACTCTACTGGGGTAAAGCCCAAGGAGGAGATAAGGCATCATCAACTCAAATAATGAGGGAAAAAGTAATGGATGGCAATAATCGACAGATAACTGTGAACTACCAACTCAATAGATAGAGGTAGAAAAAACAGAATATTACCAAATCAACATAGGATAGTAAACTACTAACTAAATGGATGAAGGTAGACAAGCAATAAGATACCGACTCATAGATGACGGTAGACTACCAACTCAATGGTTGAAGGTAGAAGATAAAAAGATACCGACTCACAGATGACGGTAAACTATCAACTCAATGGTTAAAGGTAGAAGATAGAAGAATAACACGAACATTTAGTGAAGGTGAAACTACCAACTTTCACTGAAGGTAGAGAAAATACCAACTTTTACTGAATATGAAAAACGTAATAATAATAACAAGTTTCCCCAAATTCTGGAATTTTACCTAGACGGGTCTCAACTTCTTCTTTAACCAAGGCATTCCGCCTAGAAAAGGTAAAAATACAAGCTGCCTCAAATAAAGAGACTGCCACTTGCAATGATTTCACAACAAATTGTCTTTATCATATTGAAAAGACTTGCCATCCATTGGAGTAATTTGACAACAAATTGAAAACTATCCACTCATAGAGAAGATAGAAAAAAAAGTAAAATCGACTTTTACTGAATAGAAATGGCAAGATAATAAAGATAAATTCCAATATTAGGGGTGGTAACAAATGATTGGCATTAGTACTTATGACTGGAAACAAATGAACTTCTTTAGAGAAAAGTGAATCTCAATGACAAACTATCTCCCATAATGACAAGACTACCATCCATCAGATTAACATCTCAACAACGAACTATCTCCCATAATGATGAGACTACCATCCATTGGAGTAACAAAAATCTCAACAACGAACTATCTCCCACAATGACGATACTACCATCCATTGGAGTAACAAATCTCAACAACAAACTATCTCCCATAATGACGAGACTACCATTCATTGGAGTAACAAATCTTAACAACAAACTGTCTCCCATAATGATGAGACTACCATCCATCGGAGTAACAAATCTCAACAATGAACTATCTCCCATAATGACGAGACTACCATTCACCGGAGTATAAAGTCTCAATAATGAACTATCTCCCATAAATATGAGACTACCATTCATTTGAGTAACAGATCTCAATAACGAACTATCTCCCATAATGATGAGACTACCATCCATTGGAGTAACAAATATCAACAACAAACTATCTCCCATAATGACGAGACTACCATTCATCAGAGTAATAAATCTCAATAATGAACTATCTCCCATAATGACGAGACTACCATCCATCGGAGTAACAAATCTCAACAAAGAACTATCTCCTATAATGACGAGACTACCATCCATTGGAGTAACAAAAATCTTAACAACGATCTATCTCCCATAATGACGAGACTTCCATCCATTGGAGTAACGTATCTCAACAATGAACTATCTCCCATAATGACGAGACTACCATCCATTGGAGTAACAAAACGAATTTTTTCGGGGAACTAACAGACTTACTAGAGAAGAACTTGTTGCTTAAATAAAGAGACCTGCCACTTGCTGTTATGAGAAGGAAGTGCAACAATGCTGCTGGGAAATAAATCTTGGCTTCTCGGGGAAATACCAATATATTCGTGTTGAGGAGGTAAAGTCTTCTCGTGTAAAATAAATGCACATTCTCAAACTCGGGCCTAAAGCCTGCGGAAATCAGAATAATAATGTTGTCAGCAGCCACTAATTCAAACCAGAATAAAAAGGAATGAAAAAGTCAACCAAGATAGCACCTGATGAGAAATAAACTCAAGAGGGGACCATGTTCCATCCAGATAATGAGTTGAATAGGAAGGCTAAAACAAAATTCTTCCACGAGGGATAACTCAGTGGGGAAATTGAAAGAATATACACTTTCTGCTTAAGGTTGACACTCTATTGGAGAGAAGGTAACATAACTCTGCAAAATAGGGTAATATACCAACAAAACAACAATGAATGTAAAGGAGCAATGAATGTTGAATTCAGCTATGCATAATGCATATATAAATGTATGAATGTTATCACTTATATGTTGACAAAATAGACATACAGTACTGGGAATAACCAGACAAAACCAGCTTGGGTAACGTTAATACTCATCTAAATCATGTCCAGGAGCAAGATTTCATAGAAAAGTAAGCACCAACTGAGGAAAAAAATTCCTATTTCACGGCTTAACTCCACTGGGAAGAAACATAGTTAAAAAATAATCAAGTCAAAACAGTAAATCAAAATAGATACAGGGATATAACATCCTCCTCCAGGATTCACCGGGGAATATCATACAGACTTCAATGGGGAAAATAATGCTTCAACGTCTGTACTTCCACTGGGGATTATAATGTTGACTTCACTAGGGAAGATGAAAACCACATATTCGAGACATCAACTGGGGATCTTGTGCTGACTTCATCGGGGAGTCTAACACCGCATCATTTAGGGGAGCTCAAAATACATACTTTAACACCAAGATTGTGATTACATAAACTTCCCTGAGGAGAAATTATGAAACCACATGGGGATAACAACTTTCAGAGAGAAGCATTATCTCAGCTTTACTTGGGGATTTAAGAAGTTAAACATTACAGCAAAAAATCGAAATTATGGGGATTTTAAAATCAAACCCAGCACTTGGATGAAGAAAACCTAAAAAGTTGACAACCTCTTCAACACTTCTTAGAAAAGATACTGCCTTTGTTTAGTCGCCTGGAAAACAAACAACAACAATAATGCTATTACTGCAAAGGGCGATGTTTTGAAAATGGTTCTACCTCAGCATACAAAGGGAGAAAGGACTTTCATCATATGAGCGAAGTCCTTCCTGGGAGATCTGGGATAGAGGCTTTAGACTGTGAAAAACCCAAAATCAAAATAAACATCCTGGAGGAAAAACTGAGCCAATACTTGACTAGGGAAATATGGGATTACAGGCCCAACATTGCTCCATGTATCAATTGGTATGAACTCCAACTACCCGAGGAAAGAAACAAAAGAGAATCATGCACATATTAGCAGGAGTGATCCCAGGATATATTTTTGGGGAATCAAGAAATTAACATCACATCAAGAAGTCAAAACTATGGGGTTTTTAAATCAGACTCAACACTTGGTGAGAGAAAACCCAAAAATTTGACAATTGTCTCAAAACTTCTTTGAAGATATATTGCTCTTGTCTGGCTACTTGGGAAGCACACAACAATAATAATGTCATAACTAGAGGGAGCAATGCTCTACAAGATATTCCATATCAATTCTAAATACACAAAGGGAGAAAGAACTCCATCAAATGAGCAAAGGCTTCATAGTTTTTTTTTTTTTATGTCTGATCACCACCTGGCTGGGGAAAGAGTCACACTCAGCTGAAGAAATCCGCGACAAGATCAGACAGGGGAATATGGAATAAAGGTATCAAACCACCCAAACCAAATATTCAACCTGAAGAAAAATCTGAACCAAGACTTAACTGGGGAAAATTGGATTATAAACCCAACACCACACCATAGCCTAGAGGAAAAACACTAATTGATCAACAACTATAGAGGAAGCCAGGAACACATCTATAAAGCAGATCACGAGAAACAATCATGCTCGAGGAAGATTCTCGACTTAGGGAATACATAGCAACTATCTTGACAAAATCTGGAGATGCTCTTGGAAACAAATCTGGTGTCCCGAGTTTACTGTGCTGATCAGGATAACTTTCACAACTTACCCTTGGTTGTATGCTTTTAAGATAATATTCCTGAACAAAAGGCTTATAGAGATTTTTCGAATCTCAACGTAACTGCCCTAGATTGGCTGAATGTTGCATCCTCTTTGCTTAACAACTCTTCTCGACAACATGCCCTTTACTGATACTCAAATGTAAACTTCCAGGATATCAAGCAGTTATTTTACAAGCAGAAAATTTTTATTCTAAGAATGATAATTCTAATGCAATAGTTATGTAAGTCTTGAAGATTTTATTTGAAAAGATGTCGCAAAACCTTATGAACGAATCACTAGCCAGGATGCGACATTAATTTTTTTGTATGAAAGATAACAAAAGCATATGATACCAATCACAATAATTTATCAAAACTAATGTGAGTCAGGAAACACTATCTCGTTGGAGTATGCTTTCGAAATAAACCATGTTTCAATTAGGACTTTTGAGGGTTATAACATGGCCTGGTTCACGGGTTTAGAAGAAAAAGATTTAAGACTCAAAATATTTGGTGCCCACCCATTCTCCATGATGTTCTCCAGTCCTAAGTTCAGTTAAACCAAAATGAGCACTCATTTCCATAGAAGAGTTTTATGATGGTTGAGGAACCACTGATATTCTTTGGACACGATAGTCACTCACTTTTGCTTCCTTCGTGTTTCTTGTCACACAACTATGTTCTTTGTTGAGGATTTTCATGTTGTAATTCTTTTTCTCCTTTCAGGCTTTCCATTTCTTCATTGTTTTCCCTAAGTTTTGTCTGGAAAATTTCCTTTTGAATTTGACTCTGAAGTCCAGCGGGATGCCCTGACTTTTGCCTAAGTGACTTGTTTTTCAAATTTCGACTTAGAGGGGATTTTTATCTCTTTCTTTTCCATCATTTTTTATTCATATTATTTCTTTCCTTTTGAACATGTCACATGACTTCGAGTCATTTGTGACTTGTTGGAAGAATTATGGCTGCCATATTTCTGGGTAGATGAAGGATAACCATTATTGTATCGTCATCTGTTGATCTCCTGATGTGCGAGAGATACCTATTGGGATATCGTCTTCTTTTGATGCACACTAATGATATGCGAAGATCAAACATTGCAATTTTGAATTTCCTCAACCTCATGAAGGATAACCATTGTTATATCCTTAAATGTGTAGTCCAGATGAGTTCTGAACGCTCAATCAGATTAACTGAACACTACCCTATCCCGGGTTAAATATGAGGGTTTTTTCGGAATATAAAAAGAAACTTCTACTTCAAGGCTCAAAGGGGTTAACGAGGGTTTCACTCCCTTATATCTCTGATGTTTCTGAATTTGAAACAATGTCTGTACACCATCAACAGGGTTTTATCCAAAAGCATACAACCATAAATTTAGCATTTTAATATCATCATCCTTCCTCCAATCTCCGCCTAAGCAAGAGAATGGGTAACCAGTTGGTATCATAATGCAAAAAGAAATTTAAAATTGAAAACAAATAGGAGTGAAACAAATGGGTTTCTTCAAGACAAACATATTCATTGTATTAAGATAATCATTCAAATGCAAACAAGTTCTTACATGCAAATAATGCAATAATAAACAATAAAAATTGAAAATGAGAAAGTAGTAAAAATGCTAATAAAATGAGAAGGCTAATCATTCTTGAACTCCAGGGTATTCTTAAATCATGTTTATTCTTAGACAAAGACTTGACTTGAACCTCCAGACAAATATCCTTAAATGAAAAGATACCACTTCTGACAAATTTCTGGACTTCAGCTTTTAATGGGTAACAATGTTCGATACTATGCCCTGGGGATCCATGACGAAAGGCACGTGACAAATCAGCTTTGTAGTACCAAGGCATCTTCTCAGGAATCTTCGGTGCTGGTCGGGTTTGAACCAAATTCCTCTACGTCAAGACAAGAAACAACTTTGTATAGGTTGTTGGAATGGGATTAAACTGAGTTTTCCTCTGATCAGGAACTTGATGATTTTGTTGACAAAATGGAGTAACATGAGGTAAGTTGAACATATGGATGACAAGAGAAACATGTTGATTCTAACGATGATTGTTTCTTCCTCTGGTTCTCTTCTTGGGAAAGTTACTACCAAACATCTTCACACCACTAGTTGAGCCACCATCTTCAGATGAACATCCCTTTCGGACATCTTCTTCTAGAAGCACTCCCATATTCACTTTTTTAGGGAAATCACTGGGCGCATTGGCTATCACCTTCTCATGAAAGAATGATTTCAGAGTTTCTGTGAAGACCTTTGTCATCTCTTATTCCTTCCCAGAAGGATTGACTTGGGAAGCAACCAAAGTTTTAACCAAAGCAATTAGATACTTGTGATACGGTGGCAAAACTAACTGTTTTTACTGGTTTGCGTTTTTTATTTGCAAATGTTGCGGTAAGCAAGAGTCGCCACCGACTTTTATTTCATCCAACAAAGGAAAAGGAAAAAGAACAGAAAAAACCTTTTTCAAGATGTTTCTGAGTACAGGGGGTAGATTATAGAAAGGGAAGGTGTTAGCACCTTTTCTATCTGTGGTTTTCCACGGGCTCTTAGGTACTTGCTCATTTTTTAAATTACTTGTGTGTGCTGGTTTTGAAAAGTTTTTTTTACTTCGTGATAACCCTTGTATCGGTCCTCAAGAGTGTGACGAAGTTGTTTTGAAAACTGTTTTTGAAAGTGTTTGTGTGAAAAGTTTTTATTTTGAGCAAGTACTTAAGATTTCTACCTACTCGAAAAAATGTCTGTTCGTTTTCGTTTCCTTTAGACAATGCTATCCTACTATTAAAGAGTAGGTAGCTCGGTCGTTGGATTTTTAAAGGGACATTCGAAGGGACGAAATGGTCTCTGAAGGCAACAAGTAAAGATACCTTAACATTTCGAAGGGACTATCGTCATAAGATCAACTCGTAGGCAACTCGAGGGACAAGTAGGGACTATGACCTTTATAACAATTTTGAATTGCAGGTCATTCCTAAGGTATCCCTACGTTCGAGGGGTACGACCATTATTTCCGAGGAAACCAAGTGGGGTAAACCCTAGGAGTGAGCATGTGCAAGTGTGCTTGATTCAGTTATTTTTTGTCTTTTTTATTAGGTGAGCTAACGTTTTAATATACAGTCTTGTCATACATACCTAATTACTAACAGTTAATATATAAAGTGCGAGAATCGTAAATCTACGCTATTACATGGCTTCGGGATATTTACATAAAAGGTACAAGAAATAGAAAAGTGGGATTTTAAACCTAGCCTATTACATCCCATAATCAGTTACATTATATACAAAAAAATGCGAGAAATAAAATAACGCGCGCGAGACGAGATCATACGTCTAAGAAGAAAAAACCTTAAAAAAAGTATTATAAATAAACAATAAAATCTTTTTGGTTGTTTATTAATTTATTAGGAAAAAAAGAAATAATCTAGAAATCTATATTTAATTTAAGAAAATAAATTTATAGTAAAGTTACCCTAATTTTCTATTGGATTTTAATTACAAAAAAAAAATTTGAATCAATCTAATTAAGCTAATTAATTAATTGCAATTAAATATTTTATTATATAAAAAAAACTAAACCTAACTTTTTTTGTTGAATTTATGATTTTTATGATTTGATTAAAATAAGATCTTTTTGTAAAAATAATTAAGATGATAAATTAAAGAAATAAAAAAAGAAGATTTGGGCCTGGGGTGATGAAGCAAGCTGGGGGTATGAACTGGAATTTTCAAACCCAAATTTTTTTGCAAGCCCACCCTGCGTTTGGATCCAATGTTGGCCATGTTTGAAGGTGCATCATGGACTTCTCTCCACTGGGCGCTAGATCTGGATCTGAAGATGATCCACTGGCTGGATTTGGAGGGTGTATGGTAGGCGCACTTAGGATGATAGTACCAGATCTGGAATTAAACATTTGGAAAAATATTATGTAGGAGGCAGGGATCGAACCCCTGACCTCCTACACACATGCGCCTTGAAGACTTCTCTCTTTGCCATCTGAGCTGGATTGTTAGTCATACATATAATCAAATAAAATGAATATAATACAAACAGAAGGTTATGCCCAAGAAAACACGCGAATTTTTAAACAAGCCAATGGTATGCTGCCACGCCTTTATCTTCCTCATTGGGACTGTTGTCTTAGGTAAAGACCTTTACCTACGGATGTTGGCCATAGATACAACATGTGCATCTCAAAAATCATGTCCAGGAAATATAAATTAGATTCAAGATCATGGATCAATTGGGTTTGATCCTCTGATCATGATAGTATCCATCTTTATAGCCAATTATTCATGCATTTGAAAGCCCTAAAACGACCTTATAAACCCTAGCAATGGCGTTTCATCCAACAGGCATCAAAACACGTAATTAAATAAGCAAAAATATTCCAAAGTATGTGTGATACGGTGGGAGAACTGACTTGAAGGTTTTGCGTTTTATCGCAAATTTTGCGATTAGCAAGAGTCGCCACCGACTTTTCTTTTATCCAAAAAGGAAAGGTGAAAAAGCACAGGAAAGACCTTTGAGATTGTTTCTTAAGTTCGGGGGGTAGATTATGAAAAAGGAAGGTATTAGCACCCTTTTCATCCATGGTTTTCCATGGGCTCTAAGTTACTTGCTAGATCACTTACTTTTGTTTGAAATTGTGCTTTGTGTGGTTTTTGAAAGTATTTTGTAAAGTGGCCATTGTTTAGGCAATCTTTGTAATGATTCTTGTTCGTAAGAATGTATACAAAGATGTCGATCTTTTGAAAATGTTTTCAATTTTGTAAGATGTTCGAAAGTGTATGTGTTTGTTTTGAAAATAGAAAGGATGTTTTGTTTGAAATGGAGCAAGTAATTAGGAGCAATCTACCTACTCAAATGTCTTTCTTGTTCATTTTATTTTCCTTTGACATTGTTGTCTTACCATTGATTTGGTAAGCAACCCTATCTTTAGATGTTAACGGGACGGGCGTGGGTCATCGTATAACCATGATTAGCAATGTTGCAAGGTATCTTAGCATTCTTTTTGAGGGACTAAGATCATTTGCAAGGCAACTTAGATAGCGTCATCGAGGGACTATGATCTTGTATTGGTTTGTTTTTGCTAAGATGCCTTACATGCGTAATATGGCCATTTTGTATAAGGTAACCAAGTGTGATAACCCTAGAGGTGCTTGTGTGCAAGTGTATTATTTTCATGCTTGATTTTGTCTTGAATTAGGTTTTGCTATTTGGTTGGTTTTAATCTTTTCATACAAAACCTAATTACTAGCATTGTATATGTGAAAGCGATAAATTGCGAAATTTAAAGTTATTACACTATTATAATACTAGTGGGAGGGGGGTATACAATTTATGAATGGGGATTGCAATAATATAAACCTAATTAATCTATTACAACCATATTGAATATGTACAAATAATTGAAGAAATATATAAAGTATAAATGCAAATGGAAAGAAATGATTTTTTTGTTTGGATTTTTATATGAAAGAGGTTTTAACCTAAACATAATTAGAGAAAAATAATTAAATCAAAATTAAATTAACTTAAATTAATTAAGAAAATAAATTAATTAAGAAAAGATTTTTGAATAAAACCCTAATTCTATTAAGTTGATTAAAAGAAAATAAGTTTAAAGAAAAAATATTTTTGTATTTTTGTCTTGAAAATAATATATGGTATTGTAAAATATTTTTGGGTTTTTTTATATTAAAATAAATATATTTAAATAAGTATAAAATAAAATAAATAATAACCTAGTTTTAATTTAATTTATAAGGTAATTAGTAAAGATAAATGAAGTATAATGAATAAAAATAATTTTTTGTGTGGGAAAAATATTTAAATTATGTCAAAACATAAATCTACTATTTTTTTAATGATTTTTTAGTATTTTAGAAAATTTATTTAAAAGGAAAAATGAAATAAATAAGTAAATAAAAACAAATGGGCTAGGGGGTGCCAAAAGTAGGCAGGGAGGTGAGCTAGCAAAATAAAAAAACAATGCCTGGCCCAAAGGGCCCAGCGCCTGCAAAAAACATGTTAGAAAGTCAAAAAATATGTAAAAATGTGTTGTACCCCAAAATTTGCCCTCTCATGTTATCAAGATTTCCCCTCACAAGACTTCTTGGACTCAAGACCAGATTAGGGTTTGCTCAGCTCAAGACATCTCCTTGCACTGATGACCTAAAATTAGGATTTGAGTTTGCACAAGGATTTTTGGACCATCAATGCTTCATGTTACTTTCATACACCATCTTGGACCCCTAATATTTCTCATATCAAGTTTCACGCCTTAAATTAAATTTTTGACCAGTCAATTGGACAGTTGACCTAAAAATCAGTTGTATTGGGGAAAAAGTCAACCATGGTCAATTTACAGTCAAACCTCATAATTTTTGATCCATATCAACATTATAGACTCATATGAACCATTTGATCAAGTTTGGACCACAACTCCTCAAGAAATTTTATCAAATCATCAAAAGGGAAAAATGGTCAAAATTAGGGTTTTGACAGTAGAAGGGAAATTTCTGATTTTTAACCTAGCCAATGGCCAATTGGGTTCAAACATGGTTTCAAGGATCCAATGGCATCATCTTGACCTAATGACAATGTTCAAAAGATCTCAAGTACATAGGATTGACAGATGAATTTTCCAGTCAACTGATCAAAAATCAACTGTACACTAAAAAGTCAAACTTTGACTTTTTGGTCAAAATCAAGTGCCAAGGGTCAAATTCATCAAGATATGTCAAAATGTGAAACTTGTTGATCAAGAAACCTAAAATTTCAAATTAGGGTTTTAATTTGAAATTTTTCATAACTTAGAATTTTTCTAAGTTATGGAAATTTCTTATTTTTTTCCCAACTTTCCACAACTTTTTCACCATGATGCAATTGGATTCAAAGAAAACTTTCAACATGAAAGTTGTATTCCTCCATGAAATCTACAACTTTTCTTCACAAAGTTTTCCCAAATGATGCTTGGATCTCAAGTTATGATTTTGTGAATAGGGGTCCATAAACTTTTCAACTTAGTGAAATTTTGCCCTAGTTTAGGCAGGTTTTTTGACCTAACTTCATCGCAATTTTTCACCTAGTTCCAATAGGTATATCAATATTCATTTCAAATATGGATTGTAGATCATGTTACAAGATTTCCAAAATGTCCAAGAACTCTCCAAGATCATTTATGGTTAAGGAGAATCGAAGAAGGGAAAATGGCAATTTATCACTTTTGTTCAAGGCATTTTCACAATGGTTCAAGTTGCAAATCTGTCCTAGCATGCTTGTACTTTGTATTACAGGTCCTAATCCCTTCTACACTCCATAATTGAATGCTAACATAATGGATAATGGTCTTGTTTTGACTTTTGAAGCATTGCACAATGAATTAATCCAAAAATGGCATAAAGTTCACAATACTACTTTGATAAAGCTTGCTTTTTCCAACTTTACATTTCTTGAGCCATGGACCTGATCTTTTGTTGCAAACAAGATCCACAAACATCAGGAAACTTGTACCAACTCTATGCAGCCCATAAGATAGCCTGTACAGGCCTTTGGCATTGTCACTTCCAACTTTCTTCAAAAGCAAGCAAACTTGCAAAAGTCAAGACAACTTGTTTATCTGATAAAGGCAAGCTTGGCTTCATTTCAAACAACTTCAGAACTTTGTTACAAGCCAAAGCATAAATCCATAGCATCCCAAACACTCTGAAACACCAAAATCACACTTTTCTGCCCAAACAGGGCATCATTTGCAGAACACTTGCCAACTTGAAACTTGCTCGTGCGGTTTGCCTTTCAACCCTTGAAACATCTTCCCTACATCACATCCAAGCTATCCAGGCCCTTGTCTTGCAACTGTGTGCCCTGTTTCAAGCTTCACCATTTTCATTTTGGAGGTTTGCAGGTTGACTCGTGTAGGGAGATTCAAACATCTACAAGGCCAGCTGAGCATTGGAGAAGCTTGAGGGAACTTCAAGGAAGCTCACACGATCCTCAGGCCTCACTCAAAGTTCCCATATTGCCATATCCAAACTCAACTGAAGAAGGTATTCTTCAAAGTTCTATCTCCTTATTTAGGCATCCTTATGCTTTGATTTTTGAAGCAAAAATGTAGTCCTTAACTTGCTTAAGCTGTACATATGCATAGTTTCCATTTATATTAATTGAGCTAAGAGTATTTGGTTGTTGAACATGCTGAAAAAACTAGGTCAGAAATTAGGGCCATTAAAATTCTCCCTGATCTTTGAGAGTTAGGTCATGATTTTATATCATTGGAATCGTGAGTTCACAAGCTACACTTTTTATGTTATGAGTTTTTGATTTCATGCAAGCTAGAGCAAGATACAGGTTTGGCTCAGAAACGCGCGCAGAAGGGAGCTGAAGGACAGGGACGAAGCTGTCCTGGGCCTGGCGCCTTGGGCTTGCTACTTTTCACACCCCCATTTTACTTTTGCACCTCCCTGACTTATTATTTTTTATATTTTGTATTTTCTTGCATATTTTATATTTTTGACTTTATAATTTTTTTTCTGAACATTAAAAAATCCCAAAAATATTTTCTTAGTTTTTGCATTTTATTTTATTTTTTATCTTATTTTTTGCATATAAAAATAGTTTTATTTTAATAAATAGAAATCATTTTCTTAAAATAACTTGTAAATAATATAAAAATATCATACATTTTTATTTTATTATTTTTTTCACACTTAAAATATTATTTTATACATATTTCTTTTTTTTAAACATTTTGTACATATTATTATTATTATTTTTCTTGAACAAAAATGAATAAAATGAATAATATAGAATATATTTCTTTTAAACAAAAATTAGGGTTTTTCACCCTTACAAAAATAATAATATTATTTTTTCTTATTTTTAGGACTTAGATAATTTTATTTTTTCATGCATAAAATAATTACAAAACATTTTTTTTGCATATTTACATTTTTATTGCATATTTAAATAATTGTTTATTTATTTATTGTACAATAAATTCAATTGGTTTGTAATAGTGAATTAGGGTTTTATTTTGTGCAAATATCCCCATTCAAAACTTGTATCCCCCCTCCCATAATATTGTTGTAATAGTTTAGATTTACTTTACGCAATTTATCGCATTATATACATGTTTAGTAAATTAGGGTTTGTATGATAAGACAAAAATCAAACAAATAGCATGACCTAATTCAAGACAAAAATGCATGAAAAATGACAACACATTGCACACAAGCACCTCTAGGGTTTCACCCACTTGGTTGCCTAAACAAAACGGCCATGGTATGCATGCTAGGTATCTTGGTAAAACAAAACAAAACAAAAGATCATAGTCCCTCGATGACGCTAGACAAGGTTGCCTAAAAACAAATGATCTTGGTCCCTCAAACAAACTAAGATACTTGGCACTATTGCTATCATGGTCATACGATGACCCACGCCCGTCCCGTTTAACATCTAAAGATAGGGTTGTTTACCAAATGCAATGGTAAAACAACAATGTCAAAGGAATAAAAATGCACAAGAAAGACTTTTGAGTAGGTAGATAAGCTTCTAGTTACTTGATCAATTTTCAAACAATCCTTGCTATTTTCAAAAACACACGACGCATTTCAAAACATTTCCAAACAACTTTCAAAACATTGAAACATTTTTCAAGAGACAAAACATCTTTGTATACATTCTCACGAACGAGAATCATTACAATGATTGCCCAAACAAGTGGCCTCTTTTCAAAATACTTTCAAAACCACACAAAGCACCATTTCAAACAATTGGAAAAGCAAATCAGGTGATCTAAACAAGTAACTAAGAGCCCATGGAAAACCATGGATGAAAAGGGTGCTAGCACCTTCCCTTTTCATAATCTACCCCCCAAACTGAAGAAAACATCTCAAAGGTCTTTACTGTGCTTTTTTTACCTTTCCTTTTGGATAAAATAAAAGTCGGTGGCGACTCTTGCTAAACCGAAACATTTTGCAAACACAAACGCAAAACCTCAAGTCAGTTCTCCCACAGTATCACAGAACTGGCGACTCTGCTGGGGATTAAGTATAAAAGTGGGGTTACCTTAGGGTTTAGATCACCTTTATTTGCTTACCATGTTTGCCTTGTATGCTTTACACTTTGGTTCTATTGTTTGGGTTTGAATCCTCTACCCGGATTTGGGAAACATTCATAGGTAAATAGCAATACGTTGTGGAAGTTGTGCGGGGTATACCGTCACAGTCTAAGCAATAGCTATATTAGTGTGACATATTTATGGGTACCGGTAGCCTTTGAGTCAATCAAAGAGAATACGGGCCAACTTGACCAACTTGGCCTTTTAGGATGTAGTGAGATGATCGACTTTGGTGTAGTCCGAAGTTGGTAGATACTCGATACTACACTCATTGAGGGTTGGTTCCTTGGAATATTTTGGTCGCCATTAAAGAGGCTGAATTGAAACAATGAACAAGGAAATAATCCGGTGATATTGAGCTCCTTAGAACCCGGTTACTATTTCTAGGACAGGTTGAGCCAACTAAACTTCAAGAGGGTACTTACCTATGAAACCCAATGCAAGCCTAAACTAGGAACTTGTGTGATTTTCTTGTACACTTGTGTATAACATCATGGACATCATGAAGCATCATATGCATCCACTAACCATTTCAAGGATTTTGGGAATTCATCTTTGTTCCTGTTTTGTAGGTTATGGATTCACTTCGCAGGAAAACGATCCAAGTCAACCTTGTAAGAATTCCTCCGCAACTCAAGGAGCTAGCTTCAAGTATTCCTGAGAATTCTCCATTCACCGAGAGGCATGGTCGTCTTCTCAACTTAGTCACTTCCAACACAGAGGAAGACATGGTGAAAGATCTTTTCCAGTTTTTTGACCCTTTGCATCACTGCTTCACATTTCCTGACTACCAGCTTGTGCCCACTTTGGAGGAATTTTCTCAACTCTTGAGGATTCCTATTCTCAATCAACTACCCTTCAACGGTACGGAAAGAGATCCAAAGCCAGAAGAGGTTGCTCAAGCCTTACACTTGCACTCCTCTGATGTCACAACACATTGGGAAACTAGAAGTGGTGTCAAAGGCTTCTTGGCAAAGTTCTTGTTTGAGAAGGCCCAAAGCTGCTGGAATTCTTTGGACTTACAAGCTTTTGAAGATATTGTAGCTCTTCTCATCTATGGGATGGTCTTGTTCCCTAACCCTGATTAACTCATAGATGTGAGTGTTTTCAAAATCTTCATGGCTCGCAACCCGGTGCCTACATTGCTTGGAGATATCTAGCACTCTTTTCACACTCGAACAATAAGGAAAAGAGGTGTTCTCATGTGTTGCACTCCTCTTTTGGCAAGATGGTTTATTTCTCATCTTCCCCAATCAGTCTTGAAGAATGAGCAAGGTTTGAGGTGGTCACAACGATTGATGACTCTTACACATTCAGACATTCATTGATGTTCTCGATCCAAAGTGAATATTATCATCGTCGACCATTATGGGGAATTCCCTAATGTCCCTCTACTTGGCACTAGGGGAGCCATCACTTACAACCCTTGCTTGGCTCTGAGACAGTTTGGTTATGCCCGAAGGGATGGCCCACATGACATGCTGATTCCAGACATGGTTTTTGACTTCGACAACGATGATCAAGGACTTCGACAAAGGTTCATCCGATCTTGGAGGATGCCCAACAAGGTAGACAATAAGACTCTGGAACACAAGAATTCCATCCCTGTTGAGCCTTACCTCAAGTGGGTACGAACCCGTGCCCAAAGTCTTATGATGCCTTACCCCTCTATTCTCCCTGTGATTATAGAGCCTTTTATGGAAGGAGAGTGTTGTACCCCAAAATTTTCTCTCCCATATTTCTCAAGACATGTCAAGAATAATCTCCAAGTTGTTCAAGATGGCTCGAGAGTTGGACAGTCAAATCACCTCCTAAGGCAGTCAATCTCAAATTAGGGTTTTGTGTTGCATCAAGGTCCTTGCATCAAAATGACCCCAAGTTCTCCCCAATGCCCTAATATGTTCTCAAGTTCATCCATGTCAAAATTCAAGCCTTGCAGAAAAAGTTTGGTCAGTCAATTGCTCAAGAGGCCCAAGAATCGATTGTGCTAGGGCAAAAGTCAACTGTGACCTATGAACAGTCAAACCTCAAGATTTTTTGTTAACATTCTCAATTTGAAGGATAATTCATCATTTTATCAAGGGTTGATCATGATTCATCAAGGATTGCTCAAAATTCATCAAGATTCAAAAGTTGCTAAATTAGGGTTTTGCAAGAAAAGTCAACTCAACTTTGACCAAGCATAACTTTATCATACTTTATGAGAAATGACCCATCCAAAGCTCATTTTGAAGAGTATGCAATTTACTACAATCCATCTTCACACCCCAAGATCAAGAAATGCACTCACAAAAAGTTACAAATTTGGACATTATAGGTCATTTTGAAAGTCAACAAAAACACCTTTTAGCAAAAGCTTATAACTTTAGCATGAAATATAAAAATGAGATGATACCAAAAGGGTTGGTTAGAGGACATCTCAATGTTTCTAAAAGGTCCAAGAACACCTCCAAAAGTTCAAAATTGAAGAAGTTATGCATTGTTGAAGTTGGGCATTTTTCCAAAATTGCCAAAAGTCAACTATCCCCAAAACTTCAAATTTTTCAAATGGGCCCACTTTTTTCCACTTGATTTGATCTTGTAACACCACACACGTGTCATACCTTCAGTCTTGTGCCAATTTATTATTTTTTTCTATTTTATTTGATTTTTATTGATTTAATTCATTTTTAATCAATTTAAATCCAAATAAAATCCAAATCTCAATCAATTGGAATCTTTTTGATCATTACAGGTCTTAATTATCATGATGCACACAATCAAATTCGTACCAAGGCATATCATGCACAAAATATTGGATTTGGACATTTTTGGAAGCTTTGTTAATGGAAGATCATATCAAATCTTAATTCATCAATTCACATGGATTCAAGCCCAAATTTTTAACCTAATACAATCCTTGTTACATATACAACACAAGGCATACAAGAACACGACCTGAAAGCTGCACAAACGGCCAGACCAAAACTGAAAAAAAGCTTGAAAAGTGTGGAATTAAAATCCATACTAGAGGCAAATTCAAGGCAAAAACTCAACGTGTTGTTCTTATTTGCCATCCACTGAAGCTAAAGCAACCATTCACAAGCCCTGAAACATCTCCAAACGCACTGTAAGTCGCTTGAAACTCTGCCCTGTACATGAAATCGTAACCTTGGATTCTTGCATCTTTTTGATAAATCATGGGCATATTCTTGATCCTTGCATAATTTCCAAGCTATCTGCAATATTTGATTTCATTTTTATGGTCTGTAATGTAATACCCGAATCTAGGGTTTTCGTTTCTTGTTTTTAGGCATTTGCTTTGCAGGTAAAATTAGGACCAATAATGGACATAGGTGAACTCAGGAGGAAGAGACGATCACGTCCATGTTCTTGGATGGTATTTTTATGGCTTAGAATGAGTTTTAGAAGCAAGCCACAGATCTTGCTGCAGATAAAAATCCTCAGGTAAGAAAACCAGTTTCACGAAGAAGACAAAGGCGTGTCTTCTTCCCATTGGCCAATTCAAATCAATGCGCTTTTTATTTTTTTCCCAGGCATATTGCTTGTTTTAATATATAATAATTGTTGTGTAATATAATAACAAAAACAACAAAGTGATGCAGTGGCAAAGGAAGCGTGTCAAAGTCCAATGGGACCTGGGTTCGAATCCCAGGTCCCCCAAATGCTTATTGTTATTTTGTTACAGGTATTCCAATGCATTTCCATAGCGTGGTCCACCATACACCTCAAAGCTCCAGGCGCCAGATGGCCTCTAGGCCAAATCCAAAGGCTAAGGTTGAGTGTCCATCATGGTCTCAGGTCAATGCACGCGCGTGGAATCTGGAAAGTCAAACGAGGCTTGCTGCAAGTGGGCCAAAGAATGCTATCCCCACCTTCAGATCTGGGCCCAACACCCCCCTTTGGTTTATTTTCTTTTACTTATTATATTTATTTATTTGTTTTATTGTTATAACTAATAATTATTAATCACTAACCAATTAATTTATTTTCCTTATAAAAATTAAAATCACAAAAATATGTTTTATTTTATTAAATTAATTCATCACTTTTATTTTTGTAAATAAATTAAATTAATTAATTTAGTGTTAATTAGGTTAACTTTTAACATTTTTGCAAATAATTAAAATCAATTTAGAATAACTAGGTTTTACTAACTTTTAATCATTTTTATTTTATTTCCTTAAATATTCAAAAACCCAAAAATATTTTTATTAATTAATTAATTAATTTTGACCTAATTTAATTTCCATTTAATTCAAAAAAACAATAAAAAAAACATGCTTTCTTTCAAAAAGGGTAAAAACCCTAAAAACTCGCCCGATTTAATTTCTCGCACGCGTATTATTTTATCCAATATTGTAATTGCTTCCGGTATGTAATAGCTTTTAATTAGGACTTTAATTATTTATCGCTTTATTTTACTTTCCGCAATTTAAATTAAAGGGTTTGTTTTCGGCGATGTAAATACCCGACGCCTTGTAATAGTTTAGATTTAATTTCCGCAACTATAAACTGTTAGATGTTTGATAATAGGGAATGCATGACGAGATCAAATGTATGAACCTAAAATCAACATAGATAACCATTGACATGTATAAAGATAAAATTAACCGAAACAACACACTCGCACATGCGCACTCTTAGGGTACACCTCGCTCGGTTGCCTTCGAACGTGGTCATTAAGTATAGGAAGTTTTAGAGGTCGCCCTCTTGTTCAAAGATCATAGTCGCCTCGAAACGGTTGCCTCTGAAAAATGATCTAAGACATTAGGGTTACCGCTAAGGCGTCCTAACATTGCTTTAGTGACCATATGTCCCTTAATCGAATTGACCCTTAAACTCCAACGACGATGCTACCTACTCATCAATACTGGGATAGCATTGTCTAAAGGACATTTGTACAGATTAATTCCTTTTTCGAGTAGGTAGATGGTTCTTAAGTACTTTCTCTTTCTAAAACAAAACAAAACTTTTTGCACTTACACTCCTTTCAAACAAAAGTTTCTTTCAAACCCACAAAACACAAAGAAAAGCAAATTTTGAAAACACATTGAGCAAGTACCTAAGAGCCCGTGGATAACCACAGATAGAAAGGGTGCTAACACCTTCCCTTTCTATAATCTACCTCCCTAACCCGAGAAACATCTCAAAAAAGGAATTTTTCTGTGCTTTTTTCCTTTCCTTGTTGGATAAAATAAAAGACGGTGGCGACTCTTGCTTACCGCGACATTTTGTGAAAACAAACGCAAAGCGCAAACAAACATTCCAAAAATAGTCAGTTCTCTTCCCACCGATCAGAGAGGTTACATAAACCCTCCTACATCCTGACATGCCAACATCACTCGAAGATCAGCAAAGGAGTTGGATACAACTCAAGGGAGAACGCGATACTTTTGAAGCCCAATTCTACGCAAGCGAGAAGAAGGCTTTAGAACTCACTCGGTTACTTCACGAAGAGCAGACTCTCAACACCTACATTGCACCAAAGAGGATGCACAACGTATTTTTATCTTAGAATTTTGTACTATTTTGCCCTAGGGGCATTGATGTAAACAAATTCTATTTTATTAATATAACGTTTGTTCCTTTTTGTTTATTACAAATTTGAATTTTCTGAATCCTTGAAAGCATTACATGAATACATATCATTCATCATATGCATAAACAGGTCTTCACACCAAGTTTCCTCATCTCTCTGCTGTTTATTTTACCAAGATGGATATTGAACAAACGGTCAAAGACTTGCAAGCACAGAATTCACAATTTCAATAGCTACTCCTGACCTTGGCCAAGGGGCAGGAGGAGCTCAAAACTCTGCTAGAGAAAGAGAAAGAGAAAAAGAAGAAGAAGCGAGCTGGTGTGGCTATCCTGGGCAGAAGGTTTGAAGGTCAAGCCAGACAGACTTTGAATTTTCCATCAACCTCTGAGGAAGGAGAGAGAAAGGGTAAAGAGACTGCAGTGCCATCTGAATCTGAAGCTGAAGATGAGGACTACTCAGAACAACAATACCCTCCGGCCGATGACAAATACAAAAACTTGGAAGAACGTCTAGCTGCCATGGAGATACAGAGAGTTCCAGGGCTGGATTTTGAGGAGTTAGGGTTGGTTTCTGGAATTGTAATCCCTCTTAAGTTTAAAGTGCCTCTATTTGCCAAGTACGATGGGTTGTCTTGTCCCAAGATGCACCTACGATCTTATGTCAGGAAAATTCAACCATATTCTTCTGACAAAGACCTGTGGGTCCATTTTTTCCAGAACAGTTTGTCAGGGACGCAGTTGGATTGGTTTTACCAGCTGGAGAGGTCTGATGTGCATAATTGGGAAGACTTAGCGGTCGCCTTATATAAACAGTATCAATACAACGTCCACTTGGCGCCAACCCGTACACAGCTACAGAGTATGGCCATGGATACCAATGAGGGTTTTAAAGACTATGCCCAAAAATGGAGGGATTTAGCCGGAAGGGTGCAACCACCTTTATCTGAAAGAGAGCTAGTGGACATGTTCTTGGGGAATCTGTCAGGTCCTTTCTTTAATCACCTGATTGGAAGCTCTTCTGCAAGTTTCACTGAATTGATTCTAACTGGCGAGAGGGTTGAAGCCGGTATTAGAAGCGGGAAAATTTAGAAAGATGCGTCTACCTCTGCTGCTTCCAAAAATCCCTTCACTGGTAAAAAGGAGGTGTCTGTTGTCTATGCTCAAAGAAATCAGGGAAGAACCGAATGACGACCAACTGTGGGGGCTGTCATGATTCAAAAGTCTGCATCAGACCAGCCGAGAAACAATCAGCCTAGAAATGATCGGCCGAGGAATAACCAGCAAAGGGTGGAAAGGCCTGTAAGGCAATTCACCAAGATAAACATGACTCCTGCTCAAGTCCTACCACATCTCCTGAAGTTGAATTTGGCCATGCTAAAAGAGGCCCCTAAAAATCCCAATACTTCATCTCTACACTACCATACGAACGCCAGGTGTGCTTACCATTCAGAAAGTCCAGGGCACGACACCAACAACTGTTGGGCTTTGAAGAACAAGATTCAAGATCTGATCGATGCAAAGGAAGTTGAATTTGAAGCTCCTGAAAAACCAAATGTTATCTCTGCTCCAATGCCTAGGCATGGACACAATGTCAGTGCTGTGGAAGAAGATCTGTTTGTTTCTACTGTGGATGAACTGTCAACTCCTCTCCTAACCATCAAGTTGAATTTGCTGAAAGTCGGGGTGTTCCCAGGTTGTGACCAAGATTTCCATGCTTGCCTATCCTCCCCATTTGACTGTCCTATGTTAAAGAAAGGAATCCAACAATTGATTGACAATAAGGAAATTTTGTTTGAGAAAGCTCCCATCTCAAACAACTTCAGAACTTTGTTACAAGCCAAAGCACGAATCCATAGCATCCCAAACACTCTCAAACACCAAAATCACACTTTTCTGCCCAAACAGGGCATCATCTCCAAAGTTTAATCTAATAAAGTGTGTTTCCTTTCTTGTTTACAAATGTGAATCTCCCGATTGTCTTTGAAATCATAATCATACGCATTTCATCCCATGCACTTCATAAACAGGTACCCATTACAGGTCTCTTATCTTCTTCGCTGTTTATTTCAGCAATCATCATGTCTGCTGAACCTTTAACTGAGCAAGCCATCAAGGCCCTCCAGGCCCAGAATGCCCAATTTCAAGAGCTATTCATGAATCTAGCTAAGGGTCAGCAAGACTTGAAGACCCTGATTCTGAAAGAGAAGAAGAAGAAGAAGAGGACCATCCTGTTTAACACAGGGCACAGGTTTGGAAACAGGCTACAGAATGAAGTTGATCTGACCACCTCATCTGGAGGGAAAGGTAGTCAAAAGGAGAGGAGGGCTGCTAGCCTTGTGGTCTCCGACAACGAGACGGACTACGATGAAGAGCAGTATCCTCCTGCTGAGGATAGATCCAAGCAACTGGAAGACCGGTTGAGTGCTATGGAAATTCAGAAGGTGCCTGGTTTGGACTTCGGAGATCTAGGTCTATTATATGGGGTAGTGATTCCCCACAAATTCAAGGCACCAGCCTTTGCTAAGTATGACGGAGTTTCTTGTCCGAAGCTGCACCTCTGGTCATATGTGAGGAAGATTCAACCGTACACCGCTGATAAGAACCTATGGATCCATTTCTTTCAAGATAGTCTCTCATGGACTCAACTTGAGTGGTTCTATCAATTGGACGGAGCCAGTATCCGCAGTTGGGAAGATTTGGCTACTGCATTCTACAGGCAGTATCAGTACAACTCTGACCTCGCTCCTACGCGTACCCAACTCCAGGGTATGTTAATGGGAACGGGTGAAGGATTCAAGGATTATGCTCAAAAGTGGAGAGACCTCGCCGGAAGGGTGCAACCACCTTCGGCTGATCGGGAGCTTGTGGACATGTTTCTGGGGACCCTGTCTGGTCCATTTTTCAACCATCTAATTGGAAGCTCTTCGTCTGGGTTTACAGAGCTTATTTTGACTGGTGAAAGGATAGAAGCTGGTATTAAGGCTGGTAAGATACAGAAGGGTGCCTCGTCAAGCACCGAGAAGAAGCCATTCAAGAAAGAGTCCAGTGTTGTCTACAGTTCAAGAAACGAGAATAGACCTGAACGCCGTCAAGCTGTGAATGCGGTTGTTATTTCAAAACCTTATGGTGCTCCTCATCACAGCAACCAACAAAAGGATGAGAGACCTCGAAGGCAATTCACCCGTCTCAGCACGACCTTATCTCAGATTCTGCCACAGTTGCTGAAGACTAACCTGGTGGTTCTAAAGGAAGCCCCGAAAAATCCAAATACCACATCACCGAGGTATAACCCTAATGCCCGCTGTGCTTTTCACTTTGATAGCTCGGGGCATAATACGGATGATTGTTGGGTTTTGAAGAACAAGGTACAAGACTTAATTGATGCGAAGGAGATTGAGTTTGAGGCGCCCGAGAAGCCTAATGTTGTGACTGCTCCCATGCCTAAGCATGGAGCAAATGCTATAGAAGAAGATTCATTTGTGGTTTCTATGGATGACATTGTTACCCCTCTGAAGACTGTAAAGAAGAACCTTTTGCTAGTCAGTTTATTTCCGGGCTATGACGAAGGCTGCCATGTGTGTTCTGTTCTACCTACCGGTTGTCCGCTTTTGAAATCAGGTATCCAACACCTGATGGATAGTAGAGAAATTATGTTTGAGAAGACTATTGTTCCCGTAATTCATTCTGAAGAAGTTGCCATCATTACCATTTTCGACAATTCTTCCAAGGCTCCCTCGAGGAAGCCTGTTAGAATTACATCTGTTCCAAGAATCGCACCTGTGATCATCACTGTTCCGGGGCCCATCCCCTATACTTCTAATAAAGATGTCCCTTGGCACTATGGGGATGATGTTTATTTTCATGGAGTTAAGCAAGAGTTGGATGCTGATACTAACATCAGCAATATTGTTGGACCTGCTAAAGTCACCCGCAACGGAATACTTTTCTCACCAGATATCTCTCCGCCAACTGCCCGAAGACCTGTTGTTATTACACCTGCCAATGTACCTGCTACTATTCCTGATCAAGTTCCTATTCTTACCCCTGTCGCCGAGTCATCTGACGCTCTGGGAAAAGGGATCACCACTGATGTGCTTGCCCAGACGGAGGCACCAAAGACAATTACTGTTGAAGCTTCTAAGCAAGAGATGGAAGAGATCCTGAAGATCATTAAAAAGAGTGACTACAATGTAGTTGAGCAGCTGGGGCAAACCCCATCCAAGATTTCTATGTTGTCACTGTTGTTATGCTCAGAGACCCATGCCAAGGCTCTGATTACATTTCTGAAGACTGCCCATGTACCACAAGAGACGTCAGCTGATTAGTTTACAGATTGCGTGGCCAATTTGACTGCTGATAATGGGTTGGGTTTCTCTGACGCCGACTTGACTGCTAAAGGGAAGAATCACAATGATGCCCTACATGTCTCCATTGAATGCAGGGGCACTACTCTCGCTCATGTATTAGTGGATACTGGTTCTTCATTGAACACATTGCCTAAGAAAGCTCTAAACCGGTTAGATTGCAAAGAGTTGGAGTTGAAACCAAGCAACATTATTGTTAGGGCCTTTGATGGGTCTAAGAGGATGGTGCACGGAGAAGTTGATATCCCAATCAAGGTTGGTTCTCAGGTCTTCAACTATACATTCTATGTGATGGACATCCGGCCATCTTATTCTTGTTTGATGGGTCGTCCATGGATCCACAAAGCCGGAGCCGTAACCTCAACGCTCCACCAGAAGTTGAAGTACCCGGTCAAAGGGAAGATTGTGACAGTACATAGAGAGGAGGAGTACATGGTTAGCCACCTTAACTCTTTCCGATACGTAGAGATGGATGGGGAGTTAATTGAGACCCCATTTCAGCACTTTGAAGAGGTTCCCCAGACACTGGCCTCAGCTGAGACTGTGGTTGAAGATTCTCCTATGAAAATGGCTTCATTAAAGGATGCCCGGGCTGTTGTTGAGAAAGGTGGGTGTGAAAATTGGGGCCGACTTCCTGATTTTACACAAAAGACTAACAAGTTTGGTTTGGATTTCATTGCAG
Source organism: Vicia faba (assembly GCA_948472305.1). NCBI lineage: Eukaryota > Viridiplantae > Streptophyta > Magnoliopsida > Fabales > Fabaceae > Vicia > Vicia faba. The sequence continues at coordinate 1,075,172,863 of OX451738.1, forward strand.
AAGCTCAAAGGGCTGTTCGGAATGCACGAATCGGAAGACCTCCCGTGTTCATCAGCAACTCGGGAGTGAATGCAATTGAAGATGATGTGGAAGATTCTGAATTCAACAGCTGGATCTATCCTACGACCGACGGTGGACCAAGCAACTAGACAGCAAAGGACTTCATCCTTATTACTTTTGTTACCCAGTAATGAAACTTTTGTTTTGAATTTGTAACAGACAATGATTTAAACTTTACGGCCCGATGTCTTACCCGGGGCACTGTGGCTTCATTTGTGAGGGCTTTATGCGTGTCATTTTCATATATCATTAATAAAAGCATTGGACGTTTCTTGCATTTCAAAATTTGCGCTCCTTGTTTTTCTTTATTATATATTGCAAAACAGCTATTTAACACACACTCACATATACAGGTCCACATCCACTCTGGATCCTACTGGTAACGACTCTGCTACTGCCGGTTATGACTTCGAAAATCCAATCAACTTAGATGAAGACGAAGGTGAAGATGATTGCGAAGTTCCTGGTGAAATTGCAAGACTGTTAATTCAAGAAGAGAGGGCCATTCAGCCACATGAAGAGCCAGTGGAAACAGTGAATCTGGGTACCGAGATAGATAAGAAAGAGGTCAAGATCGGTGCAAATCTGGAAACTAGTGTGAAACAACGAATGATTCAAATGCTGCATGACTATGTTGAGATCTTTGTCTGGTCTTACGAAGATATGCCTGGTTTAGATACCGATATTGTGGTTCATCGCCTGCCTACCAAGGGAGACTGTCCTCCAGTAAAACAGAAGGTCCGCCGAATGCGCCCAGAGATGTCTGAGAAAATCAAGACTGAGGTTATGAAACAATTTGATGCCGGTTTTCTAGCAGTTACTTCTTACCCTCAGTGGGTGGGCAACGTGGTCCCTGTGCCGAAGAAAGATGGTAAGGTTCCAATGTGTGTTGACTACAGGGATCTGAACAGGGCAAGCCCCAAGGATGATTTCCCTTTACCTCACATCGACGTTCTGGTTGACAACACCGCTCAGCATAAGGTATTCTCCTTTATGGATGGTTTCTTCGGTTATAATCAAATAAAGATGGCTCCCGAAGACATGGAGAAGACGACCTTTGTTACTCAGTGGGGTACCTTTTTGCTACAAGGTCATGCCTTTTGGACTAAAGAATGTTGGGGCAACATATCAGCGTGCCATGGTTGCTTTGTTTCATGACATGATCCATCATGAGATTGAAGTATACGTCGACGATATGATTGCAAGGTCCCAGACCGAGGAGGAACACCTTGACCATCTGCAGAAGCTGTTTGACAGGTTAAAATTGTACAAGCTGAGGTTAAACCCGAACAAGTGCACCTTCGGAGTGAGATCTGGTAAGCTGCTAGGTTTCGTTGTAAGTGACAAAGGTATTCAAGTGGATCCGGCAAAAGTGAAAGCCATACGGGAGATGGCAGCTCCCAAAACAGAGAAAGAAGTCAGAGGCTTTCTGGGACGATTGAATTATATTGCCCGATTCATTTCGCACCTAACTGCTACTTGTGATCCAATCTTCAAGCTGTTGAAGAAAGATCAAGTAGTACGTTGGAACGATGAATGCCAGGCCGCTTTCGAAAGGATCAAAGAGTATCTCCAAGAGCCACCCATCCTGATGCCACCAGTTGAAGGGAGACCTTTGATATTATACTTGACAGTGCTCGATAACTCAATGGGGTGTGTGCTGGGTCAACATGACGAGTCCGGTCGAAAAGAGCATGTTATTTATTACCTTAGCAAAAAGTTTACCGACTGTGAGACCCGATACTCACTGCTTGAGAAAACTTGTTGCGCTTTGGTATGGGCTGCTCGCCAGCTGAGATAGTATATGTTGACTCACACTACTCTATTGATATCAAAGATGGATCCAATCAAGTATATCTTCGAGAAGCCTGCCTTGTCCGGAAGAATAGCGAGATGGAAGATGATCTTGACTGAGTATGACATCCAGTACACGACTCAAAAGGAAATCAAGGGAAGTGTATTGGCATACCATTTGGCACATAAGGCAGTGGATGATTACCAGTCTATGAACTTTGAATTTCCGGACGAGAATATCATGTTGATAACTGATTGTGAGACACCTGGACCAAATGAAGGACCTGAGGAAGGATCCCGATGGTCTATGTACTTTGATGGAGCTTCAAACGCTTTGGGTAATGGCATTGGCGCCGTGATCATATCTCCTAAAGGCTCTCATACTCCGTTCATCGCCCGACTATGTTTCAACTGCACCAACATGGCGGAGTATGAAGCATGCATTATGGGTCTTAGAGCAGCAATTGACCTAAGGATTAAGTTTCTAAGTGTCTTCAAAGATTCCGCTCTCGTGATCAGTCAGATCAAAGGTGAGTGGGATATAAAACACCCTAATCTTATTCCTTACAAGGAGTATGTGTTAACGTTGCTTCCACATTTTGAGGAGATAACCTTTGAACACTTCCCTAGAGAGGAGAATCAGTTGGCGGACGCGTTGGCTATGATGTCTTCTACGTTCAAAGTCAATTGGGACAACGAAGCTCCCCGGATTATCATTGAAATATTGGACGAACCTGCACATTGCTGTGATCTTGAGACTGAAGAGGTAACAGAAAAGCCCTGGTTTCACGAAGTAAAAAGGTACCTTGAGGCTCAGGAATACCCCGAGGGTGCATCTGTTAATGATAAGAAGTTTCTGAGGAGGTTTATAGCGAAGTTCTTCATCAGCAATGATATTCTTTACAAGCGTAACCATGATTCGACCTTACTGCGTTGTGTGGATAAGAATGAAGCAGAAAGGATCATGGCGGAGTTACATGAAGGTAATTTCGGAACTCATTCCAGTGGACACACCATGGCAAAGAAAATCCTTCGGGCAGGATATTATTGGTCAACAATGGAAGCTGACTATTATCAGCATTCTCGGACATGTCATAAGTGCCAAGTCTATGGTGATAAGGTGCACATACCTCCAGTACCTTTGAACGTCTTGACAGCACCTTGGCCTTTCGCAATGTGGGGCATTGATATGATCGGCGAGATTAGACCTACGACATCCAACGGGCATCGTTTCATCCTGGTAGCTATTGATTACTTTACTAAGTGGGTTGAAGCAGCTTCCTTTGCTACAGTAACCAAGAACGTCGTGGCACGGTTCATTCGGCACAATCTGATCTGTCGATACGGTGTACCAGAGAGGATCATTACGGACAATGGTACCAATCTCAACAACAAAATGATCACCGAGCTCTGCGAGCAATTCAAGATACAACATCAAAACTCTTCTCCCTACCGACCAAAGATGAATGGGGTTGTCGAAGCGGCTAATAAGAACATTAAGAAGATTGTGCAGAAGATGACAGTGACATACAATGACTGGCATGAGATGTTACCATTTGCTCTTCATGGGTACCGTACCTCAGCACGGACGTCAACAGGGGCAATACCCTATTCCTTGGTATATGGCATGGAGGCAGTCTTGCCCATTGAAGTTCAGATACCCTCTCTTCGGATCATGAAGGATGCAGGTTTAAGTGAAGATGACTGGATCCAGACCCGGCTTGATCAACTAAACCTAATCAACGAAAAGAGACTTACTGCTATTTGTCATGGTCAGACGTACCAAAAACGGATGATCAAGGCATTTAACAAGAAGGTTAGACGACAAGAGTATCAAGTTGGGGACCTGGTAATCAAGCAAATTATCTTACCCCAAGGTGATCCCAGGGGAAAATGGACCCCTACTTATGAAGGGCCATTCGTGGTTAAGAACATTTTCTCAGGAGGAGCAATGATTCTAACCACCATGGATGGTGACGACCTTCCTCACCCCGTCAATGCAGACATAGTGAAAAGATACTACGCATAATCAAAGACCCGCTAGGTTGACTGGCCTAGGAAAAAATAAGGGCTTCCCGGCGAACCAAAAGGGTTCGGGCAAAAATTAGGGATGAAAATATAAAAAAATTTGTACACCCGGCAAGTCGAAAACCTGAAAAGGCGGCTTGGGCAAAAATGGGTATCCCGGTGGACTGAAAACTCGAAAGGGCGGTTCAGGCAAAAATTAGGGATCAAAGCGTAACACTATGTCTCATTGGATCACCTTGCATCCAGACTTCGGTATCGACTATCAAGCTCGGACGACACTAATCAATCTGATCTACCTTCAACCAGTAGCAAAGTGATGAGATGCTCGAAGACATAAAGGAAATAGTAGAGTTGGAACCCAGTGGGATTATTCACATAGCTATTTTGTTTTCTTTTTACAAATTGTATAAATTCTATTTGTTCGGCGGCGTTCTCTTACTAGGACGTCAGCCTCTTGTACAAAAATGCCTATTTACAGGCCAAACTTCGAAATCAATACAATTCATTTTCAAACGAATTTCAAATTTTTTTCCTTTATCTGTTTTGTTTTGCAAAGAACGTCCAATGTTCATTTTTGATATATGCATTTGACATTAATTGCTGCTCATAAATATCTACATGCGAAACGAAAGATGAATTACTGGTAATATCAGAAGCAAGGGCAATAAGAATTGTCTGAACTGTACAGTTTCTCTGTCCACCAGGTACCAAGGTAGATTTAGCTGAAGAATATGACCAAGATACCTTCACTCCCCGCAGAGTAAGATAGTAATGATAGCTCTCTCAGTTGATACTTGCAACTATGGACGAATCAGCAATACTCTCCCCAAGCAGAGTTAGTCTACCATCAGCCCTAAAAAGGCTTGGTATCCCCAGAAGGTCTTAATATTCCCCAGCGGAGTATAAAAATATTCCCCAGCAAGTATCAGAGTATCCCCGACAGTCTTAATATTCCTCAACGGAGTATAAGAATGTTCCCCGGAAGAATGCAAGATACCCCAGTGGAGTCAATTTTCCCAGCACGGTCTGAAAAAGATTCCCCAACGAAGTTGAATCATCATCCCCAGTAGACTCTGGAAGTTTACCCCCAACGGAATACAATAAATCTCCCCAGCCAAATTCAGAGGATTATCCCCACAAAAGTTTAACAGGGTTATCCCCAGCAAGTTGCAACCAAAAGATCATCCCTAACGATGTTCTTTCCTTTTACAAGGAGGACTTCAATCCTCAATAGATTCAATATCACCAGCAACGGTAATCCATCCCCAGCGGAGTTTATCATTGAAATCCCCAGCGGAGCTTATCAGCGGAATCCCCAATGGAGTTTACCGTTAAAATCTTCAGCAGAATATCTCTCCCCACAGAGTAATTCCCCACAGAGTAATCTCTTCATCAGTTTATTCCCCAACGGAGTTATCCTCTTCTGCAAGTTTATCATCTTCGTTCATCATCCCCAGCGGAAACGAAGAATTCAACTCTATTCTCCAGCAGCTATCCGGGATTTATTTTCCCCAGCTAAAACATTACATTTCCATACATCATGATACATGCATATACGCATCATATCGTACAATCTCATTTATTTTGAGAACATCATGGCTTGATCCATATCATGCATTGTATATGACTGACCTTTACCTTTCAAGAAAGATACAATTAAAGTTCTCAACTACGTCGAAGACCTGACCGGTTCTTAAATCTCAATTGAATTATCCTCGGTTGAATTTCATATAAGGTTCTCAATCTCGACAATTTCTCTATGTCATAGTGTGGACGAGTGCTATAATCTCAACGGTATACTACGTTGAATACTAGTCAGTTCCTAGATCTTGATGTTTTCCTCCGTCATAGTGTGGACGAGTTCTCTAATTTCAACGGTATACTATGTTGAAGACCAGACAGTTCCTAGATCTTGATGAAGATGTTTCCCTACGTCATAGTGTGGACGAGTTCTCTAATTTCAATGGTATACTCCGTTGAAGACCAGACAGTTCCTAGATCTTGATGTTTTCCTCCGTCATAGTGTGGACGAGTTCTGTAATTTCAATGGTATACTACGTTGAAGACCAGACAATTCCTAGATCTTGATGAAGATGTTTCCCTACTTCATAGTGTGTACGAGTTCTCTAATTTCAACGGTATACTCCGTTGAAGACCAGACAGTTCCTAGATCTTGATGTTTTCCCCCGTCATAGTGTGGACGAGTTCTGTAATTTCAACGGTATACTACGTTGAAGACCAGACAGTTCCTAGATCTTGATGAAGATGTTTCCCTACGTCATAGTGTGGACGAGTTCTCTAATTTCAACGGTATACTCTGTTGAAGACCAGACAGTTCCTAGATCTTGATGTTTTCCTCCGTCATAGTGTGGACGAGTTCTGTAATTTCAACGGTATACTATGTTGAAGACCAGACAGTTCCTATATCTTGATGAAGATGTTTCCCTACGTCATAGTGTGGACGAGTTCTCTAATTTCAACGGTATACTCCGTTGAAGACCAGACAGTTCCTAGATCTTGATGTTTTCCTACGTCATAGTGTGGACGAGTTCTGTATTTTCAATGGTATACTACGTTGAAGACCAGACAGTTCCTAGATCTTGACGAAGATGTTTCCCTACGTCATAGTGTGGACGAGTTCTCTAATTTCAATGGTATACTACGTTGAAGAACAGACAATTCCTAAATCTCAACAAAAAACAGGCCTCCCCAGTGGAATCTTCTACAAACAACAAGTATGCAAGTTCTCGCTAAGGAATCTCTTATGCGATCGACACTCCTGCAGATGACATCTGTAAGCCCATCCTCCTACCAACAATCTCCAAATGGCATCTGTAAGCCCATTCCCGACATCAAGAGACTGATACCACTTCATGCGAGTGCAAATTTCTCGGCACTCTAGTGTTCAATCATCTTCCACCTTCGGATCACGAAAAGCCCGAAAGCCAATCTATATCCTCAGGTTTAAGAAGATTGAACAGGGGAAACTGTTGTACCCCAAAATTTTCCCTCCCATATTTCTCAAGACATGTCAAGAATAATCTCCAAGTTGTTCAAGATGGCTCAAGAGTTGGACAGTCAAATCACCTCCTAAGGCAATCAATCTCAAATTAGGGTTTTGTGTTGCATCAAGGTCCTTGCATCCAAATGACCCCATGTTCTCCCCAATTTCCTAATATGTTCTCAAGTTCATCCATGTCAAAATTCAAGCCTTGCAGAGGAAGTTTGGTCAGTCAATTGCTTAAGAGGCCCAAGAATCGACTATGCTAGGGCAAAAGTCAACTGTGACCTATGAACAGTCAACCCTCAAGATTTTTTGTCAACATTCTCATTTTGAAGGATAATTCATCATTTGATCAAGGGTTGATCATGATTCATCAAGGATTGCTCAAAATTCATCAAGATTCAAAAGTTGCTAAATTAGGGTTTTGCAAGAAAAGTCAACTCAACTTTGACCAAGCATAACTTTATCATACTTTATGAGAAATGACCCATCCAAAGCTCATTTTGAAGAGGGTGCAATTTACTACAATCCATCTTCACACCCCAAGATCAATAAATGCACTCACAAAAAGTTACAAATTTGGACATTATAGGTCATTTTGAAAGTCAACAAAAACACCTTTTTTGCCAAAGCTTATAACTTGAGCATGAAATATCAAAATGAGATGATACCAAAATGGTTGGTTAGAGGACATCTCAAGGTTTCTAAAAGGTCTAAGAACACCTAAAAAAGTTCAAAATTGAAGAAGTTATGCATTGTTGAAGTTGGGCATTTTTCCAAAATTGCCAAAAGTCAACTATCCCCAAAACTTCAAATTTTTCAAATGGGCCCACTTTTTTCCACTTGATTTGATCTTGTAACACCACACACGTGTCATACCTTCAGTATTGTGCCAATTTATTATTTTTTCTATTTTATTTGATTTTTATTGATTTAATTCATTTTTAATCAATTTAAATCCAAATAAAATCTAAATCTCAATCAATTGGAATCTTTTTGATCATTACAGGTCTTAATTATCATGATGCACACAATCAAATTCGTACCAAGGCATATCATGCACCAAATATTGGATTTGGACATTTTTGGAAGCTTTGTTAATGGAAGATCATATCAAATCTTAATTCATCAATTCACATGGATTCAAGCCCAAATTTTTAACCTAATACAATCCTTGTTACATATACAACACAAGGCATACAAGAACACGACCTGAAAGCTGCACAAACGGCCAGACCAAAACTGAAAAAAAGCTTGAAAAGTGTGAAATCAAAATCCATACTAGAGGAAAATTCAAGGCAAAAACTCAACGTGTTGTTCTTATTTGCCATCCACTGAAGCTAAAGCAACCATTCACAAGCCCTGAAACATCTCCAAATGCACTATAAGTCGCTTGAAACTCTGCCCTGTACATGAAATCGTAACCTTGGATTCTTGCATCTTTTTGATAAATCATGGGCATATTCTTGATCCTTGCATAATTTCCAAGCTATCTGCAATATTTGATTTCATTTTTATGGCCTGTAATGTAATACCCGAACCTAGGGTTTTCGTTTCTTGTTTTTAGGAATTTGCTTTGCAGGTAAAATTAGGACCAATAATGGACATAGGTGAACTCAGGAGGAAGAGACGATCACGTCCATGTTCTTGGATGGTATTTTTATGGCTTAGAATGAGTTTTAGAAGCAAGCCACGGATCTTGCTGCGGATAAAAATCCGCAGGTAAGAAAACCAGTTTCATGAAGAAGACGAAGGCATGTCTTCTGTTAGAACAAAGTTTGAATCTACTACCCTACATTTTAGTTTTGATGATAACAAAGTGAAAAGATATATTATTTATGATATTCATATATGAACTATCTGCTGCCTAAAATTATTATGTTCTGACTTGCAGATACTCTGATTGATAAGCAAGATCACATCTAATCAGCATCAGAATTTGGTTCTTGACACCAGCATCAGAAGTTGCCATATCAGAATGCCAGAATCAGATGATCAACTCACGTACATGCTGAAGCCTGATGAACAAGACTGCGCTCAACACTCTGATAAAGAAACACAACAGTTCATCAGCAGCGAAGCAGAGTCAGAATGAGCCAAGCCAGAACTTGCATTAAGTAAGCAACGGTACTGTGCATTGAAAGCAAATTAATTCCAACGGCCTCATTCCAGACAAGATCTGCTCGATAAGGAAAGTTTGTTATTAGCATTGAATCAAGAATATTGCATCCAACTTTCATCATCTCAGTGCTATATAAACAAGACTTTGAAGATTGAAATGGCTAATGCTCTCCAAATCTCTACACGCACAAAAGCTAATCAAAATCTTCTTTCTCTCAGTTTTGTTAAACCACACATTCTGATATTCTATCATTGTTTAGCAATCTAGTTTCTAAGCTTCAATTTGTGTATACATCACAGTTGTGATACAGTTTTGTAGAAAACATTCACACACTTAGTTTTATCTCTTTGTAAGAAAGTGTTACCTTGACAAACCGGGTTGTGGTTTGGATCAAGAAGGCTTTAGCAGTTGTTAAAGCAGTCTGTAATATTCAGTTGAATATAATGGATTAAGACCTCGTTGGAGAGAGGCGAAATCACCTTGACGGGTGGACTGGAGTAGTTTGAGATCAAACGAACCAGGATAAAAATATCTTGTTCATTGCATTAGATTTCAGTTTTACAATTCAACCCCCCTTCTTGTGTTTTTCACCACTTCAATTGGCATCAGAGCGCCTGGTTCTGAGCTAAAACACTTAACCGTGTCAGTACAAGATCCAGCGTCAGAAAAACACAATGGCAGGAAACAATTCTCACATCAGCAATGACAACAATGAGGACAGAGACAGATTCAGCGGCAAACCTCCAGTCTTTGATGGAGAAAACTTTGATTACTGGAAAGACAGAATTGAAAGCTTCTTTCTGGCACATGATGCTGATCTGTGGGATATGGTGACAAATGGATACACGCACCCTGTGAATGCAAGCGGTCAGAAGATTGACAGAAAATCAATGTCTGATCAACAAAAGCGTGACTTCAAGAATCACCACAAGGCCAGAACCATCCTCCTCAGCGCCATCTCCTATACTGAGTATGAAAAGATCTCCAACAGAGACACAGCAAAGAATATTTTTGACTCACTCAGAATGACGCATGAGGGCAACGTTCAGGTCAAAGAAACAAAAGCTCTGGCGCTCATTCAGAAGTATGAGGCGTTCAAAATGGAAGAATCTGAATCCATTGAAACCATGTTCTCTAGATTCCAGATTCTGGTAGCTGGTCTCAAAGTTCTGGACAAAGGATACTCTACTGCTGAACATGTCAAGAAAATCATCAGAAGTTTACCCAAGCAGTGGAGACCTATGGTTACAGCTCTGAAGCTAGCTAAAGATCTCAACAAAATCACTCTGGAGGAACTTATCAGCTCCCTCAGAAGTCATGAGATAGAGCTAGAAGCTGATGAGCCTCAGAAGCAAGGTAAGCCTTTAGCATTAAAATCTAACAAAAAATTTGAGTCTAAAGTTTTGCAGGCAGTTGAAGAAACATCTGATGGATCCTCATCAGAAGAAGACGAACTCTCTCTCCTCTCCAGAAGAGTAAATCAACTGTGGAAGCAAAGACAAAGGAAGTTCAGGAATCCCAGAAGATCTGATCAGAACGAGTCTTCTTCCAGATACAGAAGGACAGATTCTTCCTCTGGATACAGAAGATCTGAAGGCTCCTCCAGTAGCAAAAAGCCAAACACCAAAGACATCATCTGCTATGAGTGCAATGAGCAAGGACACTATAAGAGGGGCTGCCCAAAGCTTCAGAGGGAAAAGCCCAAAAAGAAGTTTGGAAGAGAGAAGAAGAAAAGTCTCATGGCTACATGGGATGACTCTGACTCGTCTGAAGCTGACTCAGAATCAGATGATGAGAGGGCAAACATAGCTCTCATGGCTAACATCTCAGAAGATAGTGAAGCTTCTGAATCAGACTCAGAATCAGATACTGAAGAGGTATTTCCTAACTTTGCTGTTAACTTTACAAAGGTTGAACTTGCTGAAAGCCTTAATGAGATTCTGGAACGTTATCAGCAAATTAGAGCTAAATTCAGAGACCTGAAAAGGAATCTTGAATCTGACTCTAATAAGACTGAGAGTCTCAAATTGGAAAATTCTGAGCTGAGAAATAAGATTTCAAAATTAGAAAACACTTTACAAAACTCTCAGAAGGAACCAATTTCTGAAACTCCCAGCAACGCTGATGAGATCATCAAGGAGTATGATCACAGTTTCCAGAAGTTCCTAGCTAAAAGCATAGATAGAAGCAGAATGGCTTCAATGATCTATGGAGTTAGCAGAAACGGCAGGAAAGGAATAGGATACCAAGGTAAGGTTCCTACACCAAAGAATGTCATGGACTTAACCATTAAACACACTCCTCTGAATTCACATTTTGTATATGGTCACACACATGATATCAAATACACTAGCAGTAAGCACTCTGTGAAACCAAAATTCAACCAGAGTTTTGGTAAAACTAACAAATCAGGACCCAAGAAAATCTGGGTACCTAAGGATAAAATAATACATGTTGCAGATATCTTTAGCAGCAAGTCAGAAACACCAGTCACGGTACCTGGACTCTGGCTGCTCACGACACATGACAGGAAGAAGGCATATGTTCCAAAGCCTGGAACTTAAGCCTGGAGGCCACGTTGGCTTTGGAGGCAATCAGAGGGGAAAGATAATTGGCTCTGGAACTGTAGGTAATGGAAATCTTCCCTCTATTAATAATGTTCTGCTAGTAGATGGATTGATGCATAATCTGTTATCCATAAGTCAATTAAGTGATAACGGTTATGATATAATCTTTAATCAAAAATCATGTAAAGCTGTTAGTCAGAAAGATGGGACTATCCTGTTTAATGGTAAGAGGAAAAACAACATTTACAAAATCAAACTTTCTGAACTAAAGAGTCAGAATGTAAAATGTCTTCTGTCTGTTAACAACGAGCAGTGGATCTGGCACAGAAGATTGGGGCATGTTAATATGAGAAGAATATCTCAGATTAACAAACTCAATCTGGTCAGAGGACTTCCTAATTTGAAGTTCAATTCAGATGCTCTGTGTGAAGCATGTCAGAAAGGCAAATTTGCAAAACCTTCTTTTAAATCCAAAAATGTTGTTTCTACCTCTAAGCCATTAGAACTTCTGCACATTGACTTATTTGGACCAGTTAAAACTGCTTCAGTCAGTGGTAAGAAGTATGGGTTAGTAATCGTAGATGACTATAGCAGATGGACATGGGTAAAGTTCTTAAGACACAAGGACGAGTCACACTCTGTGTTTGTTACCTTCTGTAACCAAGTTCAGAATGAAAAGGATCTTAGAATCGTTAAAGTCAGAAGTGATCATGGTGGAGAATTTGAAAACAAAGATTTTGAGTCATTCTTTAATGACAGAGGCATTCTGCATGATTTCTCTTGTCCTAGAACTCCCCAACAAAATGGAGTTGTAGAACGAAAGAACAGAACATTGCAAGAAATGGCCAGAACCATGATCAATGAGACAAACGTTGCTAAGACCTTCTGGGCAGAGGCAATAAACACAGCGTGCTACATTCAGAATAGAATCTCAATAAGACCTATTCTGGAAAAGACTCCATATGAATTGTGGAAGAACAGAAAGCCCAACATTTCATATTTTCATCCATTTGGATGTACTTGCTTTATATTAAATACAAAGAATTATTTGAACAAGTTTGACTCTAAAGCACAGAAGTGTATTATGTTAGGATACTCTGAACGCTCAAGAGGGTACAGAGTATACAATACAGAAACACAGATTGTGGAAGAATCAATCAGTGTTCGTTTTGATGACAAGCTTGACTCTGAAAAGTCAAAGCAGAATGAAGTTTTTGCAGGTATAGAAATTGAATTTACAGGTTCTGAAGACAAGTCATCAGAAGCTCTCAACACAGACATTCCTTCAACGTCTGAAAGGAGCACTGCTAGCAATCCTACAACAGCTGCTGATCAACCTCAGAAGAGATTACCCAGAAGCAGCTTGGATCACCCAGAAGAGACTATCCTAGGAAGAAAGGAAGATCCAATCAGAACAAGAGCAAGCTTCAGAAACTCTGAAGAAACACTTATGGGACTTGTGTCTCTGATTGAACCTTCTTCTATTGATGAAGCACTTCTGGATAATGACTGGATTCTGGCAATGCAAGAAGAGCTGAATCAATTCACCAGAAACGACGTATGGGATCTCGTTCCCAGACCAAAAGGATTCAACGCCATTGGAACAAGATGGGTGTTCAGAAACAAGCTAAATGAACAAGGTGAAGTCATCAGAAACAAGGCACGACTGGTTGCACAAGTTTATAGTCAGCAAGAGGGGATAGACTATACAGAAACCTTTGCCCCAGTCGCCAGGTTAGAATCTATCAGACTTTTAATTTCATTTGCTGTTAATAGAGGCATCACTCTGTATCAGATGGATGTCAAAAGTGCATTCTTAAATGGTTATATAGAAGAAGAAGTTTATGTACACCAACCCCCAGGTTTTGAAAATACAAAACATCCAAAACATGTTTTCAAACTAAAGAAGTCACTGTATGGTCTGAAACAAGCTCCCAGAGCTTGGTATGAAAGGCTAAGTAACTTTCTATTAGAAAATGAATTCACCAGAGGGAAAGTGGACACTACTCTATTCTGTAAATCAGTTAAGAATGACATCTTAGTCTGTCAAATTTATGTTGATGATATTATTTTTGGTTCTACTAATCCTTCTCTTGGAAGAAAATTTGCTAAGTGTATGCAGGCAGAATTTGAGATGAGCCTCATGGGGGAACTGAAATTCTTCCTAGTAATTCAGATCAATCAAACTCCAGAGGGAACTTACATTCATCAGAGCAAATACATCAGAGATCTTCTGAAGAAATTTGACCTCTCAGAATGTAAGCCATCAAAGATTCCAATGCATCCCACGTGCATTCTGGAAAGAGAAGAGGTAAGCAAAAATGTAGAACAGAAAGTCTACAGAGGTATGATTGGTTCTCTCCTTTATCTGACTGCTTCAAGACCTGACATATTATTCAGTGTTTGTATCTGTGCTAGATTCCAATCAGATCCTAGAGAATCTCACTTAACAGCTGTTAAGCGAATTTTCAAGTATCTGAAAGGTACTACTAATCTGGGTTTGTTTTATAGAAAATCTAGTGATTACAGCTTAGTAGGCTACTGTGATGCTGATTTTGCTGGAGACAGAGTGGAACGTAAAAGTACTTCTGGAAGCTGCCAGTTTCTGGGAGAAAATCTGATCTCTTGGTCCAGCAAAAGGCAATCAACAATTGCTCTATCAACAGCAGAAGCTGAGTACATAGCAGCAGCAGGATGTAGCACACAAATGCTCTGGATGAAAAGTCAGCTTGAAGACTTCCAGATTTTTGAGAGTAACATTCCTATACTTTATGATAATACTTCTGCTATTTGCTTAAGTAAGAATCCCATTTTACATTCTAGAGCTAAGCATATAGAAATAAAACATCACTTCATTAGGGACTATATTCAGAAAGGTATTTTGAACTTAAAATTTATAGATACAGACCATCAATGGGTTGATATCTTTACTAAACCCCTTTCAGAAGATAGGTTCAATTTCATTCTGAAACATCTCAGCATGAAAGTGTGTCCAGAGTGAAAATGTTTTAATTCCATATATTTACCTTCAGAATGTAATTGTTTTACTGTGAACTTCTGATCAATCTCCTTTCAGAAAGATAGAACATGCAGATTGTATCAGATGCAAGTCTAAAGATCTGAGAGTCTAAGCTCAAAGGCAGACGTTCTGATCACTACATCAAACAAGTGTCATCCAATCATCAGCATATCTCTGAAGCAGAACGCGTGCACGCTTCTGAGAAGACAAAGCGCTTATTGGGTGCATTGAGACACATGTCTGGTAACCGTTTTTAAGTATCTTTCTCAAATCCCCCAAAATCAGCAAGCATTTAATGAAAAGTAATCATGCTTTTAAAATGCAATCATGATTTTTCTCTCTCTTAAAAAACGTTTATCTTTTCAAAATATTTTTGAAACTCTATTTAAACACATTAATCTCTCATTCTCATTCTTTACGTTTTCTCACTAATACTCAAGCATTTTCTGCATATTTCTGTGTTCATCTCTTGCAAAACCTATTTTCCTCAGTTTATTCTCAAAACCCTTTTAGTGTGAACATGGCAACCTCCAGCAGTGCTTCTGCAGGTCCTCAGAAGAAAGCATCATCTGAGCAATATCAAGTGCCATTCAGAACTCTCCTCACTCATGTGAAGAATCTTGAAGTGCTTTCTGAATTAATCATTGATTTTGGAAGCTTGAAGGAGAACGGTTTTGACCTAACTGAAGAAGTTAGGGCACAGAAGTGGGAAAGGTATTTTGACAGGTTGGTTGGACCAACATTCCCAATGCTAGTCAAGGAATTATGGATTCACGCCAAGGCTTCAACACATCTAGTCACCTCCTTTGTTATGGGGAAGAAGATTGTGATCACTGAGGATCACATTGCAAGGCTAATCGGTTACAGTGGCGGTGGCGTCCGATGTGTGGACATGGCTGAAAGATGTGCTGATGTAGGTGTGATAGCTGCAAGGATTTTCACTCATGGGGTGCCCAGCAGCAAGATTAAAGATCTAAAGGATCATTACAGAGTTTGGGCTAAGATAATTCTGGGGTGCTTCAACCACAGGAAACCAACCAGTTCTCCTGATTACATAAATGTGGATCAGCAGTTTCTGATCTACTTTATTGATCAGAAGGTAAAGATCAATCTGGCTCATTTTCTGTTCAACCACCTCAGAACAAGTGTGAAGGAAACCAGGGAAGAAGAAAGAACCAAGAGGGATTGGATTCCCTTTGGAAGGTTGATATCAGATATTCTGACAGAGAATAAGCTGATAGAGCATCTGATAAAAGCTCAAGAGCTAAGCACTATTGAACCAACAGTTGGGAAACCTCTGAACACAAAGAACTTGAAGAAGATGAAGCTGATAGAGAATATTCAGAAGGAACCCAGAGCTACTCCTATTGCTGATATCACCAGCAGAAGAGTGCCTCTGAGTGACTTTCCGCTATTTTCTGAAATAGAATCCAAATCAAAGGTGGTTCTCAGATACTTGGATGCGTGCAAGGCAGATGGTTCAGATCCAAATCTGATTATCAAAGCTCTGCATCAACCTCAGCAAGAAGTGACTCTGAAGAAGACGAAGAAGAGGAAGGCACCATCAGAAGGATCATCCCAGCAGACACCCAGGAAAAGAGGTAATTCATCTGCTGCTTCTGTTTTAAATTCTTCTACTATTCCAGCATCTATTCCTCCTCAAACCTCTCATAGAATCTCAATCCCCATCCCTACCATAGATGAAACTGTACCAGAAGAGGACCCTTCTGAGGCATTAAAACTCAGAAGACCCAGAACCAAACATCCCAAACAACCAACAATCTCAACAACATCAGCAATTGACCAAGTGCTGTTTGACATTGATCAACACACCTCTGATCAACCAATTTCTGAACCATAAATTGTCCCTCCTCCACAACCAGAACAACAGCAATCTGCTGAAGAACCAGAACAACAACAACAACCACTCTCACCAATTCCTGAAGAACCCATTATCCCTGAACAATCAGAAATTCCAACAACTTCTCCTCAACCAGCAATTCCGTCTCCCTCTCCCCAACCAGAAATTAATCCTCCATCACCTCAACCAGAGTTTCATCACTCTGAAACTCCTTCTCCTCAACCATCTGAACCTCATTCACCTCAACCATCACCTTTGGCAATCCAGCTGCCAGGTGGAACAACTATCACCTTAGCACAATTGCCATCCTCATCAGAATCTACACCACCAAATACTCCCAAAACACCACCCAGTCCAATCATAATCTCTGATTCTGATACTCCATCTCCAAAACAAACAGCTGCCCAGAAAACCACCGAAAACCCCAGCAGGACTTTCATAGACTTAACCAGTCTTGACCGTCTTGCTGATCTGAAACATAAAATCGCCATCCCAAAACCAAAACAACCAGATGTTGGCTCTGGTATTATGAATTTTGAAACAGGTGTGCTGCAATGGATTGCTTCTTTGAAGCAAGTCTGTCCTGAAATGATTGACCCAGCTGCTTCTGATCAGCTCTGGTCATAATTCAGACTTTGGGTACGTGCTGAAGCCCTCAAGTTGCAGGATATCAACTATGAGCAGGCACAACAAAATTTCAGCAAGCTTCTGAATGAAGTTGGAAGTCAGCTTCTGAAAGAAGACGTGCTCCCTCTGGATAGTGAACCTTGGTCTGAGAAACAGCAAGCTGCAAAGGTGCAATCAGAAGAAGACAAGACCATTCAAGCTGAAGAAAGTCAAGCAGAAGATGTTGCTGAAAGCTCTCAGAAGCTTCCTGCTTCAGATGCTTCTCAAGCTGCCTTGGACAGGCAGACTCTGGAAGAACTAAGACTGAATGACATGCGTCTGCAGCAGCGGATGGATGAAAGCGACCAGAAGATGAAAGAAAGAATGGATGTGCAGGATAGCAAGATTGACATTGTTGTCAGCATGGTGCACAAGCAGAATGAGACTGCTGAAAAGATCCAAGCCATGCTGGAGAACCTGTTCACACGCTTGCCTCCTCAACCTTAGTCTTTTTTCATTCATGTCCTTTTTCATGTTTTCCTTGATTTTCTGATGTACTACTTGAATATGTTTTGTACTATTTTCATGTTTTGATTCTGAAATCTTTTAATATAACTGGTTTTTCTGATCTTAATTGTTTTAGCACATCACTTACACTTTTTGATTGCTGACAAAAAGGGGGAGAACAAGAATGATATTTTAAACAATAACGGCTAACTAGACAGAAATTCTCAAACATTCTAACTCTATTACTTGAGAATGTTTTTCTGTTTTGCTTAAAGTCTACAGGTACAAGGAAGCTCCTGGACACTCTGAAGACTAGAAGCTCTGATCACTATGAAGCTCTGATCCGCTCTGATACTCTGATCCAAAGCAAAGCTCTGACAAGAAAAGCTCTGAAGCTCTGCTCTGACATAAAGCTTCTGATAGTCAAAGACTCTGATACTATGACGTTCAAAGAAAGGCAAAAAGATTTGATCCTGAAGAACACTTGTAATCAAAGGGAAGTAATAAACTCAGGGGGAGTATATCTCTTAACTCTGATATCTCTTTACTCCTTATCTTTTTACTTCTTACTCTGATGCATATCTCTGATACCTTTTCACGTTATTTTCATTTAAAGAATATCTAGTTTTTGTCATCATCAAAAAGGGGGAGATTGTTAGAACAAAGTTTGAATCTACTACCCTACATTTTAGTTTTGATGATAACAAAGTGAAAAGATATATTATTTATGATATTCATATATGAACTATCTGCTGCCTAAAATTATTATGTTCTGACTTGCAGATACTCTGATTGATAAGAAAGATCACATCTAATCAGCATCAGAATTTGGTTCTTGACACCAGCATCAGAAGTTGCCATATCAGAATGCCAGAATCAGATGATCAACTCACGTACATGCTGAAGCCTGATGAACAAGACTGCGCTCAACACTCTGATAAAGAAACACAATAGTTCATCAGCAGCGAAGCAGAGTCAGAATGAGCCAAGCCAGAACTTGCATTAAGTAAGCAACGGTACTGTGCATTGAAAGCAAATTAATTCCAACGGCCTCATTCCAGACAAGATCTGCTCGATAAGGAAAGTTTGTTATTAGCATTGAATCAAGAATATTGCATCCAACGTTCATCATCTCAGTGCTATATAAACAAGACTTTGAAGATTGAAATGGCTAATGCTCTCCAAATCTCTACACGCACAAAAGCTAATCAAAATCTTCTTTCTCTCAGTTTTGCTAAACCACACATTATGATATTCTATCATTGTTTAGCAATCTAGTTTCTAAGCTTCAATTTGTGTATACATCACAGTTGTGATACAGTTTTGTAGAAAACATTCACACACTTAGTTTTATCTCTTTGTAAGAAAGTGTTACCTTGACAAACCGGGTTGTGGTTTGGATCAAGAAGGCTTTAGCAGTTGTTAAAGCAGTCTGTAATATTCAGTTGAATATAGTGGATTAAGACCTCGTTGGAGAGAGGCGAAATCACCTTGACGGGTGGACTGGAGTAGTTTGAGATCAAACGAACCAGGATAAAAATATCTTGTTCATTGCATTAGATTTCAGTTTTACAATTCAACCCCTCCCCCCCCTTCTTGTGTTTTTCACCACTTCATCTTCTTCCCATTGGCCAATTCAAATCAGTGTGCTTTTTATTTTTTTCCCAGGCATATTGCTTGTTTTAATATATAATAATTGCTGTGTAATATAATAACAAAAACAACAAAGTGATGCAGTGGCAAAGGAAGCGTGTCAAAGTCCAATGGGACTTGGGTTCGAATCCCAGGTCCCCCAAATGCTTATTGTTATTTTGTTACAGGTAATCCAATGCATTTCCATAGCGTGGTCCACCATACACCTCAAAGCTCCAGGCGCCAGATGGCCTCCAGGCCAAATCCAAAGGCTAAGGTTGAGCGTCCATCATGGTCTCAGGTCAATGCACGCGCGTGGAATCTGGAAAGTCAAACGAGGCTTGCTGCAAGTGGGCCAAAGAATGCTATCCTCACCTTCAGATCTGGGCCCAACACCCCCCTTTGGTTTATTTTCTTTTACTTATTATGTTTATTTATTTGTTTTATTGTTATAACTAATAATTATTAATCACTAACCAATTAATTTATTTTCCTTATAAAAATTAAAATCACAAAAATATGTTTTATTTTATTAAATTAATTCATCACTTTTATTTTTGTAAATAAATTAAATTAATTAATTTAGTGTTAATTAGGTTAACTTTTAACATTTTTGCAAATAATTAAAATCAATTTAGAATAACTAGGTTTTACTAACTTTTAATCTTTTTTATTTTATTTCCTTAAATATTCAAAAACCCAAAAATATTTTTATTAATTAATTAATTAATTTTGACCTAATTTAATTTCCATTTAATTCAAAAAAATAATAAAAAAAAACATGCTTTCTTTCAAAAAGGGTAAAAACCCTAAAAACTCGCCCGATTTAATTTCTCGCACGCGTATCGTTTTATCCAATATTGTAATTGCTTCCGGTATGTAATAGCTTTTAATTAGGACTTTAATTATTTATCGCTTTATTTTACTTTCCGCAATTTAAATTAAAGGGTTTGTTTTTGGCGATGTAAATACCTGACGCCTTGTAATAGTTTAGATTTAATTTCCGCAAATTTAATTTCCGCAACTATAAACTGTTAGATGTTTGATAATAGGGAATGCATGACGAGATCAAATGTATGAACCTAAAATCAACATAGATAACCATTGACATGTATAAAGATAAAATTAACCGAAACAACACACTCGCACTTGCGCACTCTTAGGGTACACCTCGCTCGGTTGCCTTCGAACGTGGTCATTAAGTATAGGAAGTTTTAGAGGTCGCCCTCTTGTCCAAAGATCATAGTCGCCTCGAAACGGTTGCCTCTGAAAAATGATCTAAGACATTAGGGTTACCGCTAAGGCGTCCTAACATTGCTTTAGTGACCATATGTCCCTTAATCGAATTGACCCTTAAACTCCAACGACGATGCTACCTACTCATCAATAGTGGGATAGCATTGTCTAAAGGAAATTTGTACAGATTAATTCCTTTTTCGAGTAGGTAGATGGTTCTTAAGTACTTGCTCTTTCTAAAACAAAACAAAACTTTTCGCACTTACACTCCTTTCAAACAAAAGTTTCTTTCAAACCCATAAAACACAAAGAAAAGAAAATTTTGAAAACACATTGAGCAAGTACCTAAGATCCCGTGGATAACCACAGATAGAAAGGGTGCTAACACCTTCCCTTTCTATAATCTACCTCCCGAACCCGAGAAACATCTCAAAAAAGGAATTTTTCTGTGCTTTTTTCCTTTCCTTGTTGGATAAAATAAAAGACGGTGGCGACTCTTGCTTACCGCGACATTTTGTGAAAACAAACGCAAAGCGCGAACCAGCATTCCAAAAACAGTCAGTTCTCTTCCCACCGATCACAGAGAGGTTACGTACACCCTCCTACATCCTGACATGCCAACATCACTCGAAGATCTGCAAAGGAGTTAGATACAGCTCAAGGGAGAACGCGATACTTTTGAAGCCCAATTCTACGCAAGCGAGAAGAAGGTTTTAGAACTCACTCGGTTACTTCACGAAGAGCAGACTCTCAACACCTACATTGCACCAAAGAGGATGTGCAACGTCTTTTTATCTTAGAATTTTGTACTATTTTACCCTAGGGGCATTGATGTAAACAAATTATATTTTATTAATATAACGTTTGTTCCTTTTTATTTAACACAAATTTGAATTTTCTGAATCCTTGAAAGCATTACATGAATACATATCATTCATAATATGCATAAACAGGTCTTCACACCAAGTTTCCTCATCTCTCTGCTGTTTATTTCAGCAAGATGGATATTGAACAAACGGTCAAAGACTTGCAAGCACAGAATTCACAATTTCAACAGCTACTCCTGACCTTGGCCAAGGGGTAAGAGGAGCTCAAAACTCTGCTAGAGAAAGAGAAAGAGAAAAAGAAGAAGAAGCGAGCCGGTGTGGCTATCCTGGGTAGAAGGTTTGAAGGTCAAGCCAGACGGACTTTGAATTTTCCATCAACCTCTGAGGAAGGAGAGAGAAAGGGTAAAGAGACTGCAGTTCCATCTGAATCTGAAGCTGAAGAAGAGGAAGATGAGGACTACTCAGAACAACAATACCCTCCGGCCGATGACAAATACAAAAACTTGGAAGAACGTCTAGCTGCCATGGAGATATAGAGAGTTCCGGGGCTGGATTTTGAGGAGTTAGGGTTGGTTTCTGGAATTGTAATCCCTCTTAAGTTTAAAGTGCCTCTATTTTCCAAGTACGATGGGTTGTCTTGTCCCAAGATGCACCTACGGTCTTATGTCAGGAAAATTAAACCATATTCTTCTGACAAAGACCTGTGGGTCCACTTTTTCCAGGACAGTTTGTCAGGGACGCAGTTGGATTGGATTTACCAGCTGGAGAGGTCTGATGTGCATAATTGGGAAGACTAAGCGGCCGCCATGTATAAACAGTATCAATACAACGCCGACTTGGCGCCAACCCGTACTCAGCTACAGAGTATGGCCATGGATACCAATGAGGGTTTTAAAGACTACGCCCAAAAATGGAGGGAATTAGCCGGAAGGGTGCAACCACCTTTATATGAAAGAGAGCTAGTGGACATGTTCTTGGGGACTCTGTCAGGTCCTTTCTTTAATCACCTGATTGGAAGCTCTTCTGCAAGTTTCACTGAATTGATTCTAACTGGCGAGAGGGTTGAAGCCGGTATTAGAAGCGGGAAAATTCAGAAAGATGCGTCTACCTCTGCTGCTTCCAAAAATCCCTTCACTGGTAAAAATGAGGTGTCTGGTGTCTATGCTCAAAGAAATCAGGGAAGAACCGAACGACGACCAACTGTGGGGGCTGTCATGATTCAAAAGTCTGCATCAGACAAGCCGAGAAACAATTAGCCTAGAAATGATCGGTCGAGGAATAACCAGCAAAGGGTGGAAAGGCCTGTAAGGGAATTCACCAAGATAAACATGACTCCTGCTCAAGTCCTACCACATCTCCTGAAGTTGAATTTTGCCATGCTAAAAGAGGCCCCTAAAAATCCCAATACTTCATCTCCACACTACCATCCGAACGCCAGGTGTGCTTACCATAAAGAAAGTCCAGGGCACGACACCAACAACTGTTGGGCTTTGAAGAACAAGATTCAAGATCTGATCGATGCAAAGGAAGTTGAATTTGAAGCTCCTGAAAAACCAAATGTTATCTCTGCTCCAATGCCTAGGCATGGATACAATGCCAGTGCTGTGGAAGAATATCTGTTTGTTTCTACTGTGGATGAAATGTCAACTCCTCTCCTAACCATCAAGTTGAATTTGCTGAAAGCCGGGGTGTTCCCAGGTTGTGACCAAGATTTCCATGCTTGCCTATCCTCCCCATTTGACTGTCCTATGTTGAAGAAAGGAATCCAACAATTGATTGACAACAAGGAAATTTTGTTTGAGAAAGCTCCCGTCTCAAACAACTTCAGAACTTTGTTACAAGCCAAAGCATGAATCCATAGCATCCCAAACACTCTCAAACACCAAAATCACACTTTTCTGCCCAAACAGGGCATCATCTGCAGAACACTTGCCAACTTGAAACTTGCTCGTGCGTTTTGCCTTTCAACCCTTGAAACATCTTCCCTACATCACATTCAAGCTATCCAGGCCCTTGTCTTGCAACTGTGTTACCTGTTTCAAGCTTCACCATTTTCATTTTGGAGGTTTGCAGGTTGACTCGTGCAGGGAGATTCAAGCATCTACAAGGCCAGCTGAGCATTGGAGAAGCTTGAGGGAACTTCAAGGAAGCTCACACGATCCTCAGGCCTCACTCAAAGTTCCCACATTGACATATCCAAACTCAACTGAACAAGGTATTCTTCAAAGTTCTATCTCCTTATTTAGGCACCCTTAAGCTTTGATTTGTGAAGCAAAAATGTAGTCCTTAACTTGCTTAAGCTGTACATATGTATAGTTTCCATTTATATTAACTGAGCTAAGAGTATTTGGTTGTTGAACATGCTGAAAAAACTAGGTCAGAAATTAGGGCCATTAAAATTCTTCCTGATCTTTGAGAGTTAGGTCATGAATTTTATATCATTGGAATCGTGAGTTCACAAGCTACACTTTTTATGTTATGAGTTTTTGATTTCATGCAAGCTAGAGCAAGATACAAGTTTAGCTCAGAAACACGCGCAGAAGGGAGCTGATGGACAGGGACGAAGTTGTCCTGGGCCTGGCGCCTTGGGCTTGCTACTTTTCACACCCCCCCTGACTTATTATTTTTTATATTTTGTATTTTCTTGCATATTTTATATTTTTGACTTTATTTTTTTTTTCTGAACATTAAAAAATCCCAAAAATATTTTCTTAATTTTTTCATTTTATTTTATTTTTTATCTTATTTTTTGCATATAAAAATAGTTTTATTTTAATAAATAGAAATCATTTTCTTAAAATAACTTGTAAATAATATAAAAATATCATACATTTTTATTTTATTATTTTTTTCACACTTAAAATATTATTTTATACATATTTCATTTTTTTTGACATTTTGTACATATTATTATTATTTTTCTTGAACAAAAATGAATAAAATGAATAATATAGAATATATTTCTTTTAAACAAAAATTAGGGTTTTTCACCCTTTCAAAAATAAAAATATTATTTTTTCTTATTTTTAGGACTTAGTTAATTTTATTTTTTCATACATAAAATAATTACGAAACATTTTTTTGCATATTTACATTTTTATTGCATATTTAAATAATTGTTTATTTATTTATTGTACAATAAATGCAATTGGGTTATAATAGTGAATTAGGGTTTTATTTTGTGCAAATATCCCCATTCAAAACTTGTATCCCCCTCCCATAATATTTTTGTAATAGTTTAGATTTACTTTACGCAATTTATCGCATTATATACATGTTTAGTAAATTAGGGTTTGTATGATAAGACAAAAATCAAACAAATAGCATGACCTAATTCAAGACAAAAATGCATGAAAAATGACAACACATTGCACACAAGCACCTCTAGGGTTTCACCCACTTGGTGTCCTAAACAAAACGGCCATGGTATGCATGCTAGGTATCTTGGCAAAACAAAACAAAACAAAAGATTATAGTCCCTCGATGACGCTAGACAAGGTTGCCTAAAAACAAATGATCTTGGTCCCTCAAACAAGCTAAGATGCTTGGCACTATTGCTATCATGGTCATACGATGACCCACGCCCGTCCCGCTTAACATCCAAAGATAGGGTTATTTACCAAATGCAATGGTAAAACAACAATGTCAAAGGAATAAAAATGCACAAGAAAGACTTTTGAGTAGGTAGATAAGCTTCTAGTTACTTGATCAATTTGCAAACAATCCTTGCTATTTTCAAAAACATGCGACACATTTCAAAACATTTCCAAACAACTTTCAAAACATTGAAACATTTTTCAAAAGACAAAACATCTTTGTATACATTCTCACGAACGAGAATTTTTACAAAGATTATCCAAACAAGTGGCCTCTTTTCAAAATACTTTCAAAACCACACAAAGCACCATTTCAAACAATTGGAAAAACAAAGCAAGTGATCTAAACAAGTAACTAAGAGCCCATGGAACACTATGGATGAAAAGGGTGCTAGCACCTTCCCTTTTCATAATCTACCCCCCGAACTCAAGAAAACATCTCAAAGGTCTTTCCTGTGCTTTTTTACCTTTCCTTTTGGATAAAATAAAAGTTGGTGGCGACTCTTTCTAAACTGAAACATTTTGCAAACACAAACGCAAAACCTCAAGTCAGTTCTCCCACCGTATCACAAAATGTAAAAATGGTCACGCTGGGGCTTGAACCCATGGCCATGGGGTAAACGGGCGCGCGCTTTACCACTGGGGTGACTATACATCTGTTTATATAAACAAAACCAGAAATATGTAAGGCAAATCAAGTCCTGATGACTTCATCTTCAACCTCCAGTCAGTGTACCTGTAACTTCTTCATTTCTCAACAAAAATGGAAGATGACAAAATGAAAATTGTGGCATTCTTCCTCACGAATCTAACCATGCAAATAACTAAAGCTAAAAGTAAAAGATTAATGAGAATTTCTCTAGCCCTAATTTGAACCCTAAAAATTTTAGAAACTTAAACTCTAAAATTCTCTAAGCTCAGACCATATAAATGAAAATTATGGATATGTACAACTTCGTGGCAATGAGGTCTACATTTTATCTTCACAAATGCAAGCCTAACAATGCCTAAGTAATGAGATAGAAGTTCAAGAAAAATACCTCAAAACTGGAAATCGTGAAATGCAAATGAGCTCGTTTCAGGAAGTGTTGATGATCAGGTTAGCTTCATTGGACGTCTAGGAAGTTAATGCAATGGTTGGCTTGAGCTGAGGATGGCTGGAATGGTCTGGAGAAGTCCAACTGTGATGCTCTGTTTTTGGTTATGAAAGACATGGAAAATGGTGTTAAAAAAATGAAACAGGTACATGGATGAGTTATTCTTGATGCAGGGAAGCTTTAGAAACTAAAAGGCCAATAAACGCACGAGGGAAATGTGAGTTTAGTATGTAAAGTCAGAACTTGCACAATAATGGTGTTTTTGAGACAATTTCTGGATAGAGGGAGTTTGAGTGAGTTTCAGGGGCTTCAAGCTCGTGTGTTAGCTTGAAAATAGTGTATGTACTTATAGGAAAGAGGTTTTGAGGCTTGAAACAACTCAGAAATTGAAATCACATGTTATGGCTTGGTTACTTGATTTTGAAGCAAAGTTGAAAAACATGGTTTCAATGTGAAGTACAAGGATTTGTAGGGTGGTTAGCAGGCTGTAAATATGTTTCTTCTTGATTTTGAAAGTTTTAGAGTCAGAAACAACAATGTATGGGCTCAAGAAGAGTTGACATTGTGATTAAAGTCACTTTTCCAAAATGGAAGTGGTGACTTTCTTCCCAAAATGGAAATGCAACTTGGATAATGGCTCAAATTCTTGGACAATGGCTCTATCAGTTGTGTAAACATTAAATTATTGAGTGATTAGCAAGTTTGAATCCTTCAAATCAATATTTGTAAAGCATGCTTGAAGATTGGGTCAAGTGTTCTTCACAAAATGGCTTGTAATTCAAGTTTGAAAACCCTAACTTCTTGCCTTCGATTCTCCTTGCTCAAGAATGATTTCAAGGAGTTCTTGGACATTTTGGAAAGCTTGAAATGTGCTCTAGAACTCATATTTGAATTGATTTTGAATATTACCCTTGTAACTATGTGAAAAATTGTCATGAAGTTAGGTCAAAAATCTGCCTAACTAGGGCAAAATTTCACTAAGTCTTTTTTAGTTCATGAGCATGTATTCACAAAATTATAACTTGAGATCCAAGCACTTTTAGGAGAAGTTGTGTGAAGAAAAGTTGTATATTTAATGGAGGTATACAACTTTCATGTTGGAAGTTTCTCTTGAATCATCTTGCATCATGATGAAAATTTGGCTCAAAGTTATGAAAAAAACATGAATTGTCAACACAGAAAAATTTCTATGTTTATAAATTTTGACTTTTCAAAATGAAATCTTGAATTTTTGATTTCTTGTTGAATAAGTTTCATATTTTGACATGTTTTGATGAATTATGATCTTTGGCACTTGAATTTGACCAAAAAGTCAAAGTTTGACTTTTCAGTAAACAGTTGACTTTTGATCAGTTGACTGCAAAATTCATCTGCCAATCCAATGGTCTTGCAATGTTTTGAACTATGTCATTAGGTCAAAATTATGAAAATGGACTCTTGAGATCATTCCTTAAACCAATTGACCATTTTCTAGGTAAAAAATCAAAAATTGCCCTTTCCCAGTCAAAACCCTAATTTTGACCATTTTGCCCTTTTGGGGATTTGATCAAATCTCTTGAGGAATTATGGTCCAAACTTGATTAAATGATACACATGAGTCTAAAATGTTGATGTGGATAAAAATTATTAAGTTTTACTATAAATTGGCCATGGTTGACTTTTTCCCCAATACAACTGATTTTTAGGTCAACTGTTCAATTGACTGAGCAAAAATGTGATCCAAGGCTTGAAACTTGGCATGAGTAATCTTGGGGGTCCATAATGGTCCATGAAAGTCATATGAGGCATTGAAAGTTCAAATGTCCTTGTGAAAACTCAAACCCTAATCCTGGTCATTAGTGCATAAGGAGGTGTCTTGAGCTAATCAAACCCTAGTGTAGTCTTTAGCCCAAGGAGATCTTGTGAGCAAATTCTTGATAAGTGAGAGGGCAAATTTTGGGGTACAACAGGATAATATAAACATGAATAGATACTTATAAATCATGCATCATGCGTGAATTGTAAAAATAAATTTCAAAAATGTGAGCAAACCGTGATGTTGCTAGCGCATGTTTCTTGATGCTCCAAGCCTTGATAATGCTTGCTATCACCCCAATGAACGTCCAGGAGTATGGGAAAAGAGTGAATAACCTAAAAAGAGGGGATAGAATCTAAGTTCGGGGGTTGGTTATACAAAGGGAAGGTATTAGCATCCTAAACATCTACAGTACTCCGTAGGACCCTCTTTGAAAATTTATGTATTTTGGCTATAAGTGTTGTATACAAAAATAGATTGTGGGGATGAGAAAAGAAGTTTTTTTTTCAATTTTTGCACCCGTCGCGGTTGTGAACCTTTAGTGCCTACGTACCACCTTCTGTGCAATAGGGGATCAGGGTACTCGTAGTTCACCTTTAAAAATTTTAAAACACAAATGTGTTGATTAATTTTAAGAGAGAAGACATCACCGTCTTATCCGAGTGGAAAAACATACTTACTCCCACAATTATGAGAAAGGGGAATTTGTTTCATATCAAAGTGGAGGATACGACTTAGATCTTAAAATCAACAAAGCCTCACTCAACTCCCAAGTGGAAAATATCTCACTTTATTACATATCATAAAAGTATAGTAGCTCGCATTACTACAGGGATTGACAAGAGTCTAATCTTTTGAGAAAAGTTTAAAGTAAAAAAGCAAAAGTGGAAAAATGGTTTGAATGATATTGATTGAATTTTAATCTTCTCACAAAAAATGTCATGGTATGATTAAGTTGTTTAAAGTTTGATTAAGAAAATATTTTTGAAAATGCATGGACCTAAGTCCAAGTTTATTGTGAAAGCGGTTCAAGATTAAAAAACAAGAATAGTTTTGAAAATGAGGGATAAGATTTTTGAAATTAAAGAAGATTGGAGAAGATGAAGGGACTATCCTAAAGCATAAGGTAAAAGCTAGGGAAAAGAGTCATCTAACCAACAAGAAGTCAACACTTGACACAATGAGTCAACGTAGAATTCCCATACTTTGGATTTGAAATCAAACAAGCAAAGATAATAAAACTCTTAATAAAACCAAACTTAAAATGCATTATGTCTTCACAAAAATTGGGCAGAGTAACAGTTGCATACATGTGAATTCCCAATCACATACAAAGCATATAATTAGAATAACCTGCACACAAAGAAAACAAACAACCCAATGTCTCTGGGTAAACCCCAAGAACTCCAGACAAAATAATAGTAGAAGTCACAAAGGTCTCAAGGTAGACAAGGTCTCTAATTCTAAGTCCAAGAAGTCCATAACTCCAAAATTCCAAGGATACTAACCAAATTGTCCAAATAACCTTAAACTTTTTTATCGTTCAAGTTGGTTATTAGGTATCTTCAAAAAGAAAATGAAAAACTCAAGTGAGCAAAACAAAAAGGCATGAAGATAAATGCTCAAGTGAGCAAAGATGAAAATAGCATGAAATGTAAATGCTAAAATAAATTATGCGTAAAAGTAAAGGCGTAAAGTAAAAGCATAAAAATAAATAAAAGTCAATTGTTAATGGGTTAGAAATTAGAGGTTAGTTGAATGACCATCTTGAATCTTGCATTTGAAAACTCATTAGAAGATTGATAAAATTAAAGCCTCTCAACAATAAGTTTCATTTTCTTTTTGTCAAGTATATCATTTATTTCAAAATCTCAAGGCAACAATAAATGATCAACGATGTTTAAATGATTCACTTAGTCCAAAATTTATGATGATTCATTAGAGGATTGATAAGACCAAAGCCTCCTAACAATGAACCTCAAGGTTATTGGATCATAGGTTTCAAATTGAACATACTTGGGCTTGCAAATATAGGTTTGGACTACGAGTGATCATTTCTCGAATCAGGACAAAATTTAGCGTTATGTTAAGCAATCGTAAGTGGACTTATGTAGAAGTCACACCTATTTTGAGGTCGGTTGTAATACGGTGGGAGAACTGACTTGGGTATTTTGCGTTTTATCACAATTGTTGCGGATAGCTAGAGTCGCCACTGACTTTTCTTTTATCCAATAAAGGAAAGGGTGAAAAGAATAGGAAAGACTTTTGAGATATTTTCTTGAGTTCGGGGGGTAGGTTATGAAAAGGGAAAGTGTTAGCACCCTTTTCATTCGTAGTTATCTACGGGCTCTTAGTTGTTAGCTCACTTTGAAAATGCTTTGTTTGAAATGTGTTTGTGATGGGTTTTGAAAGTATTTTTAAAAAGTGCCTTCGTTTAGGCGAACTTTGTAATGATTCTCGTCTCTATAAGAATGTATACAAAGTGTTGCCTTTTGAAAATATTTCCTTTAGAAAGTGTTGGTGTGTTTTTGAAAGATGTTTTGGAAATAGTTATGAGCAAGAAACTATGAACGTTATACCTACTCATAAGGGTCTTCGTTCTTTTCCTCCTCCTTTAGATGTTGTTATCTTACCATTTATTGATAAGAAATCCCTATCATTGGATGTGAAGGGACAGGCGCGGGTCGTCGTATAGTCATAGACGGCAGGCAACCTATGAGACGCTTTAGCAATTTTCGCGAGGGACTAAGATCATTTTACAGAAGGCAATGTCGAAGGGTCATCGAGGTACTATGATCTTTTTCATTCGAGGGTCTTAGCTAAAGCGTCCCACATTCGAGGGACATGACTATTTATTCATAGGAAACAAGTGAGATTTCCCTAGAGGTACGCGTGTGAAAAGTGTTTGATTGCATGCATTTTTGTATTTGAGATTAGGGTTTTCTAACGGTTGATTTTATCTTTTCATAGACACCCTAATTACTAACAATTATATTAAAGCGATAAATTGCGAAAATTAAAATCCTACGCTATTACATAGCTTGGGGGATGAGGGTACAATTTACAAATGGGGATGAAATACAAGCCTAATTAAATTATTAAAACCATATTGAATAGCAATAAAAATATAAAAAGGAAAATAGTATACAAAGAAAGAAGAAAAAAACTTTATGTATTGACACATATCCTTATGCATCGACACATGCCACTTCTTGTTTCTGAAAACAATCAAAATCGACTCAGTATGAGTCAATACATAATGGTATGTGTCAGCTCATTTCTTGTTTGTGTCGACACATTCGTGTTTTATATCGACTCATACACCTTTTGTCTCTCTGTATTGTGCCTGGATAACAGTATGCATCGATGCATAAAGCCTTGTATCGACTCATACCCTGTTCTATAATTAAAATGAGTCGACTCATGCGTGTTTTATGTCGACTCATAACCTGTTTTACACCATATATGTGTTGACACATAGAGATACGCATCGACTCATAACCTGTTTTTTCACTTCTAACTTTGTTATGTCACACACATAAGTTGGTTCCCAACACATGATTGATAAAAATGAAAAGAAAGCATATGGTTAGTCTCAAGGCTATGATATCTACATTTATTTTCAAAAATGAATCACTAATGATGCTTCAAATGAGGAGCTCAAAGTCAAGAAGATTTACCTTGAAGCTGAAACTGGTATTTTGAGTCCGAACACCTTTCAAGATGCTGTGATAGTCAGAATGGCTTCAGTGAACCTCCAGGAAGCTGCTCTAACCCTTAGTTTGTATTGAAAGCTGCTAAATCACTCCAACCCAGTAAAGTTGTATAATGTTGTTTTTTGTTTGTGTTTGGAAGGTGATGATAAGGGTACTACAGAAACTATTCTTGTGTTTGAACAATCTCTGTGTGATGTGAAGTGTTTGGATAGTTGGTTTATGGGGAAGCTTGAAAGGTAGAACAATGTGTTGAGGTTTTATTTTTATGAATGAAGATAGAGTTGAATAGGAGCAGAGGTTACAAAAAGTTATGTGGGATTTTTCAGATTTCTTTCTCTTTCTCTTTCAACAAAAACCTCTCTTTTCCTCCAAAAACTTCCCCCTTTTGTGTTGTGAAATAACTTATTTATAGATGAAATTGGGTGAAATTTGGGAGGGAAATAGATAATTTTTTAAACTGTTTGGGTACACTGTTTCATTGCTTTTTAGATGCAGCTCTTACGTGTTAAGTTTGTGCAAATATGGGACTGATATGATGCAGATTTTGCAAGGCAGCATTGCAGGTTTTGGAGCAGGTTGTGACAGTGTTCTTTGCATTATTATGCAGGGTTTGGACAGGTTTAAAGATAGTATAGCAAGGCTATTTTGTAGCAGTTTTGGAGTGGAGTGGAAGCTTGGGGCATGTCTAGTTTTATGGATAGATTTATGCAGTTTGTAACAAAGACAAGGCATATTTGTGGAGAGCATAGTGGCAAAGTTTGAAGATTGAGTCAAAGGGAAAAGTTCAAACAAGACAAAGCTTAGGATTTTTAACTTACAATTTTTTAACTTAAAAATGAAGCCTTGTTGTTTATTTGAAAGCTTGTAACAACTTGAATTATCTTGAATTTATGGTGAAAATATGTCATGAAATAATGAAATTAACCCTTAGAAAAAATTCTAAGTCTGGCAAAGTTTGACTTTTCAAAATGACTTTTGACTTTCTTGATTTCTTGATGATCAAATTGCATACTTTCTAATGTCTTGATGAAATGTGATCTTCGAAACTAATATTTGATCAAAAGGTCAAAGTTTGATTTTTCAGTGTACAGTTGACTTTTTCATCAGTTGACTAAATTTCGTCTATCAATCCACTAATCTTGGGAGATGAATTGAAATATGCGATTAGGTCAAAATGATGTACTTGAATCCTTGAGATCATGTTTCAAACTAATAAGTCATGTACTAGGTCAAAAGTCAAAGATTGGTCATTATCAATCAAAACCCTAATTTGGAGTCTCAATGTTTCAGAGATGATTTTGTCTGATCAATTCCTTGAGAATCCTTTGAGCATTACAGATCCTTTGTGAGGAATGTCTTGAAAAAGAGAGGGTAAATTTTGGGGTACAACAGCTGCCCATGTTCAATCTTCTTAAACCTGAAGAGTTAGATTGGCGGGTCTACCATTTGTGCCTTGAAGGTGGAAGATGATTGAACACTAGAGCTCCCAGAAATTTTCACTTGATGATGTGTTAGTTAATTATGTCAGGAATGGGCTTAAAGATGCCATTTTGAGAAGTGATAAAAAAATTGTTGGAGATGGGCTTGCAGATGCCATCCAGAGTGACTATTGATAGAAGTATCAGAATAAATATTTGGCCGATTTAATATGAGTCAGAAGATGTAGTGGAATGAGTGTCATAATAACATCCATAGTTAGATCGTATCTGACTCATATCTGAAATATGTACTGAATGAGTGTCAGAATGACGATCGTATCTGAATTGTATTTGAGAGTTGTACTGAATGAGTGTAAAAATGACATCCGTATCTGGATCATATCGGAACTATATCTGAGAAATGTACTAAATGTGTGTTAGAATGACATTCATATCTGAATTGTATTTGAGAACTATACTGAATGAGTTTCAGAATGACATCCGTATCTGGATCGTATCTGAACTTTATTTGATAACTATATTGAATGAGTGTCAGAATGACATCCGTATTTGGATCATATCAGAACTGTATTTGAGAAATATACTGAATGAGTGTTAGAATGAAATACACATCTGGATCATATCTGAACTGTATTTGAGAAATGTACTGAATGAGTGTCAGAATAAAATCTGCATATGGACCGTATCTGAACTGTATCGAGAAATATACTGAATGAGTGTCAGAATGACATCTGTATCTGGATCGTATCTGAACTGTATTTTAGAACTTTACTGAATGAGTGTTAGAATAACATCCGTACCTGGATCATATCTGAACTGTATTTGAGAAATATACAGAATGAGTGTCAGAATGACATCCGTATCTAGATCGTATCTGAACTGTATCGAGAAATGTACTGAATAAGTGTCAGAATGACATCCGTATCTGGATCATATTTGAACTCCATTTGAGAACTGTACTTAATGAGTGTCAGAATGACATCTGTATTTGGATCGTATCTGAACTAAATTTGAAAGAATCTGGAATAAGTATCAGAATGTCATCCATATCGGAACTATTTTTAGAGAGAATCTAGAATAAGTATCAGAATGTCATTCGTATCTGGGTCGTGTCTGAACCGTTTCTAGAGTGAAACTTTGGTTGATTGTATTTGACATATGATAGACTATTGACGAGATCTACCTGTTCGGGAACCGGCCTGAAATGATAAAGTTAGTTTCATGCAAGGACATGATGTATATAATGTATTATGTAATAATGCTCTCAGAATGAATGAGAATGCTATATGTGTTTCGTATGCATATGCTATGATTTATAAAATGTGAAATGTGGTTGAAGTGTATCTTTGTCTGGGAAAATAAATTCTTGACTACTGTTGGGGAGTTTTGCTTATTTGTTTGAAGAAACTCTGCTGGGGACGTGCTGACTTCTGTCTAGGGAAGTGAATTCAGGAACTTCGGTTGTTCATTACTCTATTAGGGAATCATAACATGACTAGGGATAAAAGAGATGGTTAAACCTTCGTCTTGGAGAGGATACTTAACTGGTATCCGGTCGAAATCCAGGCTTTGCAGCAATTTTATGGGAGGATGAAGCTAACTGTTATCTGGTCGGTTTCGAGGCTTCGCAGAAAATTACTGGGGAGGATGAAGTTAACTTTTATCTGGTCGGTTTCCAGGATTCGCAGCAACTTATTGAAGTTTAACTATTATCTGGTCGGATTCCAGGCTTCACAATAACTTTCTGAGGTTAACTGTTATTTGGTCAGATTCCAGGCTTTGCAGCAACTTACAGAAGTTAACTGTTATCTGGTCGAATTCTAGGCTTCGCAGTAACTTAGATGAAATTAACTGTTATCTGGTAGAATTCCAGGCTTCGCAGAAAATTGCTTGAAAAGATAAAGTTAACTGTTATTTGGTCGGATTCCAGACTTCATAGTAAATTGCTTGAAAAGATAAAGTTAACTGTTATCTGGTCGGATTCCAGGCTTCATAGTAACTTGCTTGAAAGGATGAAGTTGACTATTATCTGGTCGGTTTCTAGGCTTCGCAGTAACTTGCTTGAGTAGGATGAAGTTAATTGTTATCTGGTCAGATTCCAGGCTTCACAACAACTTACTAAAGTTAGTATCAACTCCATTGGGGACAAAGGGGTTTTGTCCGTTGATTTGTAACGGTCTGAGAAAGAACTTGTGTTAGGGAATCTGTAGTTTGTTGGGGAAATAAACCCTGTTGAGGAGAATATTTTGAAGACCTTATTGGGGAGATGAATTCTTTTGGGGAGAACTCCGTAGGGTTTCTTTTTTCCATTAAGACCAACTCAGTTGGGGAATGTCAAAATGAATTTGAGCCTTGATTGTATATGAGGAGATATTGAAAGAGTATCAAAATGACATACATATCTGGATCACATCTTAATTGTATATGTAGGAGAGTCTGGAATGAATGTCAGCATAAATATGTATTTAGATTGTATCTGCATTATATTTGGAAGATGATAAGCTGTCGACAATTTTCGTCCGTTTCGGGACTAACATGATGTGTGTGTTCATTGGGAGAAGATCTAACTCCTCTATCTGCTGGTAAGTTTGACTATGTCATCGGCTGGAGGATGCCCCACTTTTGTTTGAAGACACTTTTGCGCTTGTCAGGGATAGCCTTGTAGAGGTGGCTCTGGCAAATTCACCGTGGATGACCTTATGAAAGGGACTTTGTGGGGATTTGTCACTGTCCATAGTAGAAAGTGTTGTAGCCCTTGCAGAAAATGTTTGTTTGGTCGTACATGCCCTTTATTGGAATTCATATTCAATGCCCTAAGTTATTCCAATGGAGACATGCCCCTGGCTATTCAGGACTTTATGAAAGATTTCTTGGAATCTTGACATGACTGCCACAGGTGAGTCAGACAATAACATGTCATGCCTCTTGACTATGGAGGGTTTGTCATTAGATTTAAAGTGACTTTGTTCATTGAGAAAATTTTCATTCATTGGATATTCGTCTTGCGAATTTCTTTGTTGTCAAACAATTAGCTATATACAAACAGCAACATTCAAACAATGCAAAGTTTATGTTTGTCTTGAAGTTTTGAAAATGCATTTTTATCAGATAAAAGAATTTTGTAAGAATATGAATTCGACCCAGGATTTACAGTAAGCCTTACAGGAGTTAGGATACCTTTTGTAACAGTATGTTTTCGAACTAACACATGCTTCAATTAGGACTTTTAAGGGGTTGTAACGTGGCCTGGTTCACGGTTTAAGAAACAAAGGATAAGGCTCAAAGTTTATTTGTACCCACCCATTCTTCATGATGCTCTACAATCCTAAACTCAGTTAATTATGCGTTTGAACTTCTATTGAATCTAGAATGATATTTTGGTGATGGTTCGGATAAGTTAAGTTTATTAGAGAAGGCAATCATTTTTGCAACATTTTTCTGTTGTCGAGGATTTGTAGCGACCTCTTTTTTATTTATTATCCCTAATTTTTGCCTGACTGTTTTTGTCTTGAGACTACAGTCAGTGGGATACCCCGGTTTTTCTTAAGTCTTCTTCATAGGTTTTAACTCAGTGAACTTTTCTTTTGAGAGATAATGACTTCCTATTTACGGGGAACCATCACCATCTTTTAATTCATAAGTGACAGCTTGCAACTAAATACGCATTTGAATTAACTGAGAAACTACCCTGCCCCAGGTTAAGATTAAAGGTTTCAATTTGTGTGAAAAAGAAAACTCCTACTTATTTGGCTCAAAGGGGTTGACTAGGGATTATCTTCCTTATAACTCCACTGTTTAGTAATTGAAACAACACATATACATCATCAGCAAGGTCTGTCCAAAAGCATATCGTATGAGATTATGGTATTATTTTCGTCATCCTCCCTCTAAAGGCTTAAAACTTTTAACGAGAGTTAAATATCACAAAAAGGGAATAAAAGCATTGTTTAAATATAGTGAAAATGAATGGATTAATTCAAGACAAACATATGCGATGCATTAATGAAATAAAGTTTAACATTAATAGATAAGTGTTTGAACAAACAAAAGAAATTACAATTAAAAATTCAAAATGAACTGGACGCTCTCAATGATTTGGCATGGTAGTGGTGATCACGTTGGGAGTATGAAGAGGGTCAAACTCAATATCCTTAGTATCAATCATATCTTAAATTTTGTTCTTCAGAGCCCAGCAGTCATTCGTATCATGTCCAGGACTATCGAAATGGTATGCACACCTTTCATTGGGATGGTAACTAGGAAAAGAAGTATTGGGATTCCGAAGAGGAGCTTTTAACGTAATCAGCTTTGCCTTCAACATGTGTTGTAACGCTTGAGCCAGTGACATGTTGATTTTGGTGAATTGTCTCTTAGGCGCGACCTCCTTACGTTGATTCCCCTGTTGATGTTATCGCACCGATGCAGGATTATAGATCAGGACTGCCCCCACAGATTGGTTGTGGTTACTCTTGTTACGACCCTGTTGGCCGTACACAATATTGGACTCTTTCTTCCCATTGTATAGCTTCTTCTGAGTATCAGAAAATGCAGCCATTTGGATTTTTCCGCTTCTGATTCCGCCTTCAACTTGTTCCCCAATTAGAATCATCTCTGTGAATCCAGCTAAAGATCTTCCGATTAGGTGATTGAAGAAAGATCCTGTCCAAGTTCCCATAAAGATATCAACCAGCTCCTTGTCAGATAAAGGAGGTTGAACCCTTTCGGCTAGGTCTCTCCACTTTTAGGCGTATTCTTTGAAGCCCCCATTTGAACCCATGGTTATGGCTTGCAATTGCACTCTAGTTGGCACCGGATTAGCATTGTACTGGTATTGATGGTAGAAGGTGGTGGCCAAGTCCTCCCACGTATGGATGTTAGAACCTTCTAACTAGTAAAACCACTCCAATTGAGTCCCAGACAGACTCTTGAAAAAAGTGCACCCGCAACTTCTTATCAGTGGTATGCGGTTGAATTTTGCGGACATAAGATCTCAAGTGAAGCTTAGGACACGGGACACTGTCATACTTGGAAAAGATTAGAATCTTGAATTTGTGGGGAATGACTAACCCAGACACCAAACCCAAATCACCAAAATCCAAGCCAGGCACAGCTTGAATTTCCACAGCCTTCAATTTATCTTCTAGTTGCTTATACTTGTCTTCAGTCGGTGGATATTGTTCGTCAACATAATCCTCATCCTCAGAGATTGGATTGTTACCACCCCCAGCATGGGTGTTCCTTGCATCTTTATCCTGATTCTCATCCTCCTCAAAGGAGTCTTCTTCAACTTGAACCTGTCGGACGGGGCCCTTGAATCTCTTCCCCATGTTGATTACGGCTTTCTTCTTGGTCTTTTTCTTTGCAACCAGATGTGACATCAGTTCTTGCTTCCCTTTGGCCAAGTTGAGAAACGTTTCTTGAAATTGAGAATTTTGTGTCTGTAAGTCCTTCACAATCTGCTCGAGATCCAACTTACTGAAATAAATAATAGAAAAATGAGTACACTTGTGTCAGAAAACCTACTTATGTTATGATGCATGTAATGTGAGTGCAAATGTTTTCACGG
Organism: Vicia faba; assembly: GCA_948472305.1. NCBI lineage: Eukaryota > Viridiplantae > Streptophyta > Magnoliopsida > Fabales > Fabaceae > Vicia > Vicia faba. Next base: position 1,075,211,335 of record OX451738.1, read on the forward strand.
ATCTCGCAGGCTAAAAACAAGAAGATGTTAGAAGTTAAACTTTGATCACAACTTTGAGTGAAGAACTTCATATCATTGAATGTCCTTCCACAAGAATCAAGCTCACCGTGTCAAGTGGGTCATAGCCCTTGACTCGAGCTATTGTGCTTTGGTTTTTGGATAACCTTTGGCTAGAGGAAAATAAATCCTCTTGCCCCTTGATAGGCGTCTGGTCTAATATAACCCTACATCACAAACCCTTGAGATCCTTGTAATGGTTATTGAAAATGTTATGGTATGATGTCATGATGTTATATGCAAATAACATATACAAGCAAAGTAAACAAATCCTTAGGTTTAGGCTTGCATGGAGTTCGTAGGTAAGTACCCTCTTGAAGTTTAGTTGGTTCAACCTGTCCTAGAAAGTAATCGGGTTCTAGGGAATATCAATATCATTGATCTTTCGTCATTAGGCATTGTCTCAGCATAATCAATCTTTTCTTGCGGCCTAAACATCCCAAAATTCTGATCTCAATGAGCATAGTATAGAGTATCAACCAGTCTTCATATTTGCACCAAAGTCGGCTATCTCACTACTTCCTAATGGCCAAGTTGTTCAATTAAAGGTTCTACGGTCAGATAATGCCTTATGACACCACTCAGCGGCCCCGTATTCTCCTCAATATAACCCAAGAGATATTGGTACCAACAAATACGTCACACTAACGTAGCCATTGCTTCAACCATATCGGTCTATGCCATATAGTTTCCATAATCTTTTGCTACTTACCTAATGATGTTCCCAGATCTTGGTAGAGGATCAATAGAAAACCCAAACCAGGACCTAAAATGTAAAGCAAGAAAGCAAACAGTGAAAGCGTTTAAAGGTGATCTAGTCTATAAGGTAACCCAACTTTTAAGTTAATTCCCCGATAAAATCGCCAGTTCTATAATATGGTGGGAGAACTGACTTAGGTGTTTTACGTTTTATCACAATTGTTGCAAATAGCAAGAGTCGCCACCGACTTTTCTTTTATCTAATAAAGTAAATGGTGAAAATAACATGAAACACCTTTTGATATATTTTCTTAAGTTCGGGGGGTAGGTTATGAAAAGGGAAGGTGTTAGCACCCTTTTCATCCATAGTTATCTACGGGCTCTTAGTTGCTAGCTCACTTTGAAAATTATTTGTTTGAAATGTGTTTGTGATGGGTTTTGAAAGTATTTTTGAAAAGTTCCTTCGTTTAGGCGAACTTTGTATTGATTCTCGTCTCTATAATAATGTATACAAAGTGTTTCCTTTTGAAAATATTTTGTTTTGAAAGTGTTGGTGTGTTTTTGAAAGATGTTTTAGAAATGGTTGTGAGAAAGGAACTATGAACGTTCTACCTACTCAAACGAGTCTTAGTTCTTTTCCTCCTCCTTTAGATGTTGTTATCTTACCATTGATTGATAAGAAATCCCTATCATTAGATGTGAAGGGACGGGCGTGGGTCGTCGTATAGTCATAGAAGGAAACCTATGAGACGCTTTAGCAATTGTCATGAGGGACTAAGATCGTTTTACTGAAGGCAACGTCGAAGAGTCATCGAGGGACTACAATCTTTTTCATTCGAGGGTCTTTGCTAAAGCGTCCCACATTCGAGGGACATGACTATTTATTCGTAGGCAACAAGCGAGATTACCCTAGAGGTGCGCGTCTGAAAAGTGTTTGATTGCATGCATTTTTGTCTTTGAGATTAGGTTTTTATAATGGTTGATTTTACCTTGCCATACACACCCTAATTACTAACAATTATATTAAAGCGATAAATTGCGGAAATTAAAATCCTACGCTATTACATCACTTGGGGGATGAGGGTACAATTTACAAATGGGGATGAAATACAAGCCTAATTAAATTATTACAACCATATTGAATAGAAATAAAAATATAAAAAGGAAAATAGTGTACAAAGAAAGAAAAACAAACTTTATGTATTGACACATATCCTTATGCATCAACACATGCCACTTCTTGTTTCTGAAAAAATCAAAATCAACTCAGTATGAGTCGATACATAATGGTATGTGTCGACTCATTTCTTGTTTGTATCGACACATTCATGTTTTGTGTCGACTCATACACCATTTGTCTCTCTGTATTGTGCCTGGATAACAGTATGCATCGATGCATAAGGCCTTGTATCGACTCATACCCTATTTTGTAACTAAAATGAGTCGACTCATATGTATTTTGTGTCGACCCATAACCTATTTTACACCATATATGTGTCGACACATAGAGATATGCATCAACTCATAACCTGTTTTTTCACTTCTAAATTTGTTCTGTCACACACATAAGTTAGTTCTCAACACATGATTAATAAAAATGAAAATCAAGCATATGGTTAGTATCAAGGCTATGATATCTACATTTATTTTCAAAAATAAGTCACTAATGATGCTTGAAATGAGGAGCTCGAAGTCAAGAAGACTTACCTTGAAACTGAAATTTGTATTTTGAGTCTGAACACCTTTCAAGATGCTGTGATGATCAGAATGGCTTCAGTGAACCTCTAGGAAGCTGCTCCAACCCTTACTTTGTATTGAAAGCTGTTGAATCACTCTAACGTACAATACTATTTTTTGTTTGTGTTTGCAAGGTGTTGATAATGGCACTACAAAAACTATTCTTGTGTTTGAACAATCTGTATGTGATGTAAAGTGTTTGGGTAGTTGGTTTATGGGGAGGCTTGCAAGGTAGAACAATGGGTTAAGGTTTTGTTTTTATGAATGAAGATAGAGCTGAATATGAGCAGAGGTTACAAAAAAATTTGTGGGATTTTTCAGATTTCTTTCTCTTTCTCTTTCAACAAAAACCTCTCTTTTCCTCCAAAAACTCTCCTCTTTTGTGTGTTGTGAAACAACTTATTTATAGATGAAATAGGATGAAGTTTGGGAGGGAAATAGATAAGTTTTTGAACTGTTTTGGTACACTGTTTTATTGCTTTTTAGATGCAGCTCTTCTGTGCTAAGTTTGTTCAAATATGGGACTGATATGATGCAGATTTTGTAAGGCAGCATTGTAGGTTTTAGAGCAGGTTGTAACAGTGTTCTTAGAATTATTATGCAGGGTTTGGACAGGTTTAGAGACAGTATAGCTAGGTTATTTTGTAGCAGTTTTGGAGTGGAGTGGCAGCTTGGTGCAGGTCTAGTTTTATGGACAAATTTATGTTGTTTGTAACAAAGACAAGGCATATTTGTGGATAGAATTGTGGCAAAGTTTAAATATTGAGTCAAAGGGAAAAGTTCAAACAAGACAAAGCTTAGGATTTGTAACTTGCAATTTTTTAACTTAAAAATGCAACCTTGTTATTTATTTGAAAGCTTGTAACAACTTGAATTATCTTGAATTTATGCTGAAAAGATGTCATGAAATAATGAAATTAACACTTAGAAAAAATTATAAGTCTTGAAAGTTTGACTTTTCAAAATGACTTTTGACTTTCTTGATTTCTTGATGGTCAAATTTCATACTTTCGAATGTCTTGATCAAATGTGACCTTCGAAACGAAAATTTGATCAAAAGGTCAAAGTTTGATTTTTCAGTGTACAATTGACTTTTTCATCAGTTGACCAAATTTCGTCTATCAATCCACTGATCTCGGGAGATGAATTGAAATATAGGATTAGGTCAAAATAATGTACTTGAATCCTTGAGATCATGTTTCAAACCAATAAGTCATGTACTAGGTCAAAAGTCAAAGATTGGTCTTTCTCAGTCAAAACCCTAATTTGGAGTCTCAGTGCTTCAGAGATGATTTTGTATGATCAATTCCTTGATAATCCTTGAGCAATGGAGATCCTTTATGAGGAATGTCTTGAAAAAGAGAGGGAAAATTTTGAGAATCTATGTTAAATATGTTTGGAGAAATAATATGTAGATTATTCTCCAACAACATGTAGCACAAGTGAGAAGAGGATAAGATGAAGAGGGAGGGGATGCATCATAAAATTAGGGTTTTAAATATGATCAATATCATTCATCCATTTTGGTGAATTTGGTTTTCAAACCTATCAACACCCAAGATCTAATAAGATTGAAGAATTTTTTCCCCAAAATAAACTCCCAATTGAGGGGATGTAAAGAATTAATAATACCATTATGTTGTACCCCAAAATTTTCCCTCCCATATTTCTCAATACATTTCAAGTGAGGTCCTCAAATTGCTCAAGGAAGTCCAAGAGTTGACTAGACAAACTCTCTCCTAAGGCAGTCTACCTCAAAATTAGGGTTTCATGTTGCATCAAGATGTGTGAGTCCAAAGGGTATCAAATTCTCACCATTTCCATATTATGTTCTCAAGATCATCCATGTCAAGTTTCAAGCCTTGCAGAGAAAGTTTGCTCAGTCAATTGCTCAAAAGCCTGAAAACCGACTATGCTAGGGCAAAAGTCAATTGTGCCCCACATACAGTCAAACTTCAAGATTTTTGGTCAACATACTCATTTTGATGTATTATTCATCATTTGATCAAGGGTTGATCATGATTCATCAAGGATTGCTCATAATTCATCAAAACCCAAAAGTTGATAAATTAGGGTTTTGCAGGAAAAGTCAACTCAACTTTGACCAAGCATAAATTTCTCATACTTTATGATAAATGAACCATCCAAATCTCATTTTGAATAGGATGCAATTATATATAATTCATATTCAGATCCCAAGTTCAAAATATGCACTCACAAGAAGTTATGAATTTGGACATTATATGTCATTTTGAAAAGTCAACAAAAACACCTTTTATGTCAAAGCTTCATACATGGACATGGAAGACTCAATTGAGATGCGACCAAAAGGGTTGCTTATAGGACATCTCAAGCTTTCTAAAAAGTCCAGAAACACCTTCAAAGAGTCAAAATTGAAGAAGTTATGCATGGATGATGTTGACCTTTTTTGCAAAATTGCCAAAAGTGAAAAGTGCCTCAAATTGCAATTTTTATCAAATGGGCCTAACTTTTTGCACTTGTTTTGAGTTGGTCGCATGGTACACGAGCCTTGGGTCTTTCCACTTGTCTTTGTCTTATTTTTACTATTTACTTTGATTTTTTATTTCAATTAAATCAATTTAAATCAAAATAAATCATGAAAATATCCAAACCATTCAAACCTCAAGATTTTGTGCACATTTCAGGTCCCATATACAGCTAGCAAGTGAATCAAATCGTGCAAGGCATAGGTGTGCATAAAAAGATTGATTTTGGCCTATTTTTGGAAAGAATTTCATGGAAATAAAATCAAGATCACAAATCATAATGGACAAAGATTGAAGGCATATTTGTAACCCTAATTCGTCCCTTGGTATATAGTGTACAATTGCAGACAAAAAAGAAAAGGTTTTGAGGCGTGAAGAGGCAGAACCAAACTTGAAAAAATTCAAAGAAAGTGCTGATCTGATTTTGTACTTCTAGGCGTTTTCAAGATTCATAAGCCATACCATTCACATCCTGGACATACAAGGAAGCTATACCAATCAAGAACAAGCATTTTCCTGCGTTAAAACTCAATGTAAGTGGTTCACGACCTTGAACTTTTCTTGAAATCGAATCACGTTATTTTGGCACTTGTAGCATGAAATACTTACATATTCTTGTTCCTTGAAGCATTTGCAAGCTATCCATAACAGTTAATTTCATTTTTGTTGACTATATCAGAATTCACCATTGCTAGGGTTCTTGGTCTCGTTTTAGGGTCTTTTTATACAGGCAAAATTGGTCCACGAGAAGGGCACCATGATGCTCAGCAGGCCAAGGCGATTTGATCTATAGCATTAGAATCCATTTATTGTGCCTGTATTTGATTTTGAAATGTCCAGGGGTTATAGCTACGGACATTTGTCCGTAGGTAAAAGTCACTGACTTTTACCAACAGAGAGAGGAAGAAGATGACCTGCGTGGCACTCTCCCATTTGACCATTTGAAAAATTCGCGCGCTGGGGTTAATATATTATGTTTTTTAATATAATCTTTATTTTTTCCTTTGTATACAACACGCGCACGCAGCTCAGTTGGTAACAAGGCAAGTGGAAAAGGCCACAGGACCTGGGTTTGAATCCCAGGTCCCCCATATATTTCATGTTATTTTCATTTGCAGGATCAGGCGCGTACATAGGAGTGAGGTCCACCATGAGTCCTCAAGGCTCAACCAATAAGATCTCCAGGAGGCCAGATCTGAAGGCCATTACATGAGGATCCACCAAAAGCCTTAGTCAATGCACAGCATGGGAACATGGAGGTCAAACGTGGGTCAGTTTGTTTTGGGCACAGAAAGTTGCTATTCACACCCCTCCAAAATGATAACAAACAGGCCCATTTTATTTTTCTTTTCTTTTATATTTTCTTTATTTGATTTATTTAAATTATTTTTACTAACACAAAATTAATTCTTTTTTGGTAAAATCATAAAATCAATTTTTCATCAAAAGTAGATTTAGGTTTTATTTTTATAAAAATTAATTTAGTTAGTTAATTTAGTTTATTAGGTAACTTTAATTCTTTTTACAAATAAATTAAAATCAAATAGAATAATTAGGTTTTTTTGTTTAATTTAATTTTTATTTCTCTTTTCTTAAAAAATCACAAAAATGCAAAAAATAGGTCAAATGTAATTAATTTTCTTGATTAAAAATTAACTAGTAATTAGGTTTGTATTTAATTTAAAACCTTATTCTTTTTCTTAAACTAATCAAAAACAACAAAAAAATAAGTTTTTTCTTTTAATTAAGTTAGACGGGGTCAAAACCCTAACTTCCTTTCGTTCTCTATTCGTCGCGCATTTATTTATTTTTATTTATATTGATGTAACTGCTCACAGGATGTAATAGATTAATTAGGACTTTTTATTTTTATTTATCGTTTTGACGGGTTTTTTGGCTATGTAATTAATACCCGAAGCCTTGTAATAGCGTAGCCTTACTTCTCACATTTTAATTTCTGCCAAATATTAACTGTTAGATATATGATAATAGGGTTGCATGACGAGAATGTATGTTAAAATTAAAACAGTTAGCAAACCCTAAATGTGCAAAGATAATAAATTTGAAATTGAATCACTCGCACATGCGTACTTCTAGGGTATATTCCCACTTCGGTTGCCTTCGGCAAACGATCATTGAGTATAGGATATTTTAGTGGTTGCCCTCTTGTCTAAACAAAAGATCAAAGTCTCATTCGGAAATGTTGCCTCGGAAAGGTTGCCTCGGATATATTACCTCGAATATTGATCTTAAGACATTAGGGTTATTACTAAGACATCCTAACATTGCTATAGTGATCGTACGTCCCTTTTCGAATTGACCTTTAAAACTCCAACGACGGTGATACCTACTCACTAATAGTGGGATAGCATTGTCTAAAGGAAACAAGGACAGAAACATTCTTTTTCGAGTAGGTAGATGCTAATAGGTACTTGCTCAAACAAACAAACTTTTTCAACACTTACACTCTTTTCAAACAAAGTTTTCAAAAACACTTCGTAACACTCTTGAAGACAGAAGCAAGGGTTAAAACGAAGTAAAACAAAAACTTTTCAAAACACACAAACACAGAAGCAAATTTTTAAAAAATGATGAGCAAGTACCTAAGAGCCCATGGAAAACCATGGATAGAAAGGGTGTTAATACCTTCCCTTTCTATAATCTACCCCCGTACTCAAAATCTCGAAAAAGGAATTTTTCTGTGCTTTTTTCCTTTCCAGTTGGATAAAATAAAAGTCGGTGGCAACTCTTGCTTACCGCGACATTTTGCGAATAAAAAACGCAAAACACAAACTAGTATAAATAGTCGGTTCTGCCACCGTATCACAGAACTGGAAACTCTGCTGGGGAAAAAGTAAGTGGGGTGTACCTTAGGATTAGTTCATCATATTTGCTTCTATTGTTTGATTTGATTGCTTTATTTTTGTGGGCTTTGTATTGGAGTTACTATAGATCCTAACCCGGATCTGAGGAACACCTTTTAGGTAAGTAGCAATAAACTGTGAGGGAACTGTACGGCGTAGACCGATATGGTTGAAGCAGTAGCTACATTGATGTGGCACATTGGTTGGTACCGGTATCCCTTGTGAAGAAACGAGGAGAATACGGGGCTACTATGTGTGTCGTTAAGCATTAACTGACCTTAGAACCTATAATTGACCAACTTGGCCTTAGGAAGTAGTGAGATAGCCGGCCTCGGTATAAAGCTGAGAACTGGTTGATACTCGATACTACACTCATTGAGACCATACTCTCGAGATAGTTTCGGCCGCAAGAAAAGATTGCGTGAGCTAAAACCATGACCGATAGAGGATGGTCAGTGATATTGAGAACCTCTAGAACCCGATTACTATTATTAGGATAGGTTGAACCAACTAAACTTCAAGAGGGTAGTACCTAGACCCCGTGCAAGCCTGGAACTTAAGGGCTCTTGTGTGACTTGTTTGCCTTTACCATGTCTGTTATCTGCTATACCCGTTGTGTGCTTTACCATGACATCATGCATCATAACATAGCATGCATACTTCATTACACTAACCATTTCAAAGACCGAGGGGATTTATCTTTGTTCTGTTTTGCAGATTATGGCTTCCATGCGCAGAAACACCATCCGAGTTAACTTTGTGCAAATACCTGCTCAACTCAAAGATTTAGCCTCGAGGATTTCTGATACTTCTTCATTCATTAGGAGACATGGTCATCTTCTTAGCTTGGTTACCTTAAAGTTTGATGAGCAGATGATGAGTCTGCTTTTCCAGTTCTTCGATCTGGTGCATCATTGCTTCAGTTTCCCGGATTATCAGCTAGTTCCCACTTTGGAGGAGTTTTCTTATTTACTGGGCATATCCATCCTCGAGCAGACACCCTTCACGGGTTTGGAAGAGGTTCCCAGACCTGAGGACATTGCTTCAGCCTTACATCTAAAAAGGGATGATGTAGTATCCAACTCGGAGACACGGAGCGGGGTTAAAGGTTTCTTAGCTAAGTTTCTGATAGATCAAGCTCAACAGTTCTGGGATAACTTGGATTTTCAGGCTTTTGAAGACATCTTGGCTCTCCTCATCTACGGCTTGGTTCTTTTACCGAATCCAGATTCCTTCATAGATGTGAATGTGGTTAAGATCTTTCTGTCCCACAATCCTGTGCCTACTCTTTTTGGTGATATCCTACATGCCCTCTATACTTGTATTGTGCAAAGAAGAGGGACCTCATGTGTTGTATGCCGCTGCTGGCGAGGTGGTTTATTTTGCACCTCCCCAAGTCTGTATTGAAGAATGAGGATGGTTTAGGTTGGTCCTACAGGATAATGTCCCTTGCCCATACGGACATTCTTTGGAGTTCTAAAGATATGGAAAAGGTTGTTGTCATTGATCGATGTGGAGGATACCCTAATGTCCTGTTGCTTGGAATCAGAGGAGGAATAACCTATTGTCCTTGTTTGGCTTTACGACAGTTTGGTCGTGCTCGGAGAGACAATCCCCATGAGCTACTTCTTGAGGATATTTCCTTTGACTACAAGGAAGATACTAATGAGCATCGCCGAAGGTTCATACGAGCTTGGGGCATGGTGAACAGGTCTGACCCTCACGAGCTAGGACCAAAGACTTCTCTCTCTATGCAACCTTATCTCCAGTGGGTCCGAGCTCGAGCCCAAAAGCTTGGGATTCCCTATGAAGCTGTATTGCTAGTGATTGTGGAGCATACCAATGAAGAAGGTGTTCCTTATATGGTCCTTTATCCACACATGCCTACTGATCTTGGGGCATTGAAGAGATCCTGGATTCAGTTGAAGGAAGAGAGGGATACCTACCGGGAGAAGTATCATGAGCAAGAAAGGAAGATCTTGAAGCTCACGAGGCAACTTGAGAATGAAAGGACAATCAATGACTATGTCAGCACGAAGGGGAAATGACCATGGGATTTCTGATGTCTTTTATTGTTTCTAGTTTAGATTTGCTTTTCAATTATTTCTTTTGTAACGCCTTAAGGGCATTGTTAAACATTTTTACAAGTTAATCTAATAAAGTGTGTTTTATTTTTGTTTTACAAATTTAAATCTCCCAAAGTCTTTGAAATCATTTCATACGCATTCCATTATCATGCACATCATTACAGGTTTCTCATCTTCTTCGCTGTTTATTTCAGCACAAAACGTCTTCTGAAATGCCTACCGATCAAGCCATCAAAGCTCTTCAGGCTCATAATGCCCAATTCCAAGAGATGTTCTTGAACTTGGCTAAAGGGCAACAAGATTTGAAGACTCTCATCCTGAAGAAGGAAAAGAAGAAGAAGAAGAAGAAGAAGAAGGTGGTTCTTCTGAATATGGGTCACCAATTTGGGAATAGGTTGCAAGAGGAAGCTGATCTGTCTCATTCATCCAAAGGAGGAGAGAATCAAGAAGAAGAAAAAGGTCCTAGTCATGTGTTCTATGATAATGATACTGACTTTGATGAGGAACAGTACCCTCCATCTGAGGATAGGTACAAACAACTTGAGGACTGTCTAAGTGCTATGGAGATTCAGAAGGTTCCTGGGTTGGACTTTGGAGATTTGGGACTAGAATCGGGGGTGGTGATCCCTCACAAGTTCAAAGCTCTAGTTTTTGCTAAGTATGATGGAGCATCTTGTCCAAAACTCCATCTCCGCTCGTACGTCAGAAAAATTCAACCTTACACTGTTGATAGGAATCTGTGGGTACACTTCTTTCAAGACAGTCTGTCAGGGACTCAGCTTGAATGGTTCTATCAATTGGAAGGAGCTAATGTACGCAACTGGGAGGACCTTGTTGCTGCTTTCTACAAGCAGTACCAGTATAATGTCGACCTTGCTCCCACTCGTACTCAGCTTCAGGGTATGTCTATGGGTGCAAGCGAAGGCTTTAAGGACTATGCTCAGAAGTGGAGAGATCTGGCTGGAAGAGTCCAACCCCCTTTGTCTGACAGGGAGGTTGTCGACATGTTTCTAGGGACGTTGTCTGGTCCATTTTTCAATCATCTGATCGGTAGTTCGTCATCTGGGTTTAATGAATTGATTCTGACTGGGGAGAGAGTAGAAGTTGGTATCAGAAGTGGTAAGATACAGAAAGGTACTTCATCAAGTGCAGAAAAGAAGCCTTTCGCTGGTAAGAAAGAAGCTAGTGCAGTTTACAGCTCGAGGAGCCAAAACCAACCTGAACGCCATCAAGAAGTGAATGCGGTAATAATATCAAGACCCACCGTTGCCCCACAACGCAAAAATCAACAAAGAATGGAGAGGCCGTAAAGACAATACACTCGACTTAATATGACTTTGTCTCAAATTCTACCCCAATTGTTGAAGACCAACCTGGTAACTCTGAGGGAAGCCCCGAAGAATCCCAGCACCACATCTCTGCTATATAATCCAAACGCCCGCTGTGCTTATCACTCTGATAGCCCGGGTCATGATACGAACAACTGCCGGGCCTTGAAGAATAGGGTGCAAGACTTGATTGAGGCTAAAGAGATTGAGTTTGACGCTCCGGAGAAACCCAACGTCATAACTGCGCCCATGCCCAAACATGGCTCGGGAATCAATGCTATTGAGGTTGTCTCCGCCATAGAAGATGTTGATTATGAGAACCCGGATGTTGACGGCTGGATCTACCCGACTACCGATGACGGATTGAACAACTGGACGGTGAAGGACTTCGTGCCCGTTTCTTTTATTACACAGTAATAGACTTTTGTTTTGAGATTTGTAACATACAATTTGAAACTTTACAGCCTGGTGCCTTGCCCGAGGCACCTTGGCTTTGTTTGTGAGGGCTTATTATTTGTCATTTTCATATATCATCAATAAAGCATGGGACATTTTTGCATTACAAATTTTGCGCTCCTTGTTTCTCTTTTCTGTCTCTCACTTTATTAATACAGCTATGCTCTTACACACATTCACGTATCATAATGCAGATCCATATCCACTTTGGATCCCATTGATAACAACTCTACTACTGCCAGATATGACTTCGAAAAACCCGATTGTTGTACCCCAAAATTTGCCCTCCTATTTTTCATACAAGATACAATCCTAGGGTTTCTCAGATATTCAAGTTGGCTCAGAAATCGATCAGATAGATTCTCTTCCGAGGCAGTAAAATCAGCAATTAAGGTTTTGTGTTTCTCAAAAGAAAATGAGTTTTCAAAGTTTCAAACGGTCTTTTTGGTCCTTCATGTGTTATCAGATATGTTTGTGCCAAGTCTTAAGCCTCGCACCGCGAGTTTGCTCAGTCAGTGGTTCAGACGATTAAAAATGACTGTAACTTCTTTCGTTATTCGATATTTTTGGGCATTTCTTTTGCGTATGATTCTCCTTGACGTCATCTCTATTTTCTCTTCACAAGTCAAGATTTGATAATGTGCGAAAGATCATCAGAAATTTTGAATGCTTTAAAGGTCATTTTGCAAATTTGACCTAGTCACAAGAAACTCTTGTCCAATTTTTCAGACTCACAACTTGTTCAATTTTCAATATCATGAGTGATTCTTTTTACAAAGTATCACAAATAGCATTGTCTATGAGATTATTTCAACGATCAAAGTCAAAGTGTGTTTGGAAGACCATGAAATTTATTAAAATTTTACAAGACATTCATTAATACTTTCAAGTCCATTTGTTTCTCATGCATTCGTTTCAAATTCAATGGGCTAAATCCGTGGATTCAAGGTCAATTTCAAATGATTCAAGTTTTTCAAGACATAATCAATTTGTTCATAAAATTCATTCAAAGTCTCATTATCCATTCAAGTTTCAAAAGTTCTACATGTGAATCAAGTTCACATCGATTATACATACTACAAGACAAGGTTTATTCCAAGTTTCCATTCTCAATTTCAAGTCCAAATCTTATTCCAAATTCAACTTTTCAAGGCTATATTCAAAAATCAACTCATCATTCTTCATTCAAATTTCATGAGAAGCTTACAAGACTACAAAGTGACTTTTGAAAACCTAAGTCCTCACCATTATCATTCAATTTACTTTTGGTACAAGGCTTACATTCAATATATCATCCAAAGTGTTGTTCAAGATCAAAGAATGTACAATTGCTAAAGTTTTTTTACAAGCTTGCAATTACAAAAAAATATGTTACAAATTCTTAACAATGCACTAAAACTACAAAAGAGTTTTCTTCATCATCAAGCTTTCTTCAAGTGCTTCAAGCCACTCGTCGTCAATCCAATGGGCCCGTACATGTAAACAAAAAAAGAGCATTAGTTAGCAAAATTCATGTTGGAATAAGATTGGAAAATTTCAAAGAAATATCTATATTTTCATCATTAGGGATTGGTAAAAATAATCAAAAATAAGGGGACAACGTTTCGTTCGTGTTTGGTCCATTACAAATCGCAATTTTCAATTGGTTCACAGAGGACAAAATAAGGAGAAATGCAAGTCAAAATCAATGGCATAACAAAGCATACCAAAGAAAGAAGCAAAAACAGCATAACACAATTGTTCAAAAAGAGAGGGGGAAAAGAAAGAGGAAAAACATATTCATTGTTCAAAAAAACAGCAGCATACAACAGCATAACAAAGCATACCAAAACCCTAAAGACATTATCATCATTTTCTCAAATACCACCCTTCAAAAAAAGAAGAAAATATAGAAAAAGAATAGAAATCAACTTCCTTGTCAAGGAAAAGCCGACAACAAGGTAAGTTTTCATCACTCCTCTGCATTTATCATGAAGCCTTTCATCTGTATATTTACAGTTTTTTTGTTAAATAGTCAGTTAAGGAAGAAAACTCATAAAACAGAACAAACCAACAAAACCAGAAAACCAGTAAAAACCAGAATAGAGCAAACCAGCCAAATAAATCATCAAACCAAATTTGAAAAATATAACAGTCAAACAAACTCATCAAACCAGAAAATCAGTAGAACAAACATGCAACATCAATAAATCCGTCTCAAGCCATCATCACTCATCAAACCCAAAAACTTGTTGTAAACAACAAAGATCCAAAAAACCTACAGAAAAAGAGAGCTTCTTAAAAATAACAGAAGAAGAAAACTCAGCAAAAAAGAGACAAATTGATTTGTTCATCCAACTCAGAATCGAAGCCGACCATCACCCTTTGTCCCACATCACGCAACATCAACAAATCCGTCCCAAATCATCATCGTCAAAAAACCAGAAAAGCTCGCAAATCCATCCCAAATCATCATTGTCAAAGAACTGGAAAAGCCAACAAATCCATCTCAACCTCTCGATATTTAAAAAGTACTGAAACTAAATCCCTCAATTATGAAAGAGAAAGACGAAAAAAAAGGGTTTTGTTTGTTCATCGTAAGAGGGTTGACGTGAAGAGAGGAAGAGAGAACACATTTATTTTTTTCTTAATTGATTTTTAATCTGAATTTTATTAGGAGTAAAAGTCATTAAGTGGGATAGCATTGATAAAAAAAAATTCCCTCTTCCCTAGGGCCAGCGCCGCACCTCTCTCTTTTCTAGGGTTTTCAAACCCTTTCTATTCCCTTTGTCAAACCGGGTCAGGCCTCTTGGGCCTTTTGGCCCAATCTTGCTAGCGTTTTCCTTACATTTATCATTTAAGCCATTTGAATTATGAATAAGCAGTGTAGTTCAGTTGGTAAAGTGTATCCTGGATAACCCAAATGGCCTGAGTTCGATTCCTCCTGTGGGCATTTTTGTTTTATTTCTTTCAACTTTATCTTCTCTAATTTTTTATTTATATTTTTAGTTTTAATAAAATACTTCAACTAATCTTAAAAAACATACATTTTTTTATATACATAATTAATTGATCTAAACTTTGTGATTATTTTTTATCAACTTTTTTTTTAAATAAAATTTGTTGCAGATAAAATTATTAAGTAATTTACATATAACAAAACACTAAAAAAATAGTAGAATTTAATTTTTATCCTTGTTTATATTTTATTTAAGTAAGTAAAAATACAAAAATAATACATACAATTTAATCAATTATTTTATTTTATTTTTAGAATAGGTTTTACTTTCCTCTTTTCAAGTAAAATACTTGAAATTTTATTTCCATATTTTGGTTGTTAATTTTATTTCGTAGATTATTGTAGCTTTAATTAATCGCTCAAAATTCGATTTGGTTGTATTGTTTGCTATTTAGACCTTTTTTTATCGCATTTGACTCATCCCCATTTGTAAAAAATTGTACCCCCATTCCCGAACACTTTGTAATAGTGTAGAATTTAAATTCCCGCAATTTACTGTTTTCCTTATATTGTATAGTAATTAGGCGTGTATGGCAAGATTCAAAAAATCAATCGCTAGATAACCTAATCAAAGAATAAAATAACTTGAAACAAACACACTTTTTCACACGCGCACCTCTAGGGTAACCTCGCTCGTCGCCTCGGAAATACAGTCATGTCCCTCGAATATGGGATGCTTTAGCAATGATCCTTCGACAAAAAATATCGTAGTCCCTCGATGACCCTCGACATTGCCTTCGATAAAAAAATTTCGTCCCTTACGAAAATTGCTAAAGCGTCTCATAAGTTGCCTTCGATGACTGTAAAATTGACCTGCGCCTGTCCCTTCACATCCAACGATGGGGCTTCTTACCAAATTAATGGTAAGATAGCAACATTAAAAGGAGGAAGAAAAGAACAATTGAAAACCTTTCGAGTAGATAGATTCGCACCTAGTTACTCGCTTGTTCATGATAAAAACATTTTTTACACCTACACTTTCATTTTAAAACATTTTTCAAAAGACAAAATGTTTTGTATACGTTCTTATAGAGACGAGAACCATTGCAAAACATCTTTTCAAAACACTTTCTGAAAACACGTTCTACGAACACATCTTTGAACCAATTTTCGAAACAAAACTTTGTACGCGTTCTTATAGAAATGAGGACCATTACAAAGAGATTTTTCAAAACACTTTCAAAGCCCACACCACAAGCACACTGTCAAATGAAAGCAAGTGATCTAAAGGAGTAACTAAGAGCCCATGGAAAACCATGGATGAAAAGTGTTCTAATACCTTCCCTTTTCATAATCTACCCCCTCGAACCCGAGAAATAATTTCGATAGGCCTTTTCTGTGCTTTTTTACCTTTCCTTTTTGGATAAAAGAAAAGTCGGTGGCAACTCTTGCTATCCGCACAAATGCGATCGAAACGCAAAACATCAAGTCAGTTCTCCCACCGTATCACAGAACTGGCGACTCTGTTGGGAATATTTAACTATTTTAAAGTGGGGTTACCTTAGGGTTAGATCATATTTACTTGCCTTCTTTGATTTGTATGATTTATATTTGGTTCTTTTGTTTGGGCTTGCTTTAGATCCTAACCCGGATCTGGGAAATACCTTTTAGGTAAGTAGCAATAAACTGCGAGGGAACTGTACGGCGTTGACCGGTACGGTTGAAGCAGTAGCTACGTTGGTGTGGCACATTGGTTGATACAAGTATCCCTTGTGGTGAATCGAGGAGAATACAGGTCCGCCGTGTGGTGCCATGAAACATCAACTGACCTTAGAACCCTATTTGAACAAACTTGGCCATTAGGACATAGTGAGATAGCCGGTTTCGGTGTAGAGCTGAAAATTGGTTGATACTCGATACTACACTCATTGAGGCTAGAATTTTAGGATATCTCGGCCGCAAGAAAAGATTGTTGTGCTGAGACAATGCCTAAGAGAAAGGTCGGTGATATTGAGATCCTCTAGAACCCGATCATTACTTCTGGGACAGGTTGAGCCAACTAGACTTCAAGAGGGTACTTACATACAAAACTCATGCAAGCCTGAAACATAGGGTTTTGTTCATTGTGTATATATTTGCTTGTACATCAACATCATAAACATCATCCACGTCATATGCATGCTCACTAACTATTTCAAGGATTTAGAAATTTATCTTTGTTTTTGTTTTGTAAGACATGAATTTTCTCCGAAGAAACACCATCTGAATCATCTTTGTAAAAGCACATCCTCAACTTCAAGAGCTAGCCTCAAGAGTGCCAGGGGATTCTTCTTTTACCAAGAAGTATGGTCGACTCCTCAGTTTGGATACATCCAACTTCCAAGAAGAGATAATGTGTGTACTATTCCAATTCTTTGATCCCATACATCATTGTTTCACTTTCCCGGACTATCAGTTGGTACCTACACTAGAAGAGTTCTCTCTACTCTTAGGGGTATCCGTTCTTAATTAGATACCGTTCACTGGCCTAGAAGGAATTCCAAAACCAGAAGTCATCGCCGAAGCTTTACATGTGACGAGGGCCGACGTCATAGCCAATTGAGAGACAAGAAGTGGGGTTAAAGGCTTTCTAGCTAAGTTTCTATTGGAAAAAGCTCATTCATTCTGGGGTGACATGGATTTCCAAGCTTTCGAAGACGTGCTAGCTCTCCTCATTTATGGTTTGGTTCTATTTCCCAATTCGGACCAATTCATAGACGTTAATGCCATCAAAGTCTTTCTCTCTCACAACCCTATATCTACTTTACTGGGAGACATCTTGCATTGCCTTCATACTCGCACCATGAAGAAAAGAGGTACCCTTTTGTGTTGTATCCCCCTACTCGCTAAGTGGTTCACTTCACACTTGCCTCAGTCAGTATTGAAGAACGAGCAAAGATTGACTTGGTCCCAAAGGATGATGTCTCTCACCCACTCTAATATCTGTTGGTGCTCGAGATCCTTGGAAGATATTTCTATCATTGACCGCTGCGGGGAGTTCCCCAATGTACATTTGCTAGGTATTAGGGGAGGTATCACCTACAACCCGTGTTTAGCTCTTCGGCAGTTTGGGTATGCCCGAAGAGACGGCCCTACTGAGATGCTCATCAAGGGTTTGGTATTCGACTACGAAAAAGAAGACCAAGGTTATCGCCAGAGGTTTACACGTGCTTGGGGAATGGTGAACAAGGTGAACAATAGGACTTTGGGACGTAAAAACTCTATCCCTCTCGAGCCTTACCTTAAGTGGGTACGGGCTCGTGCCCAGAGTCTCTTGATACCTTACCCTTCCATCCTTCCTGTCATCATTGAGCCTGTTATTGAAGGAGATGTCCCATACACCGTTCTTCATCCTGACATGCCTACCTCTCTCGAAGATCTGCAGAAAGCTTGGGTTCAGTTGAAGGAAGAGCGAGACACCTTCGAAGCCCAATACTACGCCAATGAGAAGAAGGTTTTGAAGCTCACCAAACTGCTTCATGAAGAGAAAAACCTGAATGCCTACATTGCTCCAAAGAGGATGCGTTCGGTCTTTTTGTCTTAGGAGTTTTGCTGTATTTTGTTTCTTTCCTTGTAAGCCCAAGGAGGCATGATGTATTCAAACTTGGTTTTATTTAATATGACGTGTGTTCTTTTTTGGTTTGGACAAGTTTAAATCTATAAATTTCCTTGAAATCATTTGCATATTGTATCTTCATTCATAATAACATCATACAGGTTTCTCATAACAGGTCACCTTATCCTTCTACTGTTTATTTCAGTGAGATGGATGTTGAGCAAACTGTGAAATATCTTCAGGAGCAGAACGCCCAATTTCAACAAATGCTCATGGCTTTAGCAAAAGGACAAGAGGAGTTGAAGACTCTGCTGGCCAAAGAGAAGAAGAAGAAAATGAGGAAACCGACCAGTTTTGTAATCATGGGAAGAAGGTTTAAAGGGCAGACCAGGCGAACTTTAGACTTTACAACATCGTCAGGCGAAGGAGATCATCAAACCCAAGAAGTGAACAATGACCTAGCATCCGAAGGAGAGGAATAGCCTGATTACTCTGAGGAACAATATCCTCCTGCTGATGATAAATACAAATAGCTAGAGGATCGTTTGAATGCCATGGAGATTCAGAGGGTACCCGGTTTGGACTTCGAAGAATTAGGACTCATCTCAGGGGTTGTCATCCCACAGAAATTCAAGGTCCCAACTTTCGCCAAATACGACGGTGTCTCTTCCCTGAAACTACATCTGAGGTCATATGTCAGAAAGATTCAACCCCACACGGCTGACAAGAATCTGTGGGTGCATTTCTTCCAGGAGAGTTTATCTGGGACGCAGTTGGATTGGTTCTATCAATTAGAAGGATCCAATGTTCGCAACTGGGAAGAGTTGGTCGCTGCTTTCTACAAACAGTATCAGTATAATGTTGATTTGGCCCCGACTAGGACACAGTTACAAAGCATGTCTATGGGAACGGGTGAAGGTTTCAAAACCTATGCTCAAAAATGGAGGGATCTCGCAGGCAAGGTCCAGCCCCCTCTATCCGACAGAATTGGTAGATATGTTCCTAGGCACCTTGTCATGACCATTTTTCAATCACCTGATTAGGAGTTCCTCAGCCAGGTTTACTGAATTAATTATGACTGGTGAGCGGGTTGAGGCCGGTATAAAAAGTGGAAAAATTCAAAGTGATGCATCTTCAAGTATGGTGAAGAAACCCTTTGTTGAAAAGAAATAGGTCAGTGCTGCATATGACCATAGGAATCAAAACAAAACCGACCGTCGTCCGGAAGTAGGGGCTATCATGATTTCTAATCCTGCACCAAATCAGCAGCAAAATTATCAGCGCAAACCAGAAGCGCCCATGCAACGATTTACCCGGATTAACATGACCATGTCTCAAGTTTTGCCACACCTTCTCAAGACCAATCTGGCAACTTTAAAGGAAGCTCCCAAGAATCCCAATACTGCTTCTCCTCGCTACAACCCGAAAACCCGATGTGCCTATCATTCTGAAAGCCCAGGGCACAATACAAATGATTGTTGGGCCTTAAAGAATAAGGTGCAAAACCTTATCGATGCGAAAGAAATTGAATTCGAGCCCCCATAAGTGCCCAATGTAATAACATAACCAATGCCCAGACATGGCCAAGGTATCAATGCCATTGACGATGATTGTTTTGTTTCCTCTGTGAATGACTTAGTTACTCCTCTGTTGACCATTAAACAGAATCTATTGCAAGCCGGCCTATTCCCAGGCTGCGATGAAGACTGTCACCTATGCAAATCTCTACCGAATGGCTGTTTGTTACTAAATATAGGCTTCCAGTGCCTGATGACCAGCAAAGAAATTCTATTTGAAAAGCTACCTCTTATCAAAAGCTCTTATCAAGATGTTTCGATAATCACCATTTTCGACAATCCTCCCAGGGTCTCCACCAAAAGACCCATCAGAATTACATCTGTTCCCAGATCTGCACCTTTAATCATCACTATGCCAAGACCAATACCATACTCCTCGGATAAAGTTGTGCCCTAGAGTTATGAGGCTGACGTTTATTACTATGGCATCAAGCAAGATCAGTTGGCTGTCAAAGACGAAGTTACAAGAGATATTGATCCCGATATTGATAACATCACTGGAACTAGCAGAATAACAAGAAGTGGAAGAGTCTTCTCACTTGAGATTTCTCCAAAGACCGTTGCTACCCCTGTGATCATTCCTACTTCCACTCCTACCGACACCGCCAATGATACTCCTACTGTTATCCCTACTGTCGATACAAGGGGCAAAGAGGCTTTGGTTGAGCCTGCCCAAGCTAGAGAAGGTCCCGAAATCACCCTTGAAGCTTCTAGAAAGGAAATAGAAGAAATCCTGAAGATAATTAAGAAAAGTGACTACAACATTGTAGAACAATTGGGGCAGACCCCCTCGAAGATATCATTGTTGTCCTTACTCTTGTGTTCTGAAACTCACGCCAAAGCCCTGGTAAAGTTTCTTAAGATTGCTCACGTTCCCCAAGAGACCTCCATCGACCAATTTGAAAACTGTGTGGCCAGTCTAACTGCTGATAACGGATTGGGCTTTTCTGATGCCAATTTAACCTCTAAGGTAAGGAAGCACAACGATGCCTTACATATTTCCATTGAACGCAGGGGCACCACACTTGCCCATGTTTTGGTAGATACTGGTTCATCATTGAATGTCTTGCCCAAAAATGCCCTCGACCGACTAGATTGTGAGGGGCTCATCTTGAAACCTAGCAACATCATAGTGAGGGCCTTTGATGGCTCCAAGAGGACAGTGCACGGAGAAGTTAGTATCCCCATAAAAATTGGGACTCAGACTTTTGACTCAGTTTTCTATCTGATGGACATCCGCCCTTCGTACTCTTGTCTATTGGGTTGACCCTAGATCCATGGTGCTGGTGTCGTTACTTCCACCCTACACCAAATGCTAAAATACCCGATCAGAGGAAAGATTGTCACAGTTCATGGGGAGGAAGAGTACATGGTCAGTCATTTGAACTCTTTCAGGTATGTTGAAATAGATGGTGAATTCTTAGAGACTCCCTGTCAGAACTTTGAGGAGGTTCCAGCAACGGTCGTGGCAACCAAGTCTACCCCAAAAGTCCCAGAGATTACCAGACCTCCACTAAAGATGGCCTCGTTGAAAGATGCTCGAGCAATAGTTGAAGAGGGAGTATGTACTATCTAGGGTCAACTTCCGGATATTCTCTACAAGTCCGACAAATTTGGTTTGGGATTCACTTCAGAAGCCCAAAGAGTTGTTCGACGTTCTCGTGCTGGGGGACCACCTCTGCGTATCAGCAATCAAGGAGTCAACGCAATAGAAGACAGTGATGGCGGTTGTGACATGGACGATTGGATTTTTCCAACCATCGGCGGAGGGCTCAACAATTGGGAGGCCAAGGATTTCATTCCTATTACTTTTATTCAAGAGTAATTGTCTTTTAATATTTTCAGGCTTGTAATATTTAAACAATTCAGACTTTTTAAAACCTTGTGTCTTACCCAAGACACAATGGTCCATTTATAAGGGTTGTCACTTCATTCTCATATGTCATTAATGAATCATGGATCTTTTTGCATCAAATTTTGTTTTCCTCGTCTTTTCTTTCTTACATTTTATTTCTTTCAAAGGTAGATATGCTCTTACACACACTCATATATTAAAAATGCAGATCTACATCCACTCAGGATCCCATGGGTAATAGTTATGTTATGGCCAATTGTGATTTTAAAAATCCGATCTACCAAGCCGATGACAAAGGTGAGGATAATTATGAAGTGCCAGGGGAGTTGGCCAGGTTATTGCAGCAGGAAGAAAGGACCATTCAGCCACACGAAGAGTCGGTCGAAACAATTAACTTAGGAATTGAGGAAGATAAGAAAGAGGTCAAGGTGGGTACCAACTTGGAACCTAATGTCAAGGAGCGTCTGATTCAGTTATTGCACGATTACGTTGAGATCTTTTCCTGGTTATACGAAGACATGTCGAGAATGGATGCAGACATTGTGGTACATCGTCTGCCTATAAAGGAAGATTGTCTCCCGATAAAGCAAAAGGTTCGTCGTATGAGGCCCGATATGTCAGAAAAGATCAAAACAGAAGTTATGAAGAAATTCAATGCTGGATTTTTGGCTGTCACCTCTTATCCCCAATGGGTGGCCAATGTTGTCCTGGTACCTAAGAAAGATGGTAAGGTACGGATGTGTGTGTACTACAGAGACTTAAACAGGGCAAGCCCAAAAGATGACTTCCCACTCCCCCACATCGATATCTTAGTTGACAATACGGCGCAGCACAAAGCATTTTCCTTCATGGACGGCTTCTCGGGCTACAACCAAATCAAAATGGCGCCTGAGGATATGGAGAAAACGACCTTTGTTACACAGTGGGGCACTTTCTCCTATAAGGTCATGCCATTCGGATTGAAGAATGTTGGGGCAACTTATCAACGCGCCATGGTAGCTTTATTTCATGACATGATATATCGTGAGATAGAGGTCTACGTAGATGACATGATAGCCAGATCGCAGAGGGAAGAAGAGCACCTTGATCACTTACAGAAGCTGTTTGAAAGGCTGAAGAAGTACAAGTTTAGATTGAATCCAAACAAGTGTACATTCGGAGTACGGTCTGGTAAACTCCTGGGTTTTGTCGTCAGCAACAAGGGTATCGAAGTTGATCCTGCCAAGGTTAAAGCGATATAAGAAATGTCGTCTCCTCGTACTAAGAAAGAAGTTATGGGATTCTTGGGACATCTGAATTACATAGCCAGGTTTATTTCTCACCTGACAGCTACTTGTGAACCAATCTTCAAACTCTTGAAGAAAGATCAAGTAGTCAGATGGAACGATGAATGCCAAGTTGCTTTTGACAAAATCAAAGAATACCTGCAAGAACCTCCTGTGTTGTTGCCACCTGTCGAGGGAAGGCCATTGATCTTATATCTAACTGTTTTAGAAAACTCAATTGGGTGTGTGCCGGGGCAGCATGACGAGTCTGGCCGAAAAGAGCATGCTATTTATTACCTAAGCAAAAAGTTTACCGACTGTGAAACAAGATATTCACTGCTCGAGAAAACTTGTTGCACTCTGGCATGGGATGCTCGCTGGCTGAGACAGTATATGCTGACCCACACTACTTTGTTGATATCTAAAATGGATCCTATAAAGTATATCTTTGAGAAGCCTGCTCTTTCTGGGAGAATAGCGAGATGGCAGGTGATTCTGACAGAATATGACATACAATATACTACCCAGAAAGCTATAAATGGCAGTGTATTGGCTAATCATCTTACTCGCCAAGCTGTAGAAGACTATCAATCCATGAAGTTTGAATTCCCGGATGAAGACATCATGACATTAGACAACTGTGAGGAAATCAGGCCATATGACGGACCTGAACAAGGATCCCGGTGGACCCTGTTCTTTGATGGGGTATCCAACGCACTTGGAAATGGTATCGGTGCCGTACTCATATCTCTATAAGGATGTCATACTCCCTTTACTGCCAGACTTTGCTTCAACTGTACAAACAAAATGGCATAATACGAAGCGTGCATCTTCAGTCTCAAAGCTGCTATAGACTTGGGGATCAAACACTTGGATGTATTTGGAGATTCAACCTTGGTCATCAGTCAAGTCAAAGGGGAATGGGACACCAAGCACCCCAACCTTATCCCTTATAAATAACATGTGTTGACATTGTTGCCGCATTTCGAGAAGATTACCTTCGAGCATTTCCCGCGAGAAGAAAATCAGCTAACAGACGCTTTAGCTACAATGTCATCTATGTTTAAACTTAATTGGGATAACGATGCTCCTCAAATCACCATTGAGAGGATGAATGAACCATCCTACTGTCACGAGATTAATACTTAAGAGGTAGTGGACCATCCTTGGTTTCATGAAGTCAAGAGGTATCTCGAGTCTCGGGAATATCCAGAAGGAGCTTCAATGAATGACAGAAAGTTCCTAAGAAGGTTTTCGGCTAAATTCTTCCATATTAACGGAATTTTGTACAAACGCAATCATGAATCTATACTGCTTCGTGCGTAGACAAGGCTGAGGCTAAAAGGATCATGGGTGAACTACATGAAGGCACTTTTGGTACACATTCCAGTGGGCATACAATGGCAAATAAAATCCTACGGGCAGGCTATTATTGGTCTACCATAGAGGCAGATTGCTATCAACACTCTCGGACTTGCTATAAATGTCAAATCTATGCTGACAAAGTGCATGTACCTCTGGTTCCTCTAAATGTATTGACGGCTCCTTGGCCCTTTGCTATGTGGGGAATCGATATGATTGGGGAAATCAAGCCAACAGCCTCCAATGGACTCCGCTTTATCTTAGTGGCCATCGACTATTTTACAAAGTGGGTTGAGGCAGCTTCCTTTGCTTCCGTTACTAAGAATGTGGTCGCCCGGTTCATCAAGCAGAATCTCATCTGTCGGTATGGTATCCTAGAGAGAATCCTCACTGATAATGGTACGAATCTAAACAACACTATGATCACCGCCTTGTGCAAGCAATTCAAGATTCAGCATCACAATTCTTCCCCTTGTCGGCCAAAGATGAATGGTGTTGTAGAAGCTGCTAACAAAAACATTAAGAAAATCATACAAAAAATGACAGTCACATACAAAGTCTGGCATGAGATGCTACCGTTCGCTCTCCATGGGTTCGTACCACAGCTCGTACATCAACTGGGGAAACACCTTATTCTCTCGTATACGGCATGGAAGATGTCTTGCCTATTGAGGTCCAGATCCCCTCTCTAAGAATCATGAAGGATGCTGGTTTGAATGAAGAAGATTGGATTCAGACTCGGTTTGACCAACTAAACTTGATTGATGAGAAGAGGCTTACAGCTATCTGTCATGGCCAGATGTACCAAAAACGCATGATCAAAGCTTTTAATAAAAAGGTCAAACATCAGGTATATCGGGTCGGTGACTTGGTAATCAAGCGTATCATTTTACCACTAGGTGATCCCAGGGGAAAATGGACCCCTACATATGAAGGGCCGTTTGTAATCAAAAGCATTTTCTCTGGTGGAGCAATGATCTTGACTACTATGGATGTCGACGACCTCCCGCGCCCTGTAAATACAGACATAGTTAAAAGATACTACGCATGATCAAAGACCCGCTAGGTTGACTGGCCTAGGCAAAAATAAGGGATGAAAATAAAAAAATCTGTACACCCGGCAAGTCGAAAACCCGAAAGGGCGGCTTGGGCAAAAAAGGGTATCCCGGTGGACTGAAAACCCGAAAGGGCGGTCCAGGCAAAAGTTAGGGATTAAAGCGTATGACTATGTCCCGTTGGATCATCTGGAAGACAATCTTTAGTGTCAACCAATCAACTCAATTGGCTCTAAATCAATCCAATTGACTTCGCCGAGGCGACCAACAGACAAGACATTCAGAGACATGAAGGCTATAGCAGAACGGGAACCCCATGGGATTATTTCACATAACTATCTTTTCGTTGTATCAGTTTTCATTTTTTTTACGACGATATTCTCTTGCTAGAATGCTCGTCTCATTGTACAAAAAACACTTGTTCAAGTTAATACAAAGATATCCCTTTTGAAAGTGCAAAACCATCTGTTTTTCTTTATTTCTAGGTTTTATTTACAAAAACGTCTAATGATTTATTTTTGAACATATGCATTTGAACATGATTACTGTTACAAATAAATAAAAGAAAAACGGAAAGACAATTACTAATGACTTTAAGAAATAGAATAATATCTGCAAGCCATTCCATAAAACCCTCGCAGGTACTTTCTCCAGTCATAGCAAAAATTTCCAACCACTGATCCAAAATGTCCCCAATGAGTTGCCCAACTTCTCAGATTTCCCCAGCAGGATATCACAAGCAATGTATGACTTTTCCCTTCTACAACAGAGTTTACACTTGGGAACTCACCCATCATTGCTTCAAAATGGATTTATTTTCCCCGCTTCCAGCAACGCTACGGCACAAACAATCTTTTAATTCCATACATTTGCATCCATATGTCATAACATTGACAACTCAAGTACATACAGTGCAATCTCATTTATTTTGAGAGGCAAACATCACACCATGCATCGCATACATCATAGCATTGCATACAATTAACTCTTCACCTTTTTACAGGAAAAAGCCATTGAATAGTTATTATCAACAAACTTCTGACAGACACAAATTTTCAATAAGTCGAATACAGATCAATTTTTGAGAAAATGCTGGTTCTTGTTGGTTCAGATAAATCTCTCAATGGTTTATTCTGATTCGTCTCCAGATTATTTCACTGGTTCAGATAAATCTCTCAACGATTTATTCTGATTCATCTCCATATTTTTACTGGTTTAGATAAATCTCTCAACGGTTTATTCTGATTCGTCTCCAGATTATTTCACTGGTTCAGATAAATCTCTCAACGGTTTATTCTGATTCGTCTCCAGATTATTTCACTGGTTCAGATAAATCTCTCAACGGTTTATTCTGATTTGTCTCCAGATTATTTCACTGGTTCAGATAAATCTCTCAACGGTTTATTCTGATTCGTCTCCAGATTATTTCACTGGTTCAGATAAATCTCTCAACGGTTTATTCTGATTCGTCTCCAGATTATTTTACTGGTTCAGATAAATCTCTCAACGATTTATTCTGATTCATCTCCAGATCTTCACTAGTTCAGATAAATCTCTCAACGCTTTATTCTTATTCATCTCCATATTTTTACTGGTTCAGATAAATCTCTCAACAGTTTATTCTGATTCATCTCCAGATTATTTCACTGTTTCAGATAAATCTCTCAATGTTTTATTCTGATTCGTCTCCAGATTATTTCACTGGTTTAGATAAATCTCTTAATGTTTTATTCTGATTCGTCTCCAGATTTTCACTGGTTCAAATAAATATCTCAACGGTTTATTCTGATTCGTCTCTAGATTTTCACTGGTTCAGATAAATCTCACAACGGTTTATTCTGATTCGTTCTTTGTTAAGATCAAGTTCAAACTTTTCTTCAACATTCACCTTTGGATGGCATATATAATCCCATCTCCGACAATTCTCCTTTGTTTCTCCAAATGGCATCTTTAAGCCCATATCCGTACACAGTCAACTAGCGCATCATCAAGTACAAATTTTTGGGCACTCTAGTGTTCAATCACCTTCTACTTTCAAGCCACGAACGACGAACGCGTCGATCTCGCTTTTCAAGTTTAAGAAGATTGAACAGGGGCAACTGTTGTACCCTAAAATTTCCCCTCCTATTTTTCATACAAGATACAATCCTAGGGTTTCTCAGATATTCAAGTTGGCTCAGAAATCGATCAGACAGATTCTCTTTTGAGGCAGTAAAATCAGCAATTAGGGTTTTGCGTTTCTCAAAAGAAAATGAGTTTTCAAAGTTTCAAACGGTCTTTTTGGTCCTTCATGTGTTATCAGAAATGTTTTTTCCAAGTCTCAAGCCTCGCATCATGATTTTGCTCAGTCAGTGGTTCAGACGACTGAAAATGACTCCAGTAACCCAAAAGATAACCTTTTGCGACATCAAGTTCAAGTGACTGTAACTTCTTTCGTTATTCGATATTTTTGGGCGTTTCTTTTGCGTATGATTCTCCTTGACGTCGTCTCCATTTTCTCTTCACAAGTCAAGATTTGATTATGTGCGAAAGATCATCAAAAATTTTGAATGCTTTAAAGGTCATTTTGCAAATTTGACCTAGTCACAAGAAACTCTTGTCCAATTTTCGAGACTCACAACTTCTTCAATTTTCAATATCATGAAGTGATTCTTTTTGCAAAGTATCACAAATAGCATTGTCTATGAGATTATTTCAACGATCAAAGTCAAAGTGTGTTTGGAAGACCATGAAATTTATTAAAATTTTACAAGACATTCATTAATACTTTCAAGTCCATTTGTTTCTCATGCATTCATTTCAAATTTAATGGGCTAAATCTGTGGATTCAAGGTCAATTTCAAATGATTCAAGTTTTGCAAGACATAATAAATTTGTTCATAAACTTCATTCAAAGTCTCATTATCCATTCAAGTTTCAAAAGTTCTACATGTGAATCAAGTTCACATCGATTATACATACTACAAGACAAGGTTTATTCCAAGTTTCCATTCTCAATTTCAAGTCCAAATCTTATTCCAAATTCAACTGTTCAACGCTATATTCAAAAATTAACTCATCATTCTTCATTAAAATTTCATGATAAGCTTACAAGACTACAAAGTCACTTTTGAAAACCTAAGTCCTCACCATTATCATTCAATTTCCTTTTGGTACAAGGCTTACATTCAATCTATCATCCAAAGTGTTGTTCAAGATCAAAGAATGTACAATTGCTAAAGTTTTTTTACAAGCTTGCAATTACAAAAAAAATATGTTACAAATTCTTAACAATGCACTAAAACTACAAAAGAGTTTTCTTCATCATCAAGCTTTCTTCAAGTGCTTCAAGTCACTCGTCGTCAATCCAATGGGCCCGTACATGTAAACAAAAAAAAGAGCATTAGTTAGCAAAATTCATGTTGGAATAAGATTGGAAAATTTAAAAGAAATCTCTATATTTTCATCATTAGGGATTGGTAAAAAGAATCAGAAATAAGGGGACAACGTTTCGTCCGTGTTTGGTCCATTGCAAATTGCAATTTTCAATTGGTTCACAGAGGACAAAATAAGGAGAAATGCAAGTCAAAATCAATAGTTTTATCATGGTTTCAAATGCTGCAAAATTAGTTTACATCAAAATGAAAAAAAAGCACAATCACAAAAAGCCAAAATGCTGTCAAAAATGGACTGCATTGCAGCCCTCCATATGATGTCCACAAAAGGCCAAAATCTGTCCAAGTAGCTGCAAACATACAACCCAAAATTGCACAAATATAGGCTAAGTCAAAACTGCAACAATAAGAAGCAAAAACAGCATAACACAATTTTTCAAACCCAATGGCTTTTCCCCCCAAAAGTTTTGATTTTTCAGCATATAACAGGGCCATTCGGCACAGCAAAAGAGAGAGGAAAAACATATTCATTGTTCAAAAAAACAGCAGTATACAACAGCATAACAAAGCATACCAAAACCCCAAAGACATTATCATCATTTTCTCAAATACCACCCTTCAGAAAAGAAGAAAATATATAGAAAGAATAGAAATTAATTTCCCTGTCAAGCAAAAGCCGGCAACAAGGTATGTTTTCATCACTCCTCTGCATTTATCATGAAGCCTTTCATCTGCTTATTTACAGTTTTTTTGTTAAATAGTCAGTTAAGGAAGAAAACTCATAAAATAGAACAAACCAACAGAACCAAAAAACCAGTAAAAACCAGAATAGAGCAAACCAGCCAAACAAATCACCAAACTAAATCAGAAAAATATAACAGTCGAACAAACTCATCAAACCAGAAAATCAGTAGAACAAACATGCAACATCAACAAATCCGTCTCAAGCCATCATCACTCATCAAACCCAAAAACCTATTGTAAACAACAAAGATCCAAAAAACCTACAGAAAAAGAGAGCTTCGTAAAAATAACAGAAGAAAACCCAACAAAAAAAAAGACAAACTGATTTGTTCATCCAACTCAGAATCGAAGTCGACCATCACCCTTTGTCCCACATCATGTAACATCAACAAATCCGTCCCAAATCATCATCGTCAAAAAACCAGAAAAGCTCGCAAATCCATCCCAAATCATCATCGTCAAAGAACCGGAAAAGCCAACAAATCCATCTCAACCTCCCGATATTTAAAAAGTACTGAAACCGAATCCCTCAGTTATGAAAGAGAAAGACAAAAAAAAAAGGTTTTGTTTGTTCATCGTAAGAGAGTTGACGTGAAGAGAAGAAGAGAGAACACATTTCTTTTTTTTCTTAATTGATTTTTAATCTGAGTTTTATTAGGAGTAAAAGTCATTAAGTGGGATAGCATTGATAAAAAAAAATTCCGTCTTCCCTAGGGGCAGTGCCGCACCTCTCTCTTTTCTAGGGTTTTCAAACCCTTTCTATTCTCTTTGTCAAATCGGGTCAGGCCTCTGGGCATTTTGGCCCAATCTTGCTAGCGTTTTCCTTACATTTATCATTTAAGCCATTTGAATTATGAATAAGCAGTGTAGTTCAGTTGGTAAAGTGTATCCTGGATAACCCAAATGGCCTGAGTTCAATTCCTCCTGTGGGCATTTTTGTTTTATTTCTTTCAACTTTATCTTCTCTAATTTTTTATTTATATTTTTAGTTTTAATAAAATACTTCAACTAACCTTAAAAACATACATTTTTTATATATATAATTAATTGATCTAAACTTTGTGATTATTTTTTATCAACTTTTTTTTTAAATAAAATTTGTTGTAGATAAAATTATTAAGTAATTTACATATAACAAAACACTAAAAAAAATAATAGAATTTAATTTTTATCCTTCTTTAGATTTTATTTAAGTAAGTAAAAATACAAAAATAATACATACAATTTAATCAATTATTTTATTTTATTTTTAAAATAGGTTTTACTTTCCTATTTTCAAGTAAAATACTTGAAATTTTATTTCCATATTTTGTTGGTTAATTTTATTTCGTAGATTATTGTAGCTTTAATTAATCGCTCAAAATTCGATTTGGTTGTATTGTTTGCTATTTGGACCTTTTTTTATCGCATTTGACTCATCCCCATTTGTAAAAAAATGTACCCCCATTCCCGAACACTTTGTAATAGCGTAGAATTTCAATTCCCGTAATTTACTGTTTTCCTTATACTGTATAGTAATTAGGCGTGTATGGCAAGATTCAAAAAAATCAATCGCTAGATAACCTAATCAAAGAATAAAATAACTTGAAACAAACACACTTTTTCACACGTGCACCTCTAGGGTAACCTCGCTCGTTGCCTCGGAAATACAGTCATGTACCTCGAATATGGGATGCTTTAGCAATGACCCTTCGACAAAAAAAATCGTAGTCCCTCGATGACCCTCGACGTTGCCTTCGATAAAACGATTTCGTCCCTTACGAAAATTGCTAAAGCGTCTCATAAGTTGCCTTCGATGACTGTAAAATTGACCCGCGCCTGTCCCTTCACATTCAACGATGGGGCTTCTTACCAAATTAATGGTAAGATAGCAACATTAAAAGGAGGAAGAAAAGAACAATTGAAAACCTTTTGAGTAGATAGATTCGCACCTAGTTACTCGCTTGCTCACGATAAAAACATTTTTTACACCTACACTTTCATTTTAAAACATTTTTCAAAAGACAAAACGTTTTGTATACATTCTTATAGAGAAGAGAACCATTGCAAAACATCTTTTCAAAACACTTTCCGAAAACACATTCTACAAACACATCTTTGAACCACTTTTCGAAGCAAAACTTTGTACGCGTTCTTATAGAAACGAGGACCATTACAAAGAGATTTTTCAAAACACTTTCAAAGCCCACACCATAAGCACATTGTCAAATGAAAGCAAGTGATCTAAAGGAGTAACTAAGAGCCCATGGAAAACCATGGATGAAAAGGGTTCTAATACCTTCCCTTTTCATAATCTACCCCCCCCGAACCCGAGAAATAATCTCAAAAGGTCTTTCCTGTGCTTTTTTACCTTTCCTTTTTGGATAAAAGAAAAGTCAGTGGCAACTCTTGCTATCCGCACAAATTTGATCGAAACACAAAACATCAAGTCAGTGGCAACTCTTGCTATCCGCACAAACTTGCTAGACTATTACTGCAGGAAGAGAGGGACATACAGCCCCATGAAGAGCCAGTGGAATTAGTAAATTTGGGTACAGATGAAGACAAGAAAGAGGTCAAGATAGGTGCAAATCTGGAGCCTAGTGTTAAGCAACGGTTGATACAGATGTTACGCGACTATGTTGAGATCTTCGCTTGGTCTTATGAAGATATGCCTGGTCTGGATACTGATATTGTGGTTTACCGCTTGCCAACCAAATAAGACTGTTGATCGGGACTTTATGAGTCTATTGGGATACTAACTGCAAGTATACAGTTTAGTCGTTCTAGTTTTAAATGATTATCGAACCCACAGAGACTGAGGATCAATCGCATATGATCTAATGTTACAATTGTTTAACTAAGCGATGAATATTTGTTTTTAGGGGGGGGGGGGGGGGGGGGAAGAGTTTAATTAAAAACAATAGTAATAGCTAAACTGGTATGTGATAGTCGGACTTCGGGAATTCGGTGAATCGCTTGGCATATAAAGTATTTCGGTAAAAATGAATTGTTTAAAAACCTGAGACATACACTCTCGTGTTCATGAAATAAGTCATGCTACTAAACCTAGTGGATGCCCTTTAAATTTAATAACACTTTTTGAAAACAACTTGAGTTTAATTAATTTTTTAAAACACTCTCGTGTATTTAAAAATTAATGTTTCGTTACCACTATCTGGGTCGAACCCCAGCTCTCGTATGCAGGTTCTTGCCTTAATTAATTTCCCACTCTCGTGGCAAAATCGTGTTAAATATCCTCTCACTCTCGTGACAAGGGTAGTTAAATTAAACATGGAAATTGGAAACCATAAATTATTTATAAAAGTTTTTAGCCAAGTTATCACTGAATTCCTTCGGTGCTTATGGTTCACATACCGGTACAAACGAATTTAGCCAGACATAATATATTTAGTAATCATGCAAGGTAAAATACAATTCATAAAAATAACTAACATGACATAAGAATAAATAAAAACCAATTGCATAAAAACCTGTAAATAATGTTGTTGTGGTAATCTTGAGTGCGTACAAATTCCTTTCAATTAATTGAAATTTACGACCGTGTTAATTCTTAGATGAAGAACTAACACTCTTGGAACTAATTTTGGAAACTAAAAGTTACAGTAGGTATAAAATGGTTCAAAAGAAAATAAATAAAATAATGCAGAAAATCAGAAGTTTGGCTCTGTAGAAAAATCTTCGACCCTGTTCCATTAAAATGCCTCCTATTTATAGAAGAGGATTTTTTGCAGTTAAGAGAATTTAGGAATTGCTTGAGTGGAGTAAGACTCGGATTGATAGTTGCTGAAGTTGAGGAATTGTAGGAGAAGAAAACTGTCCATTACGTTGCCCACGTCTCCTGTTATGCATAACGTTGCTTTAAGCGTGTGACAGTCGTCATGAGGAGGTGACGATCGTAATGCGCTTAAATAGCGCGTTATGTTCGTCAATGATGTGTGACGAGCGTCCTTTAAGTTGTGAGCGCGTTACGCTCGTCATGGGGTGGGACGGTCGTCACAGCAACAAAATCTACAGACTTTGCAGATTTGGTTCTTTTTCTTCTGATTCTTGGTTAGCTTCCTTCATGTGATCCTTTTTCACTGATTTGATTTGAAACATGTTGTACCTGTGAAAAGACACAAAAACTCGGAACAATCGGGAGTTAAATGAGTTAATGTATTATGAAAATCGATAAAAAATGTAGTAATTATATGATACGATTTCTCGTTATCAAATTCCCCCATACTTAAACCTTTGCTTGTCCTCAAGCAAATAGTCATTTAGAAAGATTGGTCAAGTTTTATCAAGCGCATATGCATGACATACCTTTGATTTTTAAAGCAATTACAGGAAATCCTCGTCAGTTCGACCGATACTTGAGTGAAACACTAACGATACGCTAATGACACAAGCAATAAGCTTAGTCGTAGGCTTCCATTTCAAACGAACTATCCAACTGTTCTGTTATAATTCTTCCCAGAGTTCCTCGTATCTATTTCACCTGGTTTCGTTCTGGCGCAATCACATTAAGCCCATTGTCTTAGCACGCACATAGTGGAGTAACCAGTTAGTGACTTTGATCCTTTTAGCACGGGGTCTGGTACACGAATGTGGCAACCCTACATATGTTATCCAAATTAGAGGTTATGGGGGATCAAGCCGTAGCACGCCCTACCAAGTTTAGAACCAGATACCTCTGAACCAACCGACAGTGGATTCCTTCATTATTTGCTTAACTCTTATATGTGACCTTGTATTTTGGTGCACAAAATTTTCTTTTCTTTTAGCAGCGAGATAAGAAGGATATTTCATTGATCAGGCATCAAACACTTATACTCATCGATTCTCCACGTGTTTTGTGTCAAGACGGTGCTGACTGCTAGTATAAACTACTAGGGGTTACTTTAGAACTAAAACTCAAGATATAGGTATAATGGTTATTGAAATGGATCGCGTAAGTAGGAAGTCTACTGTGTCATAACCGTATCGATCTTGTTGAGTCCTTTTCGCCTTCCTCAACTGGGATTTCGTTAAAATAGGTATGTCGGGCTAATGCAAAGATAAAGTAAAAAATTTCGGTATGGCTAAATAAAGCGAAGAATTTGAATTGAGAAATATCATAAAAATTTACTTGTTTATAGAAGATGGAAAGGTATCTCTCCCACACTAAATCCGACATTATCCTCAATGTTGCGGTATATAGGCGGGGAAATACAAATACAAAAACAAACAGAAAGGAAATGAAACAGAAAAAGTAAACTACTTAGAAAATAAAGAAAACTACTGATGACCACGTCCTCTACTACTGGTGCGAGAGCGCCTGGTAGGAGTGGATTCTGTGTCAGTGTCCTGGTAGCCAAGGGTGCTGACGTCCAACCTTAAGGCATTGAGTTCCGACAGGGCTTCGTCCAACCTCTCGTTCATGCTCCGCTGGCCAGTCAAGATCTGAGTGTTTTATGCGCATAAATACTCATATTGTTCATGTTGTCTTCTTTCAAGTGCGGCACTCATTTGATTTTGCAGATGGATGGTGCGGAGAACTTCTTCAAGGGTAATAGGAGGTGTTGCAGATGAAGCTCCTGGAATGTCGTGGACCAGGGCAGCATTGTCCAGCTCTTCTTGCATTTCGTCTGCGGGGGCATTAGTTTGGTCTTCATGAGTAGGAACATGCCCCTCGGGAGCTGCAGGATCGAATAACCAATTAGCTCTATTTTGTGGATCGATTAGGTCCCTGCAAGGCAAAGTGATGTTATGATAAACAACGTTTCTGATCACAGGATGGAATATGCCATCCTCCCGCTCATAAATGAGGTGTGCGGCCTTGCAGTGGTCCAGAGTCAGCAAAGCCGGTGCCATAGAAGGCATATCTGCGAGAGCGGCACCATAATTCAGGGCTATGGCAAGAGAAGTGACAAGCCCTCCAAAATAGAAGGGTTTTTTGCCTCTAGCACAAATAGAGTGAATATGAGCCAGTAAAAATGGGGCGGCATTGATCTTTTGGTCGGTGAATGCGCAATGCATGAAGAAGAGATCCTTGGAGTTGAGCTTGTGGTTGCTGTCACGGGAGAAGATGGTGTTGTAGAGGATGCGGTGAAAGTATCGGATAGCCGGATTATGAATATGTGTGGCATTGAGGTGGTCGTAGGATTCGGCACAAATGTTCGTCATACTGTGCCATAAGTTAAAAGCTTCCTCGTCGAAATTATCCGGCACCCGAAGGTGGACACCTTCGTCAGAACAAAAACCGAACAGCCGTGTGATGTCAGTTTGGGACAGCTGATGCTCAGTGCCAAACATACGGAATTTGGCTACGCCCGAGAGTTGGTTCGTGGCACCAGAGGGAGTAATGTATGCAAAGGAACTCAGAAACTCAAAGGTGAGAGTTTCGTAAATAGGTTGCGGTTTGTGGCACAGGTTCCATAAGTTCACGCTATGCAAAAGTTGTCGGACACTGTCTAGCAGTCTGAAATTCCTCAAACAATCAAGGTCAACATACCGTGTAGGTTGGAGACCACGGCGTTGGAACGTCTGGAATTTGAGTCGTTGGGTTTCACCTTTCTCTCCGAATCTGAAAGTGAGATTGGGGACTTGCTGATTGTTGGCCATAGTGCATGCAAAAGATTGAATCGTGAAAATGGTTTGGAATATGGATTGAGTAGTGGGTTGATGGAGTTTTAAGTGTTAGAGTGTTGGAAGTTGAGAGAAAATTTGAATGGGTATGTTACGGTTTTGGGAAAAATGGAGGAATGAGTGGAAGGTGGAACGACTTCTGTAATAGTAGATTCTGCTATTGGGCGCGCGCGACGGTCGTCACATTGGGCTGACGGGCGTAACACGGTGAAACGCGTGTTACGCTCGTCATGGGGGCGTTACGAGCGTTACAAATCCAAATAATTATATTCTTGGAATGAACGAAGCACTTTAATTTCCAACATTATAACACATAACACAGTATCCTAGCACAGTAAATATGCACAATATTTCCAAAACACATCGCATGACAAAATTTTGCAAAAAATATGAACAGTAAATTTAATATCTGATGTAACACACAGTAAAATTAATGAAAATGAAAAATATACTAAAATTGAAATAAAATGTATGTTTCTAAAAAAAAATTGTAAAGAATAAACTTTGTTAAAAATGAAATAATAGCAGTAAGACAATAGAATTGAAACTTGATGAAACTTGATGAATAATTGAAATTTCATTAACTAGTAAAATTGTTTGGAATTTGAAGTAAATAATAACTAAATGCACAGAATAATAATAGAATACTAAAACAAACTAGGTTCCTCCCCCATACTTAAACTAAACAGTGACCTCACTGTGTATACAAATGCAAGAGCGAAACAAATCATCATAACAACGACAACTCCTAGACACGATGAGTAGGGAACAGATGTTGGTGCATGAAATCCAATTGGTCTGTCACCAAATCCATAAAAGCAATGAAATCCACACGTAAAGATGTAAGCTCACCCCACATTCTGGTTATTTCTGTATTCAAAGAGTTGAGGGTGATAGTAGGTGGAGGTGGTGGTGGTATCTCTGGAGCCTGGAAGGCGGACTCAGTGGAAACTACATGCTGCTCCCATGGGTCAGGAAACTGGTGGTATCCAGGTGGTGTTTCAGGATCTTCAGCATCTCGAGAGGTATTTGGGACTTCATAGATGTCAATAGTGGAAGGAGACGAAGGCGGTGTAGGAGGATGGTGGAGATCAAAAAGCCAATTTTCTCTATTGTGGACACTAGTGATAGGGTTAGGGAGTACAAATTGGTGGACAGTTTCATGGTTAATTAGCAGCTCAAATTCATTCGGCCCAAGATTTCCTATAAAACTAGTGTTGAAGCAAAATTCAATATTCATTGGCTTAATTCCATAGTGCAGAGTTGATGCTAACATAGGCCTTCGGAGTCCAATGGCATTGGAGATCATAGTGACTAACACACCTAAGAGGATTGGGGCATTTGGTGTTTGTATAATATGTTCCATATTAGCAAGCATATAGGTGGCATCATTTACTGGACGGTTCTGAGAAGCACAGTACATGATGAAAAGCTCATCACGTGACACTGATGTAACATTTTGCTCTTTTCCAAAAAGGTTATGGGCAATGATCTTATGGAAGTACCTGATAGCAGGGTTGTGGATGGACTCCGAGTAAAGGTCAGATGGCTCAGGATGGTTGTTTCCAGCAATGTTACCCCAGAAGAAATCAAGGTCAGTATCTAGAAATAGGTCTTCTTGGGTCATGGTGATAACATCAGGGCCATTAGGGAATCCTAACAGGTTGGCAAACTCCCAATGATTGTAGCGGTAGTCCATATCAAACAGTCTGAAGGTGATCAGCCCGCGGTTGAAACCTAACCCATGATTTGGTAGATAGCTCAGTGTGCTCAAGAACTCAAGGGTCAACTTACGATAGGTACAATAGCGTCTCTGAATTGGAGCAACGTCCCAACCTATCTGGTGTAGCAGATACATAACACTCTCACGGATGCCTAAAGCAGTCATATCATGGTCGTCAGCATAAATGGTAGGACACATCTCACGCTCAACTAGATCCTCAAAGCGCCTTTTCTGATTCCTACCTCTCAGGGTTATGTTCATGTAGTTTATGCGTGCCATGGAGCTAAATATGAAAGCTAATGAATTACCCTGAAAATGTTTAATAAATGTATGAAAAACTAAGTTAGTATTTTCAGGTTAAAATGCCGAAGTTAATAAAAAAGAAAAAGAAGTTTAAAATAAAAATAAAATAAAAAGGAGTAAGGGATGCAACATGAAAATTTTAAAGATTAAGAAAAAAAAATAAAAATAAAAACATATAAAAAAACCAAAAATAATTAAAAGTAAACATGGGTTGCCTCCCATGAAGTGCTTTTGTTTTATGTCGATGGCTCGACAGACAGTACCTATTCAATTAGGTATCGGGGTAGGTGGCTCACTTAACCGCAGATAAGCCGAATAGTTTAGATGTTCGACGTTAAAATAATGCTTTAAGCGCTGGCCATTGACTATAAATGGTTCGATGGAATTTCCTTTAATTTCTACCGCACCACTTGGGAAAACTTTATTAATTTCGAATGGTCCTGACCATCTGGAACGTAATTTACCCGGGAAGAGTTTCAGTCTAGAGTTGAATAGGAGTACGATGTCTCCTTCCTTAAATTCTTTCCGCGAGATACGCTTATCATGCAATTTTTTTGTTCTCTCCTTATAGATTCTAGCATTTTCATAAGCGTCTAAACGCAATTCTTCTAATTCATGGATATCTAATATTCGTTTCTCGCCAGCAGTCTTGTAATTTAAGTTAAGGGTTTTAATGGCCCAGTAAGCTTTATGTTCTAATTCTACTGGCAAATGACAAGATTTTCCATAAACTAATTTAAACGGCGTTGTTCCGATAGGGGTTTTAAAAGTTGTCCTATATGCCCAAAGAGCATCATTTAGCTTGGAGGACCAATCCTTTCTGGATGTGGCTACAGTTTTCTCAAGGATTTGTTTAATTTCCCTATTTGACACTTCCACTTGTCCACTCGTTTGAGGATGGTATGGTGTGGCTATGCGATGTTTAATGCCATATTTTAAAAGTAGTTTTTTGAAAATTCTAGAGATAAAATGGGAACCGCCATCACTGATTACTAGTCTCGGTATACCGAATCATGGGAAGATAACATGCTTGAATAGTTTAAGTACTACTCATGTATCGTTTGTGGGTGCAGCGACGGTTTCAATCCATTTTGATACGTAGTCAACAGCTACCAATATATACTTATTTCCAAAATATGCGGGGAACGGTCCCATGAAATCAATTCCCTATACATCAAAAATTTCTACTTTGAGAATCCCTTTTTGCGGCATTTCGTCACGTCTAGATATATTTCCTGTGCGCTGACATCTATCGCAGTTCATAATTGCTACGTGGACGTCTTTCCATAAAGTAGGCCAAAAGAAACCAGCTTGAAGTATTTTTGCACAAGTTTTCGATGTACTAGCGTGTCCACCATAAGGGGCAGAATGGCACTGAGCAATGACATCGTCTATTTCATCGTTAGGAACACAGCGACAGTAGATACCATCGGCGCCTCTTTTAAAGAGTAGTGGTTCATCCCAAAAGTAGTGTTTAAGATCATGGAAGAATTTCTTCCGCTGTTGGTACGTTAAATCGGGTGGTAAAACACTGGCGGCTAAGTAGTTAACGAAATCAGCGTACCATGGTAATGTGGTGTTGGTACAAATGGCTTTTACTACCGCAGTTGTTAAATGTTCATTGCATTGATCTAAATTGTCGGTAGGAGCTATCTCTAGTTTAGCAATAAGGCATTCATATGGGAAATCTTCGTTTATGGGAACACTCTCGGTTTGGATTCCATCCAATCTTGATAAATGGTCCGCTACCACGTTTTCAGTCCCCCTTTTGTCTTTTATTTCCAAGTCAAACTCTTGTAGGAGTAAGATCCATCTGAGTAGTCATGGTTTGGCGTCCTTCTTACTTAGCAAGTATCGGATCGCAGCATGATCCGTGTAAATAACGATTTTGGCGCCTACTAAGTAGGAACAAAAATTTTCCAATGCGAATACAACAGCTAGGAGTTCCTTCTCCGTAGTGGCGTAATTCATTTGTGCGGGATCGAGTGTTATGCTTGCGTAGTAGATAGCGTGAAGCTTTTTATCCTTGCGTTGTCCTAGGACTGCGCCTACAGCATAATCGCTCGCATCGCACATTATTTCAAATGGTAGGTTCCAATCAGGAGGTTGCATTATAGGTGTTGAAATTAAGGCTTCATTAAGCGTTTCAAATGCGTTTAAGCATTTATCGTCGAAAATAAACTCAACTTCTTTCATCAATAATTCAGTTAGTGGCTTAGTGATTTTAGAGAAATCTTTTATAAAACGTCGGTAAAAACCAGCGTGTCCTAGAAAACTTCTTATTTCTCTAACTGTTTTGGGTGGTTGAAGGTTTTTGATAACTTCAATTTTTGCTTTATCGACTTCAATTCCTCTGTTTGATACAATGTGACCCAACACAATTCCTTGTCTCACCATGAAGTGACATTTTTCCCAATTGAGCACTAGTTTGACATTGACACAACGTTTCAGTACTAGTTTAAGATTTGATAAACATCCGTCAAAACTTTCTCCACAGACAGAAAAATCGTCCATGAATACTTCCATAATTCCGTCCAAAAAGTCTGCGAAAATCTCCATCATGCATCGTTGGAAAGTTGCAGGTGCGTTACATAGTCCAAATGGCATTCTTCGGTATGCAAAGGTACCATACGGGAATGTGAACGTGGTTTTCTCTTGATCATCAGGATGAATGGGAATTTGGAAGAATCCTGAGTATCCGTCAAGATAGCAAAAATAGGAATGTTTGGCTAAGCGCTCGAGCATTTGACCAATGAATGGTAATGGGAAATGGTCCTTGCGCATAGCTTTGTTTAGTTTTCTGTAATTGATACACATTCTCCATCCTATTTGGGTACGTTGTGCCACCGATTCGCCTTTTGTGTTTGTTATAACCGTAACACCTCCTTTCTTAGGTACTACGTGAACTGGACTGACCTAGTTGCCATCTGATATTGGGTATATGATGCCTGCCTCTAGTAGTTTCTGCACTTCTTTCTTAACTAATTCACTTAGGATAGGATTTATTTGTCTTTGATGTTCTCTAGAATTCTTGCATTCCTCCTCTAGCATAATGCGATGCATACAGAGAGAAGGGCTTATTCCTTTTAGATCTGATAGATTATATCCTAACGCGGTTGGATACTTCCTTAACACATTAAGAAGTTTTTCAGTTTCGATCTTCCCTAAATTGGCATTGACTATAACTGGCCATTCGAGTTCCTTATCTAAAAATTCATACCTAAGATCTTCAGGTAACGTTTTAAGTTTTATACCAGTTTTCTTATCAGTTTGGGTAGGATCGGGTGTTAAGGCGAAACATTCGCTTAGGTTGGCATCGTGATATTCTCGTTTCCAGTCATCATCCTTGAAAATAGTTGGTGTCGGAATTTTCAACATCCCCGAATAGGTGTCTTCTTGGCTTTCTAGTTCTTTGACACATTCATCAATAATATCTAGGAAACAGCATGAGTCATCTATAGCAGGGGCTTTGAAGAATTGGGAAAGAATAAATTCTACTTTTTCTTCTCCTACCTCGAAGGTAAGCTTTCCTTTCTTAACGTCAATAATGGCTCCTGTAGTGGCTAAAAATGGCCTTCCTAATATGATGGGAATGTTTGAATCTTCCTTTATGTCCATTATTATAAAGTCAGTAGGTATGTAAAATTGTCCTATTCGGACAGGAATGTTTTCTAGCATACCAACAGGGAATTTGACTGATATGTCGGCTAGTTGTAGGGACATCTTTGTAGGTCTCATGTCACCTAGTTTGAGCTTCTCGCAAATAGATAAGGGCATTAGACTAACACTTGCTCCTAAATTGCATAGAGCTTTGTCTATGACAGATTTTCCAATTACACATGGTATGGAGAAACTACCAGGATCCTTTAGCTTTAGAGGCATGTTATTTTGAATTATGGCGCTACATTCGGCAGTTAGCATAACGGTTTTGTTTTCAACAATTTTTTTCTTATTAGACAATATTTCTTTTAGGAATTTAGCATATGACGGCATTTGGGTTATAGCTTCTGTAAACAGAATAGTAACGTTTAATTGTTTCAGAAGTTCTACAAATTTCTTGAATTGCCCCTCGTTTTTGGATTTTGCAAGTCTTTGGGGGTATGGAATTGGTGGTTTATATGGCGGTGGAGGTACGTAAGGTTTTTCTGAAACCTCTTTGTTCTCATTCTCGTCTTCCTCTACATTCTCAGATTGTTCTTTCGATTTCTCTGCTTCCTTTTCAGGTTTCTGATACATGGTCGGGTTTTGGAGTCTAGGATCTACCGGTCCATCAAGTGATATCCCACTTCGTAATGTGATAGCATTAGCATGTCCTTTAGGATTGGGTTGTGGCTGTCCAGGAAACGTACCAGCAGGTGCAGCAGAACTAGCTTGGTGTTGTGCTACTTGGGAGATTTGGGTTTCTAACATTTTATTGTGAGTCGCTAGGGCATCTACCTTATTTTCTAATAGCTTCAATTGTTCACCGGTGTGAACGTTTTTATTGAGGAATTCTTTGTTTTGTTGAGCTTGATTAGCGATAAAATTTTCCATTAGGATTTCAAGGTTAGACTTCTTAGGAATGTTAGGAACATTAGCAGCGGGTTTTTGATAGCCTGGAGGTACAGCAGGTGCTTGGCCAGGTGCATATAAAGCATTATTATTTTTGTACGAGAAGTTAGGATGGTTCTTCCAACCAGGGTTATAGGTATTAGCATAAGGATTACCTTGATCGTAATTCAC
This sequence comes from Vicia faba, assembly GCA_948472305.1. Taxonomy (NCBI): domain Eukaryota; kingdom Viridiplantae; phylum Streptophyta; class Magnoliopsida; order Fabales; family Fabaceae; genus Vicia; species Vicia faba. The sequence continues at coordinate 1,075,254,195 of OX451738.1, forward strand.
CTGCTGATATTCCTGCTAGGATTTGACATTCGGTTCCAACATGACCAAGAACTCCACAAACTTCACAGTTTGGGGTAACTGCAGCCACGGTGGCTGCAGGAGGTAAGGTCAAGCTTTCTATCTTTTGGGTAAGAGCATCTACCTTAGCATTAACTTTATCTAGGCTATTAATCTCGTACATCCCACTTTTGGCTTGAGTTTTCTCCACATGTGTTCTTTCTCCTCCCCACTGATAGTGGTTTTGAGCCATATTTTCAATGAGTTGGTTAGCTTCTTCGTAAGGCTTGTCCATCAGTGTACCACCTGCGGCGGCATCTATAGAGAGTCTTGTGTTATACAAGAGTCCATTATAAAACGTGTGGATGATCAGCCAGTTTTCTAATCCGTGATGTGGGCACATTTGCATTATATCTTTGTAGCGTTCCCATGCATCGAATAGTGATTCAGTATCCTTCTGCATAAATCCGTTGATTTGAGCTCTTAATGCAGCAGTCTTGCTTAGGGGAAAGTATTGTGCTAAAAATACAGTCTTAAGTCCTTCCCACATAGTGACGGAATTTGACGGCAAGGATTGCAACCAAGCCCAAGCTCTATCTCTTAGAGAGAAAGGAAAAAGACGTAATCTTATTGCATCTTTACTAACACCATTTGTTATAACTGTGTCGGCAAATTGAACGAATTTTGTAAGATGTTCATTTGGATCCTCGGTAGGATTTCCAGAGAATTGGCGTTGTTGGATAGCTGATATCAATGAAGGTTTCAACTCAAAATCGTTTCGATTAATTGCTGGAGCAGCAATGCTATTGTGGGGTTCTTGTTGTGATGGAGCTGTGTACTCCTTCAGTGGAAGGGTCCTTCGTTCTTCGGCCATGTCTAATTCTGGATTAGTTTCGGTTTCAGAGGAAGAATTAGAGTCTATTTCGGAATCAATCTTGATTTCGGGTTTGGGTAAAGGAATAGCGCGATTTAAACAGTAATCCATGACTGTTCGACTTATGGAAAGGATACGTTCAGGTTTGTCCGTCGATTTGTCAAGTGGTTCGCCTTGTGAGCGAGTCCTTGGCATACAAATTGAAAAAGGGTTTATGTTGCCTAGTCTAAACACGCAACAGAAGAATCACACTTAATTGACTAATCAGTCCCCAGCAACGGCGCCAAAAACTTGATCGGAACTTTATGAGTCTATTGGGATACTAATTGCAAGTATACAGTTTAGTCGTTCTAGTTTTAAATGATTATCGAACCCACAGAGACTGAGGATCAATCGCATACGATCTAATGTTACAATTGTTTAACTAAGCGATGAATATTTGGTTTTAGGTGAGGGAGAATTTAATTAAAAACAATAGTAATAGCTATACCGGTATGTGATTGTCGGACTTCGGGAATTCGGTGAATCGCTTTGCATATAAAGTATTTCGGTAAAAACGAATTGTTTAAAAACCTGAGACATACACTCTCGTGTTCATGAAATAAGTCATGCTACTAAACCTAGTGGATGCACTTTAAATTTAATAACACTTTTTGAAAACAACTTGAGTTTAATTAATTTGTTAAAACACTCTCGTGTATTTCAAAAATTAATGTTTCGTTACCACTATCTGGGTCGAACCCCAGCTCTCGCATGCAGGTTCTTGCCTTAATTAATTTCCCACTCTCGTGGCAAAATCGTGTTAAATATCCTCTCACTCTCGTAATCGGGGTAGTTAAATTAAACATGGAAATTGGAAACCAGAAATTATTTATAAAAGTTTTTAGCCAAGTTATCACCGAATTCCTTCGGTGCTTATGGTTCACATACCGGTACAAACGAATTTAGCCAGACATAATATATTTAGTAATCATGCAAGGTAAAATCCAATTCATAAAAATAACTAACATGGCATAAGAATAAATAAAAACCAATTGCATAAAAACCTATAAATAATGTTGTTGTGGTAATCTTGAGTGCGTACAAATTCCTTGCAATTAATTGAAATTTACGACCGTGTTAATTCTTAGATGAAGAACTAACACTCTTGGAACTAATTTTGGAAACTAAAAGTTACAGTAGGTATAAAATGGTTCAAAATAAAATAAATAAAATAATGCAGAAAAGCAGAAGTTTGGCTCTGTAGAAAAATCTCCGACCCTGTTCCATTAAAATGCCTCCTATTTATAGAAGAGGATTTTTTGCAGTTAAGAGAATTTAGGAATTGCTTGAGTGGAGTAAGACTTGGATTGATAGTTGCTGAAGTTGAGGAATTGTAGGAGAAGAAAATTGTCCATTACGTTGCCCACGTCTCCTGTTATGCATAATGTTGCTTTAAGCGTGTGACGGTCGTCATGGGGAGGTGACGGTCGTAATGCGCTTAAATAGCACGTTACGTTCGTCAATGTTGTGTGACGATCGTCCTTCAAGTTGTGAGCGTGTTACGCTCATCATGGGGTGTGACGGTCGTCACAGCAACAAAATCTGCAGACTTTGCAGATTTGGTTCTTTTTCTTCTGATTTTTGGTTAGCTTCCTTCATGTGATCCTTTTTCACTGATTTGATTTGAAACATGTTGTACCTGTGAAAAGACACAAAAACTCGGAACAATCGGGAGTTAAACGAGTTAATGTATTATGAAAATCGATAAAAATATGTAGTAATTATATGATACGATTTCTCGTTATCAACTGTCCTCTGGTAAAGCAGAAGGTTCACCGTATGCGCCCCGAAATGTCTGAGAAAATCAAAGTTGAGGTCATGAAATAGTTTGACGCCGGATTTCTAGCTGTTACTTCTTACCCACAGTGGGTTACCAACGTTGTTCCGGTGCCGAAGAAGGAAGGCAAGGTACAGATGTGTGTAGATTATAGATATTTGAACAGGGCGAGTCCCAAAGATGATTTCCCACGGCCTCATATCGATGTTCTGGTCGACAACACCGCACAGCATAGGGTCTTCTCCTTTATGGATGGTTTTTCTGGTTATAATCAGATTAAGATGGCTCCCGAGGACATGGATAAGACAACTTTCGTTACACAGTGGGGCACTTTCTGTTACAAGGTAATGCCTTTTGGGTTGAAGAATGCTGGGGCAACTTATCAACGCGCCATGGCCACTTTGTTCCACGACATGATTCACCATGAGATTGAGGTTTACGTTGATGATATGATTGCAAGGTCCCAGACTGAAGAGGAACATCTTGACCATCTCCAGAAACTGTTCGACAGGTTGAAGATGTACAAGCTGAGGTTAAACCCGAACAAGTGCACCTTCGGGGTAAGGTCTGGTAAGCTGCTGGGTTTCGTCGTTAGTGATAAAGGTATTCAGGTGGATCCCGCAAAGGTGAAGGCTATACAGGAGATGTCGGCTCCCCGCACAGAAAAAGAAGTTAGAGGCTTCTTGGGACGTCTGAATTACATTGCCCGATTCATTTCACATATGACTGCTACTTGTGAGCCAATCTTCAAGCTGCTGAAGAAAGATCAGGTGGTAAAGTGGAATGATGAGTGTCAGGCCGCCTTCGAAAGAATCAAAGAATATCTCCAAGAGCCACCAATTCTTATGCCTCCAGTCGAAGGAAGACCTTTGATCTTATACTTGACAGTGTTGGACAACTCAATGGGGTGCGTGTTGGGGCAGCATGACGAGTCTGGCCGAAAAGAGCATGCTATTTACTACCTTAGCAAAAAGTTTACCGACTGCGAGACCCGATACTCGTTGCTTAAGAAAACTTGATGCGCTTTGGCATGGGCTGCTCGCCGGCTGAGACAGTATATGCTGACTCACACCACCTTATTGATATCAAAGATGGATCCAATCAAGTATATCTTCAAAAAGCCCGCCTTGTCTGGAAGAATAGCAAGATGGCAGATGATCTTAACTGAGTATGATATCCAATACACAACCCAAAAAGCAATCAAGGGGAGTGTATTGGCAGATCATTTGGCACATCGGGCCGTGGATGATTACCAATTTATGAATTTCAAGTTCCCGGATGAGAACATCATGTTGGTGACCGACTATGAAGAACCTGGACCGGATGAAGGACCTGAGGAGGGATCCCGATGGTCTATGCATTTTGACGGGGCTTAAAACGCATTGGGTAATGGCATTGGCGCCGTGATCATATCTTCTAAAGGCTGTCATACTCTGTTCACCGCCCGACTATGTTTTAACTACACCAACAACATGGGGAGTATGAAGCATGCACCATGGGTCTTCGAGCTGCTATTGACCTGAGGATTAAGTTCTTGAGTGTGTTCGGAGATTATGCTCTCGTGATCAGTCAGATTAAAGGCAAGTGGGATATGAAGCACCCAAATCTTATTCCTTACAAATAGTATGTATTGACGTTGCTTCCGCACTTCGAGGAGATAACCTTTGAACATTTCCCAAGAGAGGAGAATCAGTTAGCGGACGCGCTAGCTACCATGTCTTCTATGTTCAAGGTCAGGTGGGAAAATGAAGCTCCCCAGATTACCATTGAGAGGATGGACGGACCCGCACATTGCTGTGACATCGAGATTGAAGAGGTAGCGAATAAACCCTAGTTTCACGAGGTAAAGAGGTATCTTGAGGCTCAAGAGTACCCCGAGGGTGCATCTGTTAATGATAAGAAGTTCTTGAGAAGGTTCGCGGTGAAGTTCTTCATCAGTAATGGTATCCTTTACAAGCGTAACCATGACTCAACCGTACTGCGATGTGTGGGCAAGAACGAGGCAGAAAGGATTATGGCAGAGTTACATGAAGGTACCTTCAGAACTCACTCCAATGGACATACCATGGCGAAGAAAATCCTACGGGCAGGATATTATTGATCTACTATGGAAGCCGATTGTTATCAGCATTCTCGGATTTGTCATAAGTGACAAGTCTATGCTGATAAGGTGCATGTATCTCAAGTTCCTCTGAATGTTTTGACAGCTCCTTGGCCTTTTGCAATGTGGGGCATCAATATGATTGGTGAGATCGGACCTACTGCGTCCAACGGGCATCGTTTCATCCTGGTAGCAATTGATTATTTTGCGAAATGGGTTGAGGCAGCTTCCTTTGCTACAGTAACTAAGAACGTCGTGGAGCGATTCATCCAACACAATCTGATCTGTCGATATGGTGTACCAGAGAGGATCATTACGGACAATGGTACAAATATCAACAATACAATGATCACCGAGCTCTGCAAACAATTTAAGATACAGCATCACAACTCTTCCCCTTACCGACCGAAGATGAATGGGGTTGTTGAGGCGGCTAATAAGAACATCAAGAAGCTTGTACAGAAGATGATGATGATGATATATAAAGACTGGCATGAGATGTTACCATTCGCTCTTCATGTGTACCGCACCTCAGCGCGGACGTCAACAGGGGCAACACCCTACTCCTTGGTGTATGGCATGGAGGCAGTCTTACCTATCGAAGTCCAGATACCCTCTCTTCGGATTATGAAGGATGTAGGTTTAAGCGAAGACGACTGGATCCAGACCCAGCTTGATCAGCTGAATTTAATCGACAAGAAGAGACTTACTGCTATTTGTCATGTTCAGACGTACCAAAAGCGAATGATCAAATCATTTAACAAGAAAGTCAGACGACAAGAGTATCAAGTCGGGGATCTAGTGATCAAACGCATTATACTGCCGCAAGGTGATCCCAGGGGCAAATGGACCCCCACATACGAAGGGCCCTTTGTGGTTAAGAACATTTTCTCGGGAGGAGCTATGATTCTAACCACCATGGATGGTGACGACCTTCCTCACCCTGTCAATGCAGACATAGTGAAAAAATACTACGCATAATCAAAGACCCGCTAGGCCGACTGGCCTAGGCAAAAATAAGGGCTTCCCAGCGAACCAAAAGGGTTCGGGCAAAAGTAAGGGATGAAAATAAAAATCGGTACACCCGGCAAGTCAAAAACCTGAAAAGGCGGCTTGGGCAAAAAAGGGTATCCCGGTGGACTGAAAACCCGAAAGGGCAGTCCAGGAAAAAATTAGGGATCAAAGCGTAACACTATGTCTCATTGGATCATTTTGCAACCATATTTCGATATCGACTACCAAGCTCGGACGATGCCAATCAATTTGATCTACCTTCAACCAAGTAGCAAAGTGATGAGACGCTCGAAGACATAAAGGCAATAACAGAGTTGGAACCCAGTGGAATTGTTCACATAGCTGTTTTTCTTTGTTTTTCAGAAATTGTATAAATTCTATCTTTCAGCGGAGTTCTCTTAGTAGGACGTCAGCCTCTTGTACAAAAACGCCTATTACAGGCCAACTTCAAAATCAATACAATTCATTTTTAGAATAAATTTCAAAATTGTTTTTCTTTTCCTGTTTTGTTTTGCAAGAACGTCCAATGATTCATTTTTTATATACGCATTTGACAATAACTGCTGCTCATAAATATGTACATGCGAAACAAAAGACGATTACCGGTAATTTCAGGAACAGGGGAAAACAAGAAATGTCCAAAACTTACAGTTGCTCTATCCACCAGGTGTAGGGATAGACCCAGCTGAAGAATAAGACTAAAATGCATTCACTCCCCGCAGAGTAAAAGATATCTAAAAAAAGTGGTGATTAGTTCTCCCCAAGAAGAGTTCATCTATAACCAACAGTGGAAGACCATCCCTAGTGGAATTTATTTCTTCCACAAACAGAAACTTTATCGCCGACAGAGTTTATCATCACCAGCAGCGGTAATTCATCCCTAGCCGAGGTTTTCACCCAAATCAGCAGATCTTCTGACAGAGTATCTCTTCCCCACAGCATCATCTTCTCGCCATTTTATTCTCCAGCAGAATTATTCTCCGTCCAATGTATTCTCAAATCCTCTTCGGTCGTTATCCTCAGCAAGCGAAACTCCTTTTATTCTCTAGCAGCAGTCTGGGATTTATTTTCCCCAGCTAGAAAACATCACGAGAACATTGCATACATCATGACATGCGCATACGCATCATACAGCACAATCTCATTTATTTTGAGAACATCATTGCTCAGTACATGTCATACATCATGACATTACATATGACTAACCCTTTACCTTTCAGGAAAAGATACAATCAAATTCTCACAAAGTTCAAGCTATGAAGCCCGGGCACGACCAGATAATATCTTGACTCCTCCATCATATTGTGAAGCCCGGAGAACGACCTAATAACAATATCAAAATATCGCGAAGCCTGGATTACAACCAGATAGTGGTTTATCACAAGCTATGAAGCCCGGATTCAATCGGATAATAGCTTAATCCCCAACAAGTTATTGTGAAGCCTGGATTACGACCAGATAGCAATACAAAGACACCATGAAGCCTGGATTACGACCAGATAGTGGTATGTCATAAACACAAGCCGTGAAGCCCGGAGTCGACCGGATAGCCGCTTAACAAAGTTATTGTGAAGCCTGGATTACGACCAGATAGCAATACAAGACGCCATGAAGCCTGGACTCGACCAGATAATGGTATAAGACGTTGTGAAGCCTGGATTACGACCAGATAGCAGCCAAGAATACTACGAAGACTAGATTGCGACCAGATAATAGTATATCTTTAATTCAAGTTATGAAGCTCGGATTTGACCAGATAATACCTTGATTTCCCCAAACACCATGAAGCTTGGATTCGACCAGATAATGGTATATTACATCGTGAAGCCTGGATTATGACCAGATAGCGGTACAAGACACTGTGAAGCTTGGATTTCAACCAAATAGCAGTTTTACCTTGACAACTACTGAGAAGCCCGGAGTCGACCGGATATTAGTATGCCCTAAAGTCAAGTTGAAGCCCAGATGCGATCGGATAACAACTTAATCCCTTATGAAACTTGGATTACGACCAGATAAGAATTGAGAAGTTACAAAGCCCGGATTATGACCGGATAGCAAGTTTAATCTCATCTCCCCCGTAGATCACTATAAAGCCTGGGTTACAACCAAATAGCAGTCGATCCTATCACTATGAATCCTGGATCACGACCAGATAATAGTTCATTTTCACCTCTTCAACCAAGAGACGATTCCCCAGTAAAATAACAGACGACCGAAGCTCCTAAAATTCAACTTTTCTCAAGACAGAGACCAGCATTCCCCAGCGGAATCCTCCTCAACAACAGGTATACAAGCTCTCGCTAAGGAATATCTTATGCGATTGACACTCCTTTGAATGGCATCTTTAAGCCCATCTCCCATCGTCAACTTCCAAATGGCATCTATAAGCCCATTCCCGATGTCGCAAGACAAGTGCAACTTCATGCGAGTGCAAATTTCTGGGCACTCTAGTGTTCAATCATCTTCCACCTTCGGATCACGAAAGGCAGACAAGCCAATCTACATCCTCAGGTTTAAGAAGATTGAACAGGGGAAGCTTTTGTACCCCAAAATTTTCCCTCCCATATTTCTCAATACATTTCAAGTGAGGTCCTCAAATTGCTCAAGGAAGTCCAAGAGTTGACTAGACAAAGTCTCTCCTAAGGCAGTCTACCTCAAAATTAGGGTTTCATTTTGCATCAAGATGTGTGAGTCCAAAGGGTCTCAAATGCTCACCATTTCCCTATTATGTTCTCAAGATCATCCATGTCAAGTTTCAAGCCTTGCAGAGAAAGTTTGCTCAGTCAATTGCTCAAAAGCCTGAAAATCGACTGTGCTAGGGCAAAAGTCAACTGTGCCCCACATACAGTCAAACTTCAAGATTTTTGGTCAACATCCTCATTTTTAAGTATTATTCATCATTTTATCAAGGGTTGATCATGATTCATCAAGGATTGCTCACAATTCATCAAAACCCAAAAGTTGCTAAATTAGGGTTTTGCAGGAAAAGTCAACTCAACTTTGACCAAGCATAACTTTCTCATACTTTATGAGAAATGACCCATACAAAGCTAATTTTGAAGAGGATGCAATTCTATATAGTTCATCTTCATCTCCCAAGTTCAAAATATGCACTCACAAGAAGTTATGAATTTGGACATTATAGGTCATTTTGAAAAGTCAACAAAAACACATTTTATGTCAAAGCTTCATACATGAACATGGAAAACTCAATTGAGATGAGACCAAAAGGTTTGATTAGATGACATCTCAATATTTATAAAAAGTCCAAGAACACCTTCAAAGAGTCAAAATTGAAGAAGTTATGCATGGGTGAAGTTGACATTTTTTGCAAAATTGCCAAAAGTCAAAAGTGCCTCAAATTGCAATTTTTGTCAAATGGGCCTAACTTTTTGCACTTGTTTTGAGTTGTTAGCATGGTCCATGATCACTGGCTCTTTCCACTTGTCTTTGTCTTATTTTTGCTATTTATTTTGATTTTTCATTTCAATTAAATCAATTTAAATCAAAATAAATCATGAAAATATCCAAACCATTCAAACCTCAAGATTTTGTGCACATTTCAGGTCCCATATATAGCTAGCAAGCGAATCAAATCGTGCAAGGCATAGGTGTGCATAAAAAGATTGATTTTGGCCTATTTTTGGAAAGAATTTCATGGAAATCAAATCAAGATCACAAATCATAATGGACAAAGATTGAAGGCATATTTGTAACCGTAATTCGTCCCTTGGTATATAGTGTACAATTGCAGACAAAAAAGAAAAGGATTTGAGGCGTGAAGAGGCAGAACCAAACTTGAAAAAATTCAAAGAACGTGATGATCTGATTTTGTACTTCCAGGCGTTTTCAAGATTCCTAAGCCATCCCATTCGCATCCTGGACATACAAGGAAGCTGTACCAATCAAGAACAAGCATTTTCCTGCGCTAAAACTCAATGTAAGTGGTTCACGACCTTGAACTTTTCTTGAAATTGAATCACGTTATTTTGGCACTTGTAGCATGAAATACTTACATATTCTTGTTCCTTGAAGCATTTGCAAGCTATCCATAACAGTTAATTGCATTTTTGTTGACTATATCAGAATTCACAATTGCTAGGGTTCTTGGTCTCGTTTTAGGGTCTTTTTATACAGGCAAAATTGGTCCACGAGAAGGGAACCATGATGCTCAGCAGGCCAAGGCAATTTGATCTATAGCATTAGAATCCATTTATCGTGCCTGTATTTGATTTTTAAATGTGCAGGGGTTATAGCTATGGTAATTTGTCCGTAAGTAAAAGTCACTGACTTTTACCAACGGAGAGAGGAAGAAGACGACCTGCATGGCACTCTCCCATTTGACCATTTGAAAAATTCGCGCGCTGGGGTTAATATTTTATGTTTTTTAATATAATCTTTATTTTGTCCTTTGTATACAACATGCGCACGCAGCTCAGTTGGTAACAAGGCAAGTGGAAAAGGCCACAGGACCTGGGTTCGAATCCCAGGTCCCCCCATATATTTCATGTTATTTTCATTTGTAGGATCAGTAGCGCACACAGGAGTGAGGTCCACCATGAGTCCTCAAGGCTCAACCACTAAGATCTTCAGGAGGCCAGATATAAAGGCCATTACATGAGGGTCCACCAAAATCCTTAATCAAAATGCAGAGCATGGGAACATGGAGGTCAAACGTGGGTCAGTTTGTTTTGGGCCCAGAAAGTTACTATTCACACCCCTCCAAAATGCTAACAAACAGGCCCATTTTCTTTTTCTTTTCTTTTATATTTTCTTTATTTGATTTATTTAAATTATTTTTACTAACACAAAATTAATTCTTTTTTGGTAAAATCATAAAATCAATTTTTCATCAAAAGTATATTTAGGTTTTATTTTTATAAAAATTAATTTAGTTAGTTAATTTAGTTTATTAGGTTACTTTAATTCTTTTTACAAATAAATTAAAATCAAATAGAATAATTAGGTTTTTTTTTGTTTAATTTAATTTTTATTTCTGTTTTCTTAAAAAATCACAAAAATACAAAAAATAGGTCAAATGTAATTAATTTTCTTGATTTAAAATTAATTAGTAATTAGGTTTGTATTTAATTTAAAACCTTATTCTTTTTCTTAAAATAATCAAAAACAACAAAAAATAAGTTTTTTCTTTTAATTAGGTTAGACGGGGTCAAAACCCTAACTTCCTTTCGTTCTCTATTCGTCGCGCATTTATTTATTTTTATTTATATTGATGTAACTGCTCACAGGATGTAATAGATTAATAAGGACTTTTCTTTTTATTTATCGTTTTGACGGGTTTTTTGGCTATGTAATTAATACCCGAAGCCTTGTAATAGCGTAGCCTTACTTCTCGCATTTTAATTTCCGCCAAATATTAACTGTTAGATATATGATAATAGGGTTGCATGACGAGAATGTATGTTAAAATTAAAACAGTTAGCAAACCCTAAATGTGCAAAGATAATAAACTTGAAATTGAATCACTCGCACATGCGCACTCCTAGGGTATACTCCCACTTCGGTTGCCATCGGTAAATGATCATTGAGTATAGGATATTTTAGTGATTGCCCTCTTGTCTAAACAAAAGATCAAAGTCTCATTCGGAAATGTTGCCTCAGAAAGGTTGCCTCGGATATATTGCCTCGAATATTGATCTTAAGACATTAGGGTTATTACTAAGACATCCTAACATTGCTTTAGTGATCGTACGTCCCTTTTTGAATTGACCCTTAAAACTCCAACGACGGTGCTACCTACTCACTAATAGTGGGATAGCATTGTCTAAAGGAAACGAGGACAGAAACATTCTTTTTCGATTAGGTAGATGTTAATAGGTACTTGCTCAAACAAACAAACTTTTTCAACACTTACACTCTTTTCAAACAAAGTTTTCAAAAACACTTCGTAACACTCTTGAAGACAGAAGCAAGGGTTAAAACAAAGTAAAACAAAAACTTTTCAAAACACACAAACACATAAGCAAATTTTTAAAAAATGATGAGCAAGTACCTAAGAGCCCATGGAAAACCATTGATAGAAAGGGTGTTAATACCTTCCCTTTATATAATCTACCCCCCGTACTCAAAATCTTGAGAAAAAAAATTTTCTGTGCTTTTTTCCTTTCCAGTTGGATAAAATAAAAGTCGGTGGCGACTCTTGCTTACCGCGACATTTTGCGAATAAAAAACACAAAACGCAAACCAGTATAAATAGTCGGTTCTGCCACCGTATCACACATTAAAAATCAACAATACAACCCAATTGAAATTAATTAAATGACCAATTAAATTAAACTATCTTATTTAATAAAATTAATTAACAAAATAATTAATTAAATTAAATATTACTTTCCAATCTAATTAATTATTTAAAATAAAATATTTTTTGTATTTTAATTTTTGATAAAATAAAACAAATTAAAAAAAAACAAATAAAAAGTAAAATATAAAAGAAAAGGTGTAAATGGGCCTAAAATCAGCAAATGGGGTGCTGAAAAGTAAAAGAGTCCAGGGCCCAACAAGGAGGCTGCATTTTGATCCAGTGCATGAGACTCTGGAGGGTGCATGGTGAGTTGCGCAATCTTGGCCGCTAGATGGTGATGATGAAGATATGAAGAAGATCTGAAGGCAGAGAAAATGTGGTACATCATATGGAAGATGGGGATGCGTGTAGAGGGTATGTTGGATCTGTTGGTTGCAGCTCCTAAGGGTCTACTATGGAACACACTATGGAGAATTGGATGATGATGAGAGAGGATCTGATGGTGATGATTAGGGAGACCAGGGTTATTATGGTGGAGTACCTGCACTAGATTCATCAAAAACCACAAGGGCGATGACAAGTGTCACCGCCAAATTAGTGATTTTAAACAAAACCTAATTAACAATAAAAAACATTAATCAAAATTTAAAACAAAAAAATAGATATTAAAATCTCTCTCTCAACTCTGTCTATCGTTCTCTCATTGTCTCTCGGATGAACCTTGCCAGAGCTTCTTCGCCAAAAATCGCCTGCGGTGGCAGCGATGGCGGGAAGCGGCGGCATTGCTCTGATCTCAATTTTTTTTACATTTGTTTGTTTGTCTTCTTCTTCTGATCCTTAATCCCTGGCTCTTTTTTGCAGAAACTTATCGGTTAGGTGTAGATCTTAAAGGGGATTTGGAAACCCTAACGCTCAGATCGTGTCAGAAATCGGTGAGGATGATGAGAGATTCAGACTCCGAGACATGAAATTGACTCTCTGAAGCGTGACTGGGGGTTTAACGAAGGAGAACGACGACGATTCTCTTTCCGGTGACAGTTTATAAGCTTCTACGGTGTATTTTTGTTTGATACTCTTTCATCTTCTCTCTCAGCCTCGCGATGGTAAGAATATCTCTTTTCTTCCTTCTCTGTTATGATTTTCAATTCTGAAGGGTTTGTGTAAGGAAGGTGGTGATTAGGGTTAGGGCTTGGCTTGATAACTCCTCTGGTTTTGTTGGCTTGATAGCTCTATGAATGATTTTATGATAATTTTTTTTGTATGGAAGAAGGTGATAATTCGGGTTTTCTGTGATTATGAGATGCGTAGATTTTTGTTTCTGATATTTGTGAATAGTTGCCTCTTATCTTTGTGCAATTGAATTGTTTTATACTTATTGGGAATTCAGTTTTGTTGTGTGTTTGGATTCTGAATTTCTTTGACAGGCCTGTGAGAATGCTTCCATATTTGGCTTTGATTTTGTGATTCTGTTTTGTTATTTTTTTCTGATGCGTTTGTACTTGTTACTGTATTGACCGTGATTTTGTACTTCTTTGGGCTGAGATGTGATTTTATGTATTGTGCTATTTTGCTACAGTTTGTACTTTTTTACTTTGTACCTCCTTTTGAGAAACAAAAACAAATGTTTTTTGTGATTTTCAATACGAGTTGTCATCATATGATTTGTAATTCTGATTTTGAAATGGAATATGATTTGTAATTTTGATTTGAAATGAACAAGTATGAGGCTTTGAATGTTGGGCTGGGCTGTTGCGATTCTGGCTTTGCTTTTACTTGTGATACCATGATACCTGTTTCTAAACTCGTAGAAAATTTCCTTTTCAACCTCTATTATGAATCAAAGCTTGGATTTTTGATTTGTAATAGAGGTCACGGGCCAATGATTGGACCACTGTTGTACCCTAAAATTTTCCCTCTCATTCTACTCAAAACATACTCCTAGAGGTCCTCAATTGCTCAAGGATACCCAAGAATTAGCCAGACAAATTCTCTCCTAAGGCAATGAACCTTCAACTAGGGTTTCCACTTTCATCAAGATATGTGAACTCCAAAGGTCTCAAATCTTTTTCCATAGTCCTAATATGTTCTCAAGACCATCCATGTCAAGTTTCATGCCTTGCACAAGAAGTTTGCCCAGTCAACTGCTCAAATGCCTAAAAATCAACTGTACTAGATCAAAAGTCAATTGTGGCCCACATACAGTCAAACTTCAAGATTTTTGGTCAACATCAACATTCTGAAGTAACATCCATCATTTGATCAAGGGTTGATCCTGATTCCTCAAGGAATGCCCCAAATTCATCAAAACTCAAAAGTTTCTAAATTAGGATTTCTATAGGAAAAGTAAACCAAACTTTGACCAGGCATAATTTTCTCATACTTTATCAGAAATTTCCCATACAAGGCTCATTTTGAATAGGATTCAATTCCCTACAACTCATCTTCATCCCTCAAGTTCAAGAAATTCACTCATGAAAAGATATAAATTTAGACACTATAGGTACTTTTCAAAAGTCAACAAAAACACATTTTGGGTCAAAGCTTCTTACATGAACATGGAAGATCCAATTGAGATGAAATTAAAAAGGTTGTTTAGGGGGACATCCTAAGATTTCTAAAAATTAAAAGAACACCCTCTTAGGGTAAAAATTGAAGGAGATATGCATTGTCAAAGTTGGTCATTTTTGAAAATTTACACAAAGTCAACAATGCCCAAAATTGCATTTTTTTTCAAATAGACCCAACTTTTCAAGATTGAATCTCATTCCTAACATGGTCCACGACCCATAAACCATTCCATGCCTTATTTATTTATTTATTTATTTTATTTTGATTTTATTTATTTAAAATTCAAATAAAATCAAACAAAATCAAATTAAATCAAAATAAATAAAATCAACGAGATGAGATTTGTTTACATTGAATCAGAGATCATGCTTGCTATCACAAAGCCAAATAAAATCGTGCAAAATCAAAAAAAAAACAAGAGGAAATCTCCTAGTTTGGAAATTTCCGAAGCAATTTTCAAAAGTTATCAAATATTGGATTTTTCTAAACTTAGCACCCTAATTTGATTCACATACTTATACACGAGTATTCTCAACCCTAAGGACAAGAATTCAGATGCGCAGCATGCCTCCAGGAGTCAAACAAAGTTCCAAATTTTCAAAGAAAAATGCAGATCGGATCTTTCCCTACATACCAATTCAAGCAATTTCAAAGCCAACAATATGTTCCTGGACGTGTTTTGAAGCTATTCCAATCATTCCCAAGTCACAAAACACCCAAAATTGTAAGATACATGATTCAGTTCTCTAACTATTTTTGATTTTCGATTTTCGATTACACGCATACATGTACTTTCAATGAAATGTATTCTTGTTTATTATAAGTTTGTGATGCTCTCTGTATTGTTTGATTGAGTTTTAGGTACAGGAATCACAATTTTCCATTCTTAGGGTTTCCAAACTCGTTTTAGGGCTTCCTGATACAGGCAAAATTAGGGTTAGACATGGGTACCATGGTGTTCAGGGATTCAAGCCCAGTTGATTCATGGTCTCCATTAGAATTTATATTGCTTGTATTTAATTTTTGAATGACACAAGGTTATAGCTACAGACATCGTCCGTAGGTAAAATTCCAGGCCTAAAACGATAATTCTGAGGAGGAAGATGTTCACGTGGCAGCCACACACTGGCCGGTTTAAATGTTGGCGCGTTGTTTTTCTGGGCATGCCACCTTGGTTACGTTATGTTATTATTGGTTTATTATGTTAACAAATGAGTCATGTAGCACAGATGGTAAAAGGCAGCACTGGTGAGAGAAGAGACCTGGGTTCGATCCCAGATCCAAGCATCTTGTTATTTTATTTTCCTAACATACTTTGCAGGATCCCATACGCCTCACCTTCACAAGACCATCGTGCGTCCTCAGATCCAACCATGAGATCATCTCAGATCCAGATCCAGCGTCCAACAATTCACCCCTATGGTGGACTCCCTTAGGCCAACTACACTGAATCCACATGTAGGCAGATGGGCCTATTATTCTGGGCTTTGCAAATTCAGCCATGCACCCCCAGTTTGCTTCTCATAACAGGCCCATATTCATAATTTTTGCTTTTATTGTTTTATTATTTCTGTTTAGTTATTTAATTTATTTGTTTCAAAAATCATTTTTTTATTAAATCATAAAATCAAGAAAACCACAAAATATTAGAATTAAGTTTTTTCCACTAAATTTAATTTTGTTAATTTAGTAGATTAATTAAATTTAGGGTATTTTGGTTTATTTTTCATAATTAAAAGTAATTAGACAAATTAGGTTTAATGCATAAATACTTTATTTTCTTAAATAAAAAATACAAAAATATTCCCTTTAATTAATTAGATTCATTAGGATATTTAATTCCCGTGTACTTCCTCGCGCGTGTTTTATTTATTTATTTTTCCAATTATTGTAACTGCCAAGGGTTGTAATAGTTTTTTAAATTAGGTTTTATTACTGTTTTTACTTATTATTTTCCCCCTATTTTGGCTATGTAACCCCCTCCCCAAGGCTTTGTAATAGCGTAGATTTACTTTTCCGCTTTTAATTTCTGCAACTATAAACTGTCTAGATATATGGATAATAGGCTTGCATGCAAAAGACAAATGAAATTAAAATAGTAGAAAACCCTAATTGTGCAAAGGTAATCAACTGAAATAAAAAACATGCACATGTTCATTCATAGGTTTTATCCCACATCGGTTGCCTTCGGTAAACGGTCATGAAGTATAGGGAATTTTAGTGGTCGCCCTCTAGTCCCAAAAGATCAAAAATTACCCATTCGAATGTTGCTTCAGAAAGATCTTTAAGACTCTAGGGTAACTACTAAGGTTTCCTAACCATTGCTTTAACGATCGTAATTATCCCTTCGAATGTCCCTTAAACTCCAACGATGGGGCTACCTACTCCTTAATAGTAGGATAGCGTTGTCTAAAGGAAACGAGAAAATGAACAGTCTTTTTAGAGTAGGTAGAAACTCTTAAGTACTTGCTCAAAACAACAAAAACTCTTTCACACAAACACTTTCAAAAAGGTTTTCAAAAACAACTTCGTCACACTCTTTAGGACAGATACAAGGGTTACCACGAAGTTAAAGAAAAACTTTTCAAAACACACAAAAGCAATTTAAAGATGAGCAAGTACCTAAGAGCCTATGGAAAACCATGGATAGAAAGGGTGCTAACACCTTCCCTTTCTATAATCTACCCCCCCCCCCCCCCCCCCCCCCCCCCGTACTCAGAAAACTCTCGAAAAAAGGTTTTTTCTATTCTTTTTCCTTTTCCTTTGTTGGATAAAATAAAAGTCAGTGGCGACTCTTGCTTACCACGACATTTGCAAACAAAAAACACAAAACCAGTATTAACAGTCGGTTCTGCCACTGTATCACAGAACTGGTGACTCTACTGGGGAATAAATAAATTGGGGTATACCTTAGGATCTAGGTCATTTTTAAATTGCTTTCTTGTTTATTTTGCCTGCTTTATCTTTAACGGCTTTTGCTTGGGTATTGTTAAAGATCCTACACCCAGATCTGTGGGTACTTTCTAGATAAACAGCAATAGATCATGGAGACTGTACGGTGTAGACCGATATGGTTTAAGCGATGGTTGTGTTAGTGTGACACTTTGGTTAGTACCGGTATCCTTCGTGTTAAAACGAGGAGAATACGGGGCCGTCGCGTGGTGTCGTGAAGCACTAACGGACCTTAGAACCTTAGTTGAACAAACTTGGTCATTAGAAAGTAGTGAGATAGCCGGCCTCGGTATAAAGATGAGGATTGGTCGATACTCGATGCTACACTCATTGAGATCATACTTTTGGGATATTTCGGCCGTAAGAAAAGATTGCCTGAGCTGAAACAATGCCCGATAAAGGATGACCAGTAATATTGAGAATCCTTAGAACTAGGTTACTTTTCTAAGACAGGTTTGAAACCAACTAAACTTCAAGAGGGTACTGACCTTTAACCTCATGCAAGCCTTTTAACCTAAGGTCTATTATGTGCTTTTCTTGTGTGTGATTTACTCCCTTTAAATATAACATCATGCATCATAACATAGCATTCATTCTCATTATACTAACCATTTCAAGGACCAAGGGAATTTATCTTTGTTCTATTTTGTAGATCATGGCTTTCACTCATAGAAATACTATCTGAATCAGCTTTGTGAGAATACCTCTCCAACTCAAGGAGCTAGTATCAAGGGTTCATGAAACATCTTTGTTCACTAAGAGACATGGTCGACTTATCAACCTGGTTACTTTGAGCTTTGATGAAAAGATGATGGGGTACTCTTTCAGTTCTTTGATCCCAAGAACCACTGCTTCAGCTTTCCATACTATCGGTTGGTTCCTACCATGGAAGCGTTCTCTCAGTTATTAGATCTACCTATTCTTGACCAGATGCCTTTCACAGGTTTAGAAGAAGTTCCCAAGCCAGAGATCATTGCCTCAGCTTTGCATCTGAAACGAGACGACGTGGTATCCAATTGGGAAACAAGAAGCCGATTCAAGGGTCTTCTATCCAAGTTCCTAATAGAGAAGGTCTGGTTGTTTTAGAATGATTTGGACTTTCAGGATTTGGAGGAGGTTTTGGCCCTTCTAATCTATGGGTTAGTATTGTTCCCTAATCTAGACTTGCTCATAGATATGAATGCTATCAAGATTTACCTCTCTCACAACCCTGTGCCTACTTTTCTCGGAGATATCTTGCATGCTCTCCACACTCGTACTATGAAGAGAAGAGGGGTTCTTATATGCTGCATGCCATTACTATCGAGGTGGTTTATTTCTAACCTCCCTAAGTCAGTGCTGAAGAATGAAGAAGGTTTGGGTTGGTCGCAAAGGATAATGTCACTTTCTCACACAGATATTCTTTGGTATTCCCTAATGTCCCACTACTTGGCATTAGGGGAGGCATAACTTCAATCCTTGTTTGGCTCTGCGACAGTTTGGTTACGCTCGAAGGGATGGTCCTCATGAGATGCTTATCCAAGGCACTGTGTTTAACTATGAGGATGATGTTCAAGGGTATCGCCAGAGGTTCATACGAGCCTAGGGCATGGTAAACAGATCTGACGCCAAGACTTTGGGGCCGAATAATTCCATTCCTATGGAACCCTATCTCCAATGGGTACGAGCTCGTGCTTAGAAACTGATGATGTCGTACATAGTTGTCTTTCCAGTGATTGTGGAGCCCATTACTGAAGGGGATATTCCCTACACGGTTCTTCATCCTGATATGCCCACTGATTTTGAAGAATTACAGAGGTCCTGGATTCAGTTGAAGAAGGAGCGAGATACTTATAGGGACCAGTTCTATGCCCAGGAGAAGAAATTCTTAGAGCTCACAAAGCAGCTTCATGAGGAAAGAAGCCTTAATGTCTATCTCAGCACAAAGAGGAAGCATCCATGTGAAACTTGATTTTCTTTTAGTTTTTAGAATTTTCAATTGAAACGCCTAAAAGACAGTTGTACTTTGAATTCTACTAATAAAATCTTTATTTCATTTTGGTTCGCAAATTTAAATTTCTAAAAGTCCTTGAAATCATTGCATACGCATATCATCCATGACTTTGCATAAACAGGTACCATAACAGGTTTCTCATCTTCTTCGTTGTTTATTTCAGCAATAATGTCTTCTGAACAAAGCATCAAGGATCTCCAGGCACAAAAGGCCCAATTTCAGCAAATGTTTGCAGCCTTGGCTAAGGGGCAGGAAGATTTGAAGTCCCTTATTCTGAAAGAGAAGAAAAAGAAGAAGAAGACCGCTAGTGTCCTGAATCTGGGTAGAAGATTCAAGGGACCGTTAAAGCAACTGGTTGATCTGACCTCCTCGTCCAAAGAAGGGGAGAATCAAGGAGGAGGGACAAGGGAGGAAGACCCTAGCCCTAAGGTTTCTGATAATGACACAGATTACAATAATGAACAGTATCCTCCGGCTGAGGATAGATACAAATAGTTAGAGGATCGTTTGAGCGCAATGGAGATCCAAAGAATACCAGGGCTGGATTTTGAAGAGCTGGGTTTGGTATCAGGGGTAGTCATCCCACATAAGTTTAAGGCTCTGGTATTTGTGAAGTATGATGGAGGTGTCTTGTCCCAAGCTTCATCTCCGTTCCTATGTGAGGAAGATCCAGCCTCACACTGCTGATAGGAACTTGTGGGTCCATTTCTTTCAGGACAGTCTGTCCGGGACTCAGCTCGAGTGGTTCTATCAGCTGGAGGGAACCAATGTCAGCAACTGGGAAGATTTGGTTGCTGCTTTTTATAAGCAGTATCAATATAACGCTGACCTTGCTCCTACCCGTACTCAACTCTAGAGTATGTCCATGGGTGAAAGCGAAGGGTTCAAGGACTATGCGCAGAAATAGAGATATTTGGTAGGGAGAGTACAACCCCCTTTGTCTGATAGAGAGTTGGTCGACATGTTTCTTGGTACACTGTCTGGTCCATTATTCAATCACTTGATTGGTTGCTCCTCAGCTGGTTTCACCGAGTTGACATTGACTGGAGAAAGGGTAGAAGTTGGGATCCAGAGTGGCAAAATCCAGAAAGATACCTCGTCAAGTACAGTGAAGAAGCCATTCACGGGTAAGAAAGAGGTCAATGCCATTTATAGCCCAAGAGGTCAGAGCATAACTGAGCACCGTCCAACGGTAGAGGCTGTGATGATACCTAGTCCTGCAGCTACTCAACAAGGAAACAATCAGCAAAGAGTAGAAAGACCACAAAGGCAGTTCACTCGGATTAATATGACATTGACTAAGGTTTTTCCCCATCTGTTAAGATCTAACTTGGAAACCTTAAAGGAGGCTCCCAATAATTCCAACACATCTCCTTGGTACAATCCAAATGCTCGGTGTGTGTACCATTTTGAGAGCCTAGTCCATGATACAAATGACTGCTGGGCTCTGAGAAATAAGGTACGAAATATGATTGAAGCCAAGGAGATTGAGTTTGATGCTCCGGAAAAGCCTAATGTCATAACTGCTCCCATGCCCAAGCACAACTGTGGTGTTAATGCCATTGATAGTGATATGTTTGTTACCTCTATTGACGAAGTTTCCACTCCCCTCATGATTGTCAAGAAGAATTTGTTTCTAGCCGGTTTATTTCCGGGTTGTGGTGAAGGTTGCCACATGTGTTCATCTATGCCCTCTGGTTGTTATTTGCTGAAAGCAGGTGTTCAACGCCTGATGGACAGCAGAGAGATTTTGTTTGAAAAGACTTCGATTTCGACTGTTTCGCATGAAGATGTTGCTATCATAGCCATTTCTGCCAATCCTTCCAAGGTCTCCTCTAAAAGACCTGTTAGGATTACACCTGCTCCAAGAATCAATCTGTTGATAATCACTTTTCCTGGTCCTGTACCGTACTCCTCGGACAAAGCTGGCCCTTAGAATTATGGTGCCGACGTTTACTATCATGTCGTCAAACAGGATTTGAAGACTGAAGAGGCTGGTCCCGATATCAGTAACATTGTCGGAACCAGCAAAGTTTCCCGAAGTGGAAGGGTTTTCTCTCTTAAGATCTCCCCGAAGACTGTTGCTAAGCCTGTTGTTATTCCATCTGTTGTTCCTGTCAGTAGTTTTGTTACTACTCCCATCCTTACTCCAGTTGTTACCCCTATCGATGAGTCATCTGAGACTCGGGGAAAAGGAGCTATAGGTGAGCCTGCCCGGACGGATGCACCTAGAAAAGTTTTTTTGGAATCCTCTAAGCAAGAAATGGAGGAAATTTTAAAAATAATCAAGAAGAGTGACTACAATGTGGTCGAGTAGCTGGGGCAGACCCCTTCGAAGATATTGATGTTGTCTCTGCTGTTATGTTTTGAGGCCAATGCAAAGGCTTTGATTGCATTTCTCAAGACTGCGCATGTGCCGCAAGAAACCTCTGTCGACCAATTCAAGGACTGTGTGGCCAGTTTGACTGCTGACAATAGGTTGGGTTTTTTAGATGCCGATCTGACACCAAAGGGGAGAAAGCATAATGATGCTCTGTATGTCTCGATCGAATGTAGGGGCACTACTATGGCTCATGTGCTGGTGGACACTGGATCGTTACTGAACGTTCTGCCTAAGAAGGCTCTTGATCGGATAGATTATGAAGGCTTGACCTTAAAGCCCAGTAACATTATGGTGAGGGCTTTTGACGGGTCAAAAAGAATGGTGCACGGGGAAGTGGACATCCCTGTCAGAGTGGGTTCTCAGACCTTTGAATCCACCTTCTACATGATGGATATCAGGCCATCATACTCTTGTTTGTTGGGTCGTCCTTGGATCCATGAAGTTGGAGCAGTTACTTCTATGATGCACCAAATGCTGAAGTATCCAGTGAAAGTGAATATTGTCACCATACATGGTGAAGAGGAGTATATGGTAAGCCACCTGAACTCTTTCAGGTATATGGAGATGGACGGGGAATTCATAGAGACTCCTTATCAAAACTTTGAAGAGGATCCCCAGATTATGGCATCAACCAAAACCATCACTAGTGCGCCGAAGATCACCAAATCTCCTTTGAAGATGGCTTCTCTCAAGGACGCCAGATCGGCAGTTGAGGAAGGCGGGTGTACCATTTGGGGACAGCTCCCTAATTTTCCTCATAAAACTGACAAATTTGTTTTGGGCTTTACTTCAGGAGCTCAAAGGGTTTTTCGACGCACTCAAGTTGGAGGACCTCCCTTATGCATCAGCAGTCGTAGGGTCAATGCTATTGAAGACAATGATGAGGATTATGATATTGACAGTTGGATCTACCCTACTACCAACAGTGGACCTAGTAACTGGACGGCCAGAGATTTTGTGCCAATTTCTTTTGTTCAGCAGTAATTGTCTTACTTGTTTTTTGAATTTGTAATAAACAATACAAACTCTATTTCCTTGTGTCTTACCCAAGGCACAATGGTTTATTTGTGAGGGATGTTATATGTCATTTTCATATGTCATCAATAAAACATTGGACGTTTATTTCATAAAAAATTTGCGTTCTCTGTTTTCTTTTTTGCTTTTTCACTTTATCAATACAGCTATGCTCTTACACACACTCACATATAAAACTGTAAATCCATATCCACTATGGATCCCATTGGTAACAGTTCTGATATTGTCAGTTATAACTTCGAAAACCCGATCAACCAAGCCGAGGACGAAGGTGAGGAAGATTGTGAGGTGCCTGGAGAAATTGCTAGACTGTTACAGCTGGAAGAGAGGGCTATACAGGCTCATGAAGAGCCAGTTGAGACGATAAACTTGGGCACGGAGGTAGACAGAAAAGAAGTCAAGATTAGCGTAAATCTGGAGAATAATGTCAAACAGCAGTTGATACAGATGTTGCACGACTATGTTGAGATCTTCACATGGTCATATGAAGACATGCCTTGTTTAGACACTGATAATGTGGTACATTGTTTGTCGACTAAAGAAGATTATCCTCCGGTTAAACAGAAGGTCTGCTGTATGCACCCTAAAATGTCAGAGAAGATCAAAACAGAGGTCATGAAACAGTTCAACGCTGAATTCCTAGCTGTCACCTCCTATCCACAGTGGGTTACTAACATTGTTCTGGTACCTAAGAAGGATGGAAATGTACGGATGTGTGTGGACTACACAGACCTGAACAGGGCAAGCCCAAAGGAAGACTTCCCGCTTCCCCATATCGATGTTTTGGTTGACAACACCGCACAGCACATAATCTTTTCCTTCATGGACGGTTTCTCTGGCTACAATCAGATCAAGATGGCTCCTGATGATATGGAAAAGACGACCTTCGTCACACAGTGGGGGACTTTCTGTTATAAGGTGATGCCTTTTGGGTTGAAGAATGTTGGGTCAACTTATCAGCGAGCCATGGTAGCTTTGTTCCTCGATATGATTCACCATGAGATAGAGGTTTATGTTGATGACATGACAGCCAGGTCTCAAACTGAGGAAGAACACCTTGACCATCTACAAAAGTTATTTGACAGGCTGAAGACATACAAGCTAAGGTTGAACCTGAACAAGTGCACCTTCAGGGTGAGGTCTGGTAAACTTCTGGGGTTCATCGCCAGTGACAATGGTATTCAGGTAGACCATGCAAAGGTAAAGGCCATACAACAGATGTCGGCTCCCTGTACTGAGAAGGAGTGTGATACGATGGCAAAACCGACTGTTTTTACTAGTTTACGTTTTGCGTTTTTGTGTTCGCAAAATGTCGCAGTAAGCAAGAGTCGCCACTAACTTTTATTTCATCCAACCGGAAAGGAAAAAAGTACAGAAGAAATCCTTTTTCGAGATGTTCTGAGTACGCGGGGTAGATTATAGAAAGGGAAGGTGTTAGCACCCTTTCTATCCATGGTTTTCCAGGGGCTCTTAGGTACTTGCTCATCTTTTTAAATTTCTTGTGTGTGTGCTTTGTTTTTTTGAAAATGTTTTACTTCGTGATAACCCTTGTATCAGTCCTCAAAGGTGTGACGAAGTTGTTTTGAAAGTTGTTTTGAAAAGTGTAAGTGTGAAAAGTTTTTATTTGAGCAAGTACCTACTAGCATCTACCTACTCGAAAAAAGATCATTTCTATTCTTGTTTCCCTTAGACAGTGCTATCCTACTATTGAGAAATAGGTAGCGCTGTCGTTGGAATTGTAAGGGTCAATTCGAAAGGGACGTACGATCACTAAAGCAATGTTAGGACACCTTAGTAATAACCCTAGAGTCTTAAGATCTTTCGAGGAAACATTTCTGCGGCGACATTTCCAAGGCAACATTCCCAAGGCAACATTCGAATGGGACATTTTGATCTTTTTAGACTGGAGGGCAACCGCTAAGACACCCTATGCTTAATGATCGTTTACTGAAGGCAACCGAAGTGAGAGTATACCCTAAGAGTGATATGTGCGAGTGATTTGTTTTCAGTTTATTATCTTTGCACATTAGGGTTTTCTAATCGTTTTAATTTTATCATGCATTCTTGTCATACAATACTATTAGCATACATCTAGACAGTTAAGTATTTGCGGGAATTAAAAATACGAGAAAATAAACCTACGCTATTACAAGGCTTCGGGGAGGGGGATTAATTACATAGCCAAAAAACCCGGGAATTTAAACAGTAAATAAAAACCCTAAATTAACTATTACAACCCATGAACAGTTACAAGAATATTGGCAAAATAAATAATAAGTGCACGGCGAATTAAATGCGAGGCGATTATAAAACCTTAAAAATCTAATTTGAGAAAAAGTATTTTTGGATTTTTATTGAAGAAAATATTTAATTATAAATTAATTAAACCTGATTTCTAATTGTTTTTAAATTATGAAAGAAATTAAAGTTGCCCTAAATTAATTAAACTAATTAATTAAAAAATATTTGTTAAGAAAATAAACATTTTTTGTGATTTTTGATTGGTTAATTTAAAATAAAATAATTTTGGTGTTGATTAAAAAAACAAAATAAGAAATTAAAGAAAAATAGTAGAAATAACCAAATGGGCCTGCTGTCAGCAGATCTGGCTGGGGATGGATCCAGAAGATGATGACCCTCAAAAGGTGAGGCGCGCTGGATCTAGTTCTGGCTGATGGATCCAGAAGATGATGACCCTCAGAAGATGGTATGCACGGGATCTGCTCCTGGCTAGTGGATCCAGAAGGTGACCAGAGGACGCTTGATCTTGTCCTGGCTGATGGGCCCAGAAGATGACCAGAGAACGCTTGATTTAGTTTTGGCTGATGGGTCTAGAAGATGACCAGAGAATGCTTGATCTGGTTCTGGCTGATGGGTCCAGAAGATGATGACCCTCAGAAGGGGTATGTGCTGGATCTGGTGAAAACAATGGAGAAAATACCAAAAGCTCACGCCTGGGATCGAGCCCAGGACATGAGTTTCTGACTTCCTTCTTCTGACCAACTGCGCTGGATGTTAACTTATTAATATAATGAAAACAAACAATATATTGGAAAACAGGTTAGTGGCCAGAATGACGCTCCAGAATTTAAACCAGCCAGTCAGGTTGTGACACGATGTTGTCTTCTTCCCTGGAACCGTCATTTTAGGCTCTGAACCTTTACCTACAGACGCAGGTCTGTTGCTGAAACTTGTGTCATTCAAAAATCACGCACATGCAATATAAATTCAATTAGGGACCATGGATCAACTGGATTTAAAACTCTGATCATCATGGTACCCATTATCAGGCCTAATTTTGCTTGAGACCCAAAACCCCAAATTGGAGCACGAAACCCTAACAATGGCAAAAGCTTATTCCTGCACTGTAAATTAAATCAAACTATCCAGAAACATTGCAAACATGATGATGAACACAAATATGTAACTTAAACATGCTAAAGATGCAAGAATTACAGTAATCGAATTTGGATAATTGTGCAAACTGTGAAAGTGATAGGGAGTGATTCTGGATGTTTTGACGCCTGCAAATGATTGGGAATGCTTCCTGAGATGCCAAGGAATGTATTACTAGCCTTGAAACTCCTTGATTAGCCCTCTATCCTAGAATTTTAACTTCACTTTTTTATCAAAAATTCTGAGTTTCCTTCTGGAAGTTTCACTCCTCCAACCTCCTCTTCTTGCCTTGGTTGCATTCTCTATATGTACTAGAGTGAATTAGGGTTGGAAAACAGATTGAATCTTGAGGCTTTGATGAGATTTGATTTGATTTTCAATTTGTATGATATCCTTCCAAATTTGGCCTAATCATGCCATACTCGAGCCAATTAGCTTTGATATGATTTGATTCTGATATGCCAACATTATGAGCTCGTGATTTTGTCCAAAAATCCAATCAAAACAAATCTTTGCTATTATTTACCAATTATTTGATTTAATTCAATTTTTAATAAATAAAAAATCAAAATAAAATAAATAATGAAGAAAATAACATGTGAGTGAGCATTTGGGTCGTGGATCATGTTATAAGTGAGGTGCAAGCATAAAAGGTTAGGCCCATTTAGCAAAAAAATGCAAATTTGAGCACATTTGACTTTTGGCAATTTTTCAAAAATGGTTAACTTGGCCAGTGCATAACTCTCTCAATTTTGACCCTAGAGAGGTGTTCTTGGACTTTTTAGAAAGCTTAGGATATCCTATAAGCAACCCTTTTGGTCTCATCTAAATTGAGTCTTCCATGTTCATGTATGAAGCTTTGACCCAAAAGGTGTTTTTGTTGACTTTTCAAAAGGACCTATAATGTCATAATTCATATCTTTTTGTGAGTGCATATTCTGAACTTTGGAGATGAAGATGAATTGTATCGAATGGCATCCTCTTCAAAATGAGCTTTGGATAGGTCATTTATGATAAAGTATGAGAAAGTTATGCTTGGTCAAAGTTGAGTTGACTTTTCCTACAAAACCCTAATTTAGCAACTTTTGGGTTTTGATGAATTGTGAGCAATCCTTGCTGAATCATGATCAACCCTTGATCAAATGATGAATAATACTTCAAAATGAGGATGCTGACCAAAAATCTTGAAGTTTGACTGTATGTGGGCCACAATTGACATTTGACCTAGCACAGTCGATTTTCAAGCATTTGAGCAATTGACTGAGCAAACTTCTTCTACAAGGCTTGAAACTTGACATGGATGGTCTTTAGAACATATTAGGACAATGTGGGAGAATTTGAGTCCTTTGTGTTTCACACATCTTGATGAAGATGGAACCCTAATTTGAGGTAGACTGCCTTAGGAGAGAGTTTGTCTGGTCAACTCTTGAACTTCCTTGAGCAATTTGGGGACCTCACTTGCCATGTGTTGAGAAATATGAGAGGGGAAATTTTGGGGTACAACAAGGAGGTTAGAGGTTTTTTAGGACACCTAAATTATATCTCCAGGTTCATTTCACATTTGAATGCTACTTGTGAGTCGATCTTCAAACTCCTGAAGAAAGATCAAGTCGTAAAGTGGAATGACGAATGCCAGACTACTTTCGAAATAATCAAGGAATACCTTCAAGAACCACCAATTCTGATGCCTCTGGTTGAAGGAAGACCTTTGATATTGTACTTAACAGTGCTAGACAATTCAATGGGGTGTGTGTTGGGGAAGCATGACGAGTCTGGTCGAAAAGAGTACACGATATACTACCTTAGCAAAAAGTTTACCGACTGTGAGACAAGATACTCACTGCTCGAGAAAACTTGCTACGCTTTGGCACGGGCTGCTCGCCGACTAAGACAGTATATGTTGACCCACACTACTTTGTTGATATCTAAGATGGATCCAATCAAGTACATCTTCGAGAAGCCCGCTCTCTTCGGAAGAATAGCAAGATGGAAAATGATCCTAACCGAATACGATATCTAATATACAACCCAAAAAGCAATTAAAGGAAGTGTATTGGCTGATCATTTGGCTCATCAGGCCGTGGATGACTACCAGTCCATTAATTTTGAGTTCTCGGACGAGAATATTATGCTAGTGACTGACTATGAAGAACCTGGACCAGATGAAGGACCTGAAGAAGGATCCTGATGGACTATGGTTTTTGACGGAGCTTCGAACGCACTCGATAATGGAATTGGTGTTGTAATCATATCTCCTTAGGGCTATCATACTCCTTTCACCACCCGACTATGCTTCAATTGTACTAAAAACATGGAGTAGTATGAAGCCTGTATCATGGGTCTCAAGGCTGCTATCGACCTAAGGATCAAGTTCTTGAACATTTTCGGGGATTCAGACTTGGTGATAAGTCAGATCAAAGGAGAATGGGATACGAAGCATCTGAATCTCATCCCGTACAAAGAACATGTACTGACATTGCTCCCACACTTTGAGAAGGTAACCTTTGAACATTTCTCACGAGAGGAGAATCAGTTAGTGGACGTGCTAGCTACCATGTCTTCTATGTTCAAGGTCAGGTGGGACAACGAAGCTCCCCGAATCACTATTGAGAGGTTGGATGAACCAGCGTACTACTGTGAGATTGATACTGGAGAGGTAGCAGACAAACCCTGGTTTCACGAAGTAAAAAGGTATCTCGAGACTCAAGAGTATCCCGAGGGGGCATCCGTCAATGATAAGAAGTTTATGAGAAGGTTCGCCGCGAAATTCTTCCTCAATAATGGAATCCTCTACAAGCACAACCATGACTCTACCTTACTGCGGTGTGTAGACAAGAGCAAAGTAGAGAGGATTATGGCAGACTTACACGAAGGTACATTTGGCACTCATTCCAGTGGACATACCATGGCTAAGAAGATCCTATGGGCATGATACTATTGGTCCACTATGGAAGCAGATTGTTATTAGCACTCCCGAACTTGTCATAAGTGCCAAATCTATGCTGATAAGGTGCATGTGCCTCTGGTTCCTTTGAATGTATTGACGGCTCCTTGGCCCTTTGCAATGTGGGGCATTGACATGATTGGAGAGATTAGACCTACCGCTTATAATGGGCATCGCTTCATCCTGGTGGCCATTGATTACTTCACGATGTGGGTCGAAGCTTCCTCTTTTGCTACCGTTACCAAGAATGTTATGGCGCAGTTTATCAAGCATAACCTGATTTGTCGATATGATGTGACAGAGAGAATCATCACTGACAATGGTACGAATCTCAACAACACGATGATCACCGAACTCTGTAAACAGTTCAAGATACAGCATCATAACTCTTCTCCCTATCGGCCGAAGATGAACGGCGTTGTTGAAGCGGCTAACAAGAACATCAAGAAGATTATACAGAAAATGACAGTGACATATAAAGATTGGCATGAGATGTTACCATTTTCTCTTCATGGGTACCTCACCTCCGCGCGAACATCGACAGGGGAAACACCCTACTCTCTGGTATACGACATGGAGGTAGTCTTACCTATTGAGGTCCAGATCCCTTCTCTAAGGATTATGAAGGATGCAGGTTTGAACAAAGACGAATAGATCCAGACTCGACTTGATCAACTAAATATGATCGATGAGAAGAGACTTACTGCTGTCCGTCATGGTCAAATGTATCAAAAATGAATGATCAAGGCTTTCAACAAAAAAGTCAGATGCCAAGAATATCAGGTTGGGGATCTAGTGATCAAGTGTATCATACTGCCGCAAAGTGATCCCAGGGGAAAATGGACTCCCACATACGAAGGGTCATTTGTGATCAAAAACATTTTCTCGGGTGGAGCCATAATTCTAACCACCATGGACGGTGACAACCTTCCTCACCCTGTCAATACGGACATAGTGAAAAGATACTACGCATGATTAAAGACCCACTAGGTTGACTGGCCTAGGCAAAAATAAGGTCTTCCCGGCAAACCAAAAGGGTTCGGGCAAAAATAAGGGATGAAAACAAAAAAAATATATGTACACCCGGCAAGTCGAAAACCTGAAAAGGAGGCTTGGGAAAAAAGGGGTATCCTGGTAGACTGAAAACCCGGAAGGGGAGTCCAGGAAAAAGTTAGGGATGTAAGGCGTATCACTATGTCCCATTGGATCACCTTGCGACCAGACCTGAGTATCAACTGTCAAGCTCGAACGGAACCGATCAATCTAATCAGCTTCGGACAAGCAGCAAAGTGATGAGACGCTCGAAGAGATAGCGGAAATAGAAGAATTGAAACTTAAATGGGATTATTGCACATAGCTGTTTTCTTTTCGTTGTACACAATATTGTATAGCTTCCATTTTTACGGCGGCGTTCTCTTACTAGAGCATCAGTTTCCTTGTACAAAAACGCCTGTTATAGGCCAACTTCAAAAATTAATACAAGTCATTTTTACAAAACCATTTGTTTTTCTTTTTCTGTTTTTTTTTTTTGCAAAAACGTCCAATGATTTATTATTGACATGTGCATTTGAATATAATCGCTATTCACAAATATTCACATGAGAAACGGAATGACAATTGCTCGTAACTTGAGAAACAGGGGCAAAAACTAAAACTAAAAAAAAATCATGTCAAGCCTGACAGTTACTCTGTTCAGTAGGTGCAGGGGCAGAGACAGTTTTGAAACAAGGTAATCAGTACATGAGACCCCGTGATGCCTACACTCCCCACAGAGTAGGGGCAATCAAAGGATTGACATCAGTTTCCCCAAACAAGAGTTACTATCCCCCAGCAAGGATCCCTCGGAGAGTCGACATTTACATTCCCCAGCCGAATTTGATAATCCCAGCGGGTCATAAAGTTTTCTCCCGAACAAAGTTTATTTCTCTGAATAAAGAAGCTCAATCCCCGACATAGTTTATCCCTTCAGCTATGGAAGTTCATCCTCCAACGGAGTTATTTCCCCGTAGAGTTATTCTCAAGCAGAGTCTCTCCCCCGGTAGAATATCCGTAAACAAGGAGCAAATCTCCAGCATAGTCATCTCCGTTCACCATCCCCAACGAAAGTAGAAGAACCACGGTTTTCTACAACAGTCAGGAATGTTATTTCCAATACTCTCCAGCAGCAGTCATGGATTTATTTTCCTAGACTCGGATATGTCACGATAGCATCTCGTGTTCATACATCATGACATGCGCATACATATCGCATACAGCATAATCTCATTTATTTTGAGAACATCATCCCACAATGCATTTCATGCATCGCATATAATTAACCCTGTTATCTTTTCAGGAAAGATGGTTATCATCAACAATCCCAACAGTTATACATGTCACATCTGCAGACAACTAATGGAAAATCAGTTCCCAAAACCAAACGGGTCAACCAACCTACATGATCATCTCGTAGTAACCTTACTATCCAGGTTCCTTCCCATAAGCCCTATTATCCAGGCTTTCACCTTGAAGTAACCTTACTATCCAGGTTCCTTCCCATAAGCCCTAATATTCAGGCCTTCACCTCAAAGTAACCCTACTGTCTAGGTTCCTTACCATAAGCCCTACTATCCAGGCTTTCACCTTGAAGTAACCCTACGACCCAGGTTCCTTCACATATCCCTACTATCCAGGCTCTCATCTCGAAGTAACCCTACTATCCAGGTTCCTTCCCATAAGCCCTACTATCCAGGCTTTCATTTCGAAGTAACCCTACTATCCAGGTTCCTTTCCATAAGCCCTATTATCCAGGATTTTACCTTGAAGTAACCCTATGACCCAGGTTCCTTCACATAGCCCTGTTAGAACAAAGTTTGAATCTACTACCCTATATTTAAGTTTTGATGATAACAAAGTGAAAAGATATAGTATTTATAAGTTTCATGTATGAACTATCTGCTGCCTAAAAATATTATGTTCTGACTTGCAGATACTCTGATTGATATAAGCAAGATCACATCTATTCAGCATCAGAATTTGATTTCATACATCAGCATCAGAAGTTGCTACATCAGAACGTCAAAATCAAATGATCAACTCACGTACATGCTGAAGCCTGATGAACAAGACTGCGCTCAACACTCTGATACAGAAACACAATAGTTCATCAGCAGCGAAGCAGAGTCAGAATGAGCCAAGCCAGAACTTGCATTAAGTAAGCAACGGTACTGTGCATTGAAAGCTAATTAATTCCAACGGCCTCATTCCAGACAAGATCTGCTTAATAAGGAAAGCTTGTTATTAGCATTGAATCAAGAATATTGCATCCAACGTTCATCATCTCAGTGCTATATAAACAAGGCTTTGAAGATTGAAATGGTTAATGCTCTCCAAATCTCTACACGCACAAAAGCTGAACCATAATCTTCGTTCTATCAGTTTTGCTAAACCATACACTCTGATATTCCATTACTGTTTAGCAATCTAGTTCTAAGCTTCATTTTGTGTATACATCACAGTTGTGATACAGTTTTGTAGAAAACATCCACACACATAGTTTTATCTCTTTGTAAGAAAGTGTTACCTTGACAAACCGGGTTGTGGTTTGAATCAAGAAGGCTTTAGCAGTTGTTAAAGCAGTCTGTAATATTCAGTTGAATATAGTGGATTAAGACCTCGTTGGAGAGAGGCGAAATCACCTTGACGGGTGGACTGGAGTAGTTTGAGATCAAACGAACCAGGATAAAAATATCTTGTCAATTGCTCTAGATTTCAGTTTTACAATTCAACCCCCCCTTCTTGTGTTTTTCACCCCTTCAATTGGCATCAGAGCGCCTGGTTCTGAGCTAAAACACTTAACCGTGTCAGTACAAGATCCAGCGTCAGAAAAACACAATGGCAGGAAACAATTCTCACATCAGCAATGACAACAATGAGGACAGAGACAGATTCAGTGGCAAACCTCCAGTCTTTGATGGAGAAAACTTTGATTACTGGAAAGACAGAATTGAAAGCTTCTTTCTAGCACATGATGCTGATCTGTGGGATATGGTGACAGATGGATACACGCACCCTGTGAATGCAAGTGGTCAGAAGATTGATAGAAAATCAATGTCTGATCAACAAAAGCGTGACTTCAAGAATCACCACAAGGCCAGAACCATCCTCCTCAGTGCCATCTCCTATACTGAGTATGAAAAGATCTCCAACAGAGACACAGCAAAAAATATCTTTGATTCTCTCAGAATGACGCATGAGGGCAACGTTCAGGTCAAAGAAACAAAAGCTCTGGCGCTCATTCAGAAGTATGAGGCGTTCAAAATGGAAGAATATGAATCCATTGAAACTATGTTCTCCAGATTCCAGATTCTGGTAGCTGGTCTCAAAGTTCTGGACAAAGGATACTCTACTGTTGACCATGTCAAGAAAATCGTCAGAAGTTTACCCAAGCAGTGGAGGCCTATGGTTACTGCTCTGAAGCTAGCTAAAGATCTCAACAAAATCACTCTGGAGGAACTTATCAGCTCCCTCAGAAGTCATGAGATAGAGCTAGAAGCTGATGAGCCTCAGAAGCAAGGTAAGTCTTTAGCATTAAAATCTAACAGAAAATTTGAGTCTAAAGTTTTGCAGGCAGTTGAAGAAACATCTGATGGATCCTCATCAGAAGAAGACGAACTTTCCCTTCTCTCCAGAAGAGTAAATCAACTATGGAAGCAAAGACAAAGGAAGTTCAGGAATCCCAGAAGATATGATCAGAACGAGTCGTCTTCCAGATACAGAAGGACAGATTCTTCCTCTGGATACAGAAGATCTGAAGGCTCCTCCAGTAGCAAGAAGCCAAACACCAAAGACATCATCTGCTATGAGTGCAATGAGCAAGGACACTACAAGAGTGACTGCCCAAAGCTTCAGAGGGAAAAGCCCAAAAAGAAGTTTGGAAGAGAGAAGAAGAAAAGTCTCATGGCCACATGGGATGACTCTGACTCGTCTGAAGCTGACTCAGAATCAGATGATGAAAGAGCAAACATAGCTCTCATGGCTAACATTTCAGAAGATAGTGAAGATTCTGAATCAGACTCAGAATCAGACACTGAAGAGGTATTTCCTAACTTCGCTGTTAACTTTACAAAGGCTGAACTTGCTGAAAGCCTTAATGAGATTCTGGAACGTTATCAGCAAATTAGAGCTAAATTCAGAGACCTGAAAAGGAATCTTGAATCTGACTCTAATAAGTCTGAGAGTCTCAAATTGGAAAATTCTGAGCTGAGAAATAAGATTTCAAAATTAGAAAACACTTTACAAAACTCTCAGAAGGAACCAATTCCTGAAACTCCCAGCAACGCTGATGAGATCATCAAGGAGTATGATCACAGTTTCCAGAAATTCCTAGCTAAAAGCATAGATAGAAGCAGAATGGCTTCAATGATCTATGGAGTTAGCAGAAACGGAAGGAAAGGAATAGGATACCAAGGTAAGGTTCCTACACCAAAGAATATCATGGACTTAACCATTAAACACACTCCTTTGAATTCACATTTTGTGTATGGTCACACACAGGATATCAAATATACTAGCAGTAAGCACTCTGTGAAACCAAAATTCAACCAGAGTTTTGGTAAAACTAACAAATCAGGACCCAAGAAAATCTGGGTACCTAAGGATAAAATAATACATGTTGCAGATATCTTTAGCAGCAAGTCAGAAACACCAGTCATGGTACCTGGACTCTAGCTGCTCACGACACATGACGGGAAGAAGGCATATGTTCCAAAGCCTGGAACTTAAGCCTGGAGGCCACGTTGGCTTTGGAGGCAATCAGAGGGGAAAGATAATTGGCTCTGGAACTATAGGTAATGGAAATCTTCCCTCTATTAATAATGTTCTGCTAGTAGATGGATTAATGCATAATCTGTTATCCATAAGTCAATTAAGTGATAACGGTTATGATATAATCTTTAATCAAAAATCATGTAAAGTTGTTAGTCAGAAAGATGGGACTATCCTGTTTAATGGTAAGAGGAAAAACAACATTTACAAAATCAAACTTTCTGAACTAAAGAGTCAGAATGTAAAATGTCTTCTGTCTGTTAACAACGAGCAGTGGATCTGGCACAGAAGATTGGGGCATGTTAGTATGAGAAGAATATCTTAGATTAACAAACTCAATCTGGTCAGAGGACTTCCTAATTTGAAGTTCAATTCAGATGCTCTGTGTGAAGCATGTCAGAAAGGCAAATTTGCAAAACCTTCTTTTAAATCCAAAAATGCTGTTTCTACCTCTAAGCCATTAGAACTTCTGCACATTGACTTATTTGGACCAGTTAAAACTGCTTCAGTCAGTGGTAAGAAGTATGGGTTAGTAATCGTAGATGACTATAGCAGATGGACATGGGTAAAGTTCTTAAGACACAAGGACGAGTCACACTCTGTGTTTGTTACCTTCTGTAACCAAGTTCAGAATGAAAAGGATCTTAGAATCGTTAAAGTCAGAAGTGATCATGGTGGAGAATTTGAAAATAAAGATTTTGAGTCATTCTTTAATGACAGAGGCATTCTGCATGATTTCTCTTGTCCTAGAACTCCCCAACAAAATGGAGTTGTAGAACGAAAGAACAGAACATTGCAAGAAATGGCCAGAACCATGATCAATGAGACAAACGTTGCTAAGACCTTCTGGGCAGAGGCAATAAACACAGCGTGCTACATTCAGAATAGAATCTCAATAAGACCTATTCTGGAAAAGACTCCATATGAATTGTGGAAGAACAGAAAGCCCAACATTTCATATTTTCATCCATTTGGATGTACTTGCTTTATATTAAATACAAAGAATTATTTGAACAAGTTTGACTCTAAAGCACAGAAGTGTATTATGTTAGGATACTCTGAACGCTCAAGAGGGTACAGAGTATACAATACAGAAACACAGATTGTGGAAGAATCAATCAGTGTTCGTTTTGATGACAAGCTTGACTCTGAAAAGTCAAAGCAGAATGAAGTTTTTGCAGGTATAGAAATTGAATTTGCAGGTTCTGAAGACAAGTCATCAGAAGCTCTCAACACAAACATTCCTTCAACATCTGAAAGGAGCACTGCTAGAAATCCTACAACAGCTGTTGATCAACCTCATAAGAGATTACCCAGAAGCAGCTTGGATCACCCAGAAGAGACTATCCTAGGAAGAAAGGAAGATCCAATCAGAACAAGAGCAAGCTTCAGAAACTCTGAAGAAACTCTTATGGGACTGGTGTCTCTGATTGAACCTTCTTCTATTGATGAAGCACTCCTGGATAATGACTGGATTCTGGCAATGCAAGAAGAGTTGAATCAATTCACCAGAAACGACGTATGGGATCTCGTTCCCAGACCAAAAGGATTCAACGTCATTGGAACAAGATGGGTGTTCAGAAACAAGCTAAATGAACAAGGTGAAGTCATCAGAAACAAGGCACGACTAGTTGCACAAGGTTATAGTCAGCAAGAGGGGATAGACTATACAGAAACCTTTGCCCCAGTCGCCAGGTTAGAATCTATCAGACTTTTAATTTCATTTGCTGTTAATAGAGGCATCACTCTGTATCAGATGGATGTCAAAAGTGCATTCTTAAATGGTTATATAGAAGAAGAAGTTTATGTTCACCAACCCCCAGGTTTTGAAAATACAAAACATCCAGAACATGTTTTCAAACTAAAGAAGTCACCGTATGGTCTGAAACAAGCTCCCAGAGCTTGGTATGAAAGGCTAAGTAACTTTCTGCTGGAAAATGAATTCACCAGAGGGAAAGTGGACACTACTCTATTCTGTAAATCAGTTAAGAATGACATCTTAGTCTGTCAAATTTATGTTGATGATATTATTTTTGGTTCTACTAATCCTTCTCTTGGAAGAAAATTTGCTAAGTGTATGCAGGCAGAATTTGAGATGAGCCTCATGGGGGAACTGAAATTCTTTCTAGGAATTCAGATCAATCAAACTCCAGAAGGAACTTACATTCATCAGAGAAAATACATCAGAGATCTTCTAAAGAAATTTGACCTCTCAGAATGTAAGCCATCAAAGATTCCAATGCATCCCACGTGCATTCTGGAAAGAGAAGAGGTAAGCAAAAAGGTAGAACAGAAAGTCTACAGAGGTATGATTGGTTCTCTCCTCTATCTGACTGCTTCAAGACCTGACATATTATTCAGCGTTTGTATCTGTGCTAGATTCCAATCAGATCCTAGAGAATCTCACTTAACAGCTGTTAAGTGAATTTTCAAGTATCTGAAAGGTACTACTAATCTGGGTTTGTTTTATAGAAAATCTAGTGATTACAGCTTAGTAGGCTACTGTGATGCTGATTTTGCTGGAGACAGAGTGGAACGGAAAAGTACTTCTGGAAGCTGCCAGTTTCTGGGAGAAAATCTGATTTCTTGGTCCAGCAAAAGACAATCAACAATTGCTCTGTCAACAGCAGAAGCTGAGTACATAGCAGCAGCAGGATGTAGCACACAAATGCTATGGATGAAAAGTCAGCTTGAAGACTTCCAGATTTTTGAGAGTAACATTCCTATACTTTGTGATAATACTTCTGCTATTTGCTTAAGTAAAAATCCTATTTTACATTCTAGAGCTAAGCATATAGAAATAAAACATCACTTCATTAGGGACTATATTCAGAAAGGTATTTTGAACTTAAAATTTATAGATACAGACCATCAATGGGTTGATATCTTTACTAAACCCCTTTCAGAAGATAGGTTTAATTTCATTCTGAAACATCTCAGCATGAAAGTGTGCCCAGAGTGAAAATGTTTTAATTCCATATATTTACCTTCAGAATGTAATTATTTCACTGTGAACTTCTGATCAATCTCCTTTCAGAAAGATAGAACATGCAGATTGTATCAGATGCAAGTCTAAAGATCTGAGAGTCTAAGCTCAAAGACAGACGTGCTGATCACTACATCAAACAAGTGTCATCCAATCATCAGCATATCTCTGAAGCAGAACGCGTGCACGCTTCTGAGAAGGCAAAGCGCTGATTGGGTGCTTTGAGACACATGTCTGGTAACCGTTTTTAAGTATCTTTCTCAAATCCCCCAAAATCAGCAAGCATTTAATGAAAAGTAATCATGCTTTTAAATGGCAATCATGATTTTTCTCTCTCTTAAAAACGTTTATCTTTTCAAAATAGTTTTGAAAAACTCTATTTAAGCACATTAATCTCTCATTCTTATTCTTTACGCTTTCTCACTAACACTCAAGCATTTTCTGCATATTTCTGAGTTCATCTCTTGCAAACCTTTTTCCTCAGTTCATTCTCAAAACCCTTTCAGTGTGAACATGGCAACCTCCAGTAGCGTTTCTGCAGGTAATCAGAAGAAAGCATCATCTGAGCAATATCAAGTGCCACTCAGAACTCTCCTCACTCCGGTGAAGAATCTTGAAGTGCTTTCTGAGTTAATCATTGATTTTGAAAGCTTGAAGGAAAATGGTTTTGACCTAACTGAAGAAGTTAGGGCTCAAAAGTGGGAAAGGTATTTCGATAGGTTGGTTGGACCAACATTCCCAGCGCTGGTCAAGGAATTTTGGATTCACGCCAAGGTTTCAACACATCTAGTCATCTCCTCTGTTATGGGGAAGAAGATTGTGATTTCTGAAGATCTCATTGCAAGGCTAATCGGTCAAAGTGGTGGTGGTGTCCGTTGTATGGACATGGCTGAAAGATGTGCTGATATAGGTGTGGTAGCTAACAGGATTTTCACTCTTGGGATGCCCAGCAGCAAGATTAAGGATCTGAAGGATCATTTCAGAGTATGGGCTAAGATCATTCTGGGGTGCTTCAACCACAGGAAACCAACAAGTTCTCCTGATTACATAAATGTGGATCAGCAGTTTCTGATCTACTTTATTGATCAGAAGGTAAAGATCAATCTGGCTCACTTCCTGTTCAACCACCTCAGAACCAGTGTGAAAGAAACAAGGGAAGAAGAAAGAACCAAGAGGGACTGGATACCTTTTGGAAGGTTGATATCAGATATTCTGACAGAGAATAGGCTGATTGAGCATCTGATAGAAGCTCAAGAGCTGAGCACTATTGATCCAACAATTGGGAAACCTCTGAACGCAAAGAATCTGAAAAAGATGAAGCTGATAGAAAATATTCAGAAGGAACCCAGAGCTACTTCCACTGCTGATATCTCCAGCAGAAGAGTGCCTCTGAGTGATTTTCCGTTATTTTCTGAAATTGAATCCAAATCAGAGGTGATTCTCAGGAACTTGGATGCGTACAAGGCAGATGGTCCAGATCTAAAGCTAAATATCAGAGATCTGCATCAACCCCAACCAGAAGTGACTCTGAAGAAGACAAAGAAGAGGAAAGCGCCATCAGAAGGATCATCTCAGCAGACTCCAAAGAAAAGAGGTATTTCATCTGCTGCCCCT
Source organism: Vicia faba (assembly GCA_948472305.1). Lineage (NCBI taxonomy): Eukaryota > Viridiplantae > Streptophyta > Magnoliopsida > Fabales > Fabaceae > Vicia > Vicia faba. The sequence goes on from OX451738.1 coordinate 1,075,293,944, forward strand.
GTTTTAATTTCATCTACTATTCCAACATCTATACCTCCTCAAACCTCTCATAGAATATCAATTCCCATCCCTACCATTGATGAAACCGTACAAGAAGAAGACCCTTCTGAGGCATTAAAACTCAGAAGACCTAGAACCAAACACCCCAAACAACCAACAATTTCAACAACATCAGCACTTGACCAAGTGCTGTCTGATATTGAGCGTCAACATGCCTCTGCTCAACCAAACTCTGAACCACAAAATGTTCCTCCTCCACAACCAGAACAACAACAATCTGCTGAAGAACCAGAACAACAACAACCAGAACCAGAACAACAACAACCACTCTCAGAAGAACCTCTGATCCCTGAGCAATCAGAGATTCCACCTCCCTCTCCCCAGCCAGAAATTAATCCACCTTCACCACAAACAGAGTTTCACCACTCTGAAACTCCTTCTCCTCATCAATCTGAACCTCATTCACCTCAACCATCACCGCTGGCAATTCAGTTGCCATGTGGAACAACTGTTATCATGCTCCAGTTACCATCCTCATCAGAATCAACACCACCAAATACTCCCAAAACACCACCCACTCCAATCGAAATATCTGACTCTGATACCCCTTCTCCAAAACAAACAGCTTCTCAGAAAACCTCTGAAACCCCCAGCAGGACTTTCATTGACTTAACCAGTCTTGACCGTCTTGCTGATCTAAAACACAAAATTGCCATCCCAAAACCAAAGCAACCAGATGTTGGCTCTGGTATTTTGAATTTTGAAACAGGTGTGCTGCAATGGATTGCTTCTTTGAAGCAAGTCTGTCCGGGAATGATTGACCCAGCTGCTTCTGATCAGCTCTGGTCACAGTTCAGACTTTGGGTACGTGCTGAAGCCCTCAAGTTGCAGGATATCAACTATGAGCAGGCACAACAAAATTTCAGCAAGCTTCTGAATGAAGTTGGAAGTATGCTTCTGAAAGAGGACGTGCTCCCTCTGGACAGTGAACCTTGGTCTGAGAAACAGCAAGCTGCAAAGGTGCAATCATCAGAAGAAGACAAGACCATTCAGGCTGAAGAAAGTCAAGCAGAAGATGTTGCTGAAAGTTCTGAGAAGCCTCCTCCTTCTGATGCTTCTCAAGCTGCCTTGGACAGGCAGACTCTGGAAGAACTAAGGCTGAATGACATGCGTCTGCAGCAGCGGATGGATGAAAACAATCAGAAGATGAAAGAGAGAATGGATGTGCAGGACAGCAAGATTGACACTATTGTCAGCATGGTGCATAAACAGAATGAGACTTCTGAAAAGATTCAAGCCATGCTGGAGAACCTGTTCACACGCTTGCCTCCTCAACCTTAATCTTTTTTCATGCATGACCTTCTTTCATGTTTTCCTTGATTTTCTGATGTACTGTTTGATTATGTTTTGTAATATTTTCTTGTCTTGATTCTGAACTATATTAATATAATTAGTTTTTCTGATCTTAATTGTTTTAGCACATCACCAACACTTTTTGATTGCTGACAAAAAGGGGGAGAACAAGAATGATATTTAAATCAATAACGGCTAAATAGACTGAAATTCTCAAACATTCTAACTCTATTACTTGAAATGTTTTTTTCTGTTTTGCTTAAAGTCTACAGGCACAAGGAAGCTCCTGGACACTCTGAAGACTAGAAGCTCTGATCAATATGAAGTTGCTCTGATCAATATGAAGTTCTGATCGTCCTAATACTCTGATCCAAAGCAAAGCTCTGACAAGAAAAGCTCTAAAGCTCTGCTCTGACACAAAGCTTCTGATAAGTCAAAGACTCTGATGTTCAAAGAAAGGCAAAAAGATCTGATCCTGAAGAACACGTATAAACAAAGGGAAGTAATAAACTCAGGGGGAGTATCTCTCAACTCTGACATCTCCTTACTCCTTATCCTTTTACTTCTTATTTTAATACATATTCCAGATACCTTTTCACGTTATTTTCATTTAAAATATCTAGTTTTTGTCATCATCAAAAAGGGGGAGATTATTAGAACAAAGTTTGAATCTACTACCCCATATTTAAGTTTTGATGATAACAAAGTGAAAAGATATAGTATTTATAAGTTTCATGTATGAACTATCTGCTGCCTAAAAATATTATGTTCTGACTTGCAGATACTCTGATTGATATAAGCAAGATCACATCTATTCAGCATCAGAATTTGATTTCATACATCAGCATCAGAAGTTGCTACATCAGAACGTCAAAATCAGATGATCAACTCACGTACATGTTGAAGCCTGATGAACAAGACTGCGCTCAACACTCTGATACAGAAACACAATAGTTCATCAGCAGCGAAGCAGAGTCAGAATGAGCCAAGCCATAACTTGCATTAAGTAAGCAACGGTACTGTGCATTGAAAGCTAATTAATTCCAACGGCCTCATTCCAGACAAGATCTGCTTAATAAGGAAAGCTTGTTATTAGCATTGAATCAAGAATATTGCATCCAACGTTCATCATCTCAGTGCTATATAAACAAGGCTTTGAAGATTGAAATGGTTAATGCTCTCCAAATCTCTACACGCACAAAAGCTGAACCATAATCTTCGTTCTATCAGTTTTGCTAAACCATACACTCTGATATTCCATTACTGTTTAGCAATCTATTTCTAAGCTTCATTTTGTGTATACATCACAGTTGTGATACAGTTTTGTAGAAAACATCCACACACATAGTTTTATCTCTTTGTAAGAAAGTGTTACCTTGACAAACCGGGTTGTGGTTTGAATCAAGAAGGCTTTAGCAGTTGTTAAAGCAGTCTGTAATATTCAGTTGAATATAGTGGATTAAGACCTCGTTGGAGAGAGGCGAAATCACCTTGACGGGTGGACTGGAGTAGTTTGAGATCAAACGAACCAGGATAAAAATATCTTGTCAATTGCTTTAGATTTCAGTTTTACAATTCAACCCCCCCTTCTTGTGTTTTTCACCCCTTCAAGCCCTACTATATAGGCTCTCATCTCGAAGTAACCCTACTATCCAGGTTCCTTCTCATAGCCCTACTATCCAGGCTCTCATCTCGAAGTAACCCTACTATCTAGGTTCCTTCTCATAGACATATTATCCAGGCTCTTATCTCGAAGTAACCCTACTATTTAAGTTCCTTCTCATAGCCCTACTATCCAGGCTCTCATCTCGAAGTAACCCTAATATTTAGGTTCCTTCCCATAAGCTCTACTATCCAGGCTTTCATTTTGTAGTAACCCTACTATCCAGGTTCCTTCCCATAAGCCCTACTATCCAGGATTTCACCTCAAAGTAACCCTACGACCCAGGTTCCTTCTCATAGCCCTACTATCAAGGCTTTCATTTCGAAGCAACCCTACTATCCATGTTCCTTCTCTCTTATCTCCAGACAACAGTTTACAACACTGTAAGACCTGGACCCGACCAGATACGATCGATTTCACATTTCCCCAGTAAGTCGATGTGCAGCCTGGACCCTGTCCAGACATGTAGTTTACTTCCACCTCCTCAATCAAGAGTTAATTCCCCAGTAGAGTAGCGGACAACCGAAGCTCCTAGCCTCTATTTCCCAAGACATAAATCAACATTCCCCGGTGAAGTTCTCCTCAATGGCGGTTATAGGAATTCTCGCAAAGGAATCTCTTATGTGACCGATATCTTTTCTGGATGGCATCATTAATCCCATCCCCGACAAATCTCCATCTCCTTCAAAATGGCATCTGTCAGCCCATTCCCGATATTATCGACTGACACTCACTTCATGTGAGTGCAAATTTCTGGGCACTCTAGTGTTCAATCATCTTCCACCTTCAGATCACGAAAGGCAGATAAGCCAATCTACACCCTCAGGTCTAAGAAGATTGAACAGGGGCAGTTGTTATACCCCAAAATTGTCTCTCTCATTTTACTCAAAACATACTCCTAGAGGTCCTCAATTGCTCAAGGATGCCCAAGAATTAGCCAGACAAATTCTCTCATAAGGCAATGAACCTTCAACTAGGGTTTCCACTTTCATCAAGATATGTGAACTCCAAAGGTCTCAAATCTTTTTCCATGGTTCTAATATGTTCTCAAGTCCATCCATGTCAATTTTCATGCCTTGCACAAGAAGTTTGCTCAGTCAACTACTCAAATTCCTAAAAATCAACTATACTAGCTCAAAAGTCAATTGTGGCCCACATACAGTCAAACTTCAAGATTTTTGGTCAACATCAACATTTTGAAGTAACATCCATCATTTGATCAAGGGTTGATCCCAATTCCTCAAGGAATGTCCCAAATTCATCAAAACTCAAAATTGCTAAATTAGGGTTTCTATAGGAAAAGTCAACCAAACTTTGACCAGGCATAACTTTCTCATACTTCATCCCTTAAGTTCAAGAAAAGAACTCATGAAAAGATATAAATTCAGACATTATAGGTCATTTTCAAAAGTCAACAAAAACACCTTTTGGGTCAAAGCGTCTTACATGAACATGGAAGACCCAATTGAGATGAAACCAAAAGGGTTGTTTAATGGACATCCTAAGCTTTCCAAAAAGTCTAAGAACACCCTCTTAGGATCAAAATTGAAGGAGACGTGCATTGTCAAAGTTGGCCATTTTTGGAAATTTACACAAAGTCAACAATGCCCAAAATTGCATTTTTTTTTCCAAATGGACCCAACTTTTCAAGATTGAATCTCATTCCTAACATGGTCCACGACCCATAAAGCATTCCATGCCTTATTTATTTATTTATTTATTTTGATTTTATTTATTTAAAATTCAAATTAAATCAAATTAAATCAAATTAAATCAAATTAAATCAAATTAAATCAAAATAAATAAAATCAATGGGATGAGATTTGTTTGCATTGAATTAGAGATCATGCTTGCTGTCACAAAGCCAAATAAAATCATGCAAAATCAAAAAAAGCAAGAGGAAATCTCCTAGTTTGGAAAGTTTGGAAGCAATTTTCAAAAGTTATCAAATCTTGGATTTTTTCTAAACTTAGCACCCTAATTTGATTCACATGCTTAAACACAAGTATTCTCAACCCTAAGGATAAGAATTCAGAAATGCAACCTGCCTCCAGGAGTCAAACAAAGTTCCAAATTTTCAAAGAAAAGTGCAGATCGGATCTTTCTCTACAGACCAATTCAAGAAATTTCAAAGCCAACAATCCATTCCTGGACGTGTTCTGAAGCTATTCAAATCATTCCCAAGTCACAAAACATCCAAAATCGTAAGATACAGGATTCGGTTCTCTAACTATTTTTTATTTTTAATTACGCGCATACATTTACTTTCAATGAAAATTAACCATGTATTCTTGTTTATCATAAGGTTGTGATGCTCTCTGTATTGTTTGATTGAGTTTTAGGTACAAGAATCGCAATTTGCCATTCTTAGGGTTTCCAAACTCGTTTTAGGGCTTCTTGATACAGGCAAAATTAGGGTTAGACATGGGTACCATGGTGTTCAGGGCTTCAAGCCCAGTTGATTCATGGTCTCCGTTAGAATTTATATTGCTTGTATTTAATTTTTTAATGACACAAGGTTATAGCTACAGACATCGTCCGTAGGTAAAAGTTCAGGCCTAAAACGACAGTTCTGAGGAGGAAGATGATCATGTGGCAGCCACACACTGGTCGGTTTGAATGTTGACGTGTTTTTTTCTGGGCATGCCACCTTGTTTACGTTATGTTATTATTGGTTTATTATGTTAAGAAATGAGTCATGTAACACAGATGGTAAAAGGCAGCGCTGGTGAGAGAAGGGACCTGGGTTCGATCCCAGATCCAGACGTCTTGTTATTTTATTTTCCTAACATACTTTGCATGATCCCATACGCCTCACCTTCACAAGACCATCATGCGTCCTCAGTTCCAACCATGGGATCATCTCAAATCCAGATCCAGCGCCCAACAATTCACCCCCATGGTGGACTCCCTGAAGGCCAGCTACACTGAATCCATACGTAGGCTGATGGGCCTATTATTCTGGGCTTTGCAAATTCAGCCATGCACCCCGAGTTTGCTTCTCATAACAGGCCCATATTCATAATTTTTGCTTTTATTGTTTTATTATTTCAGTTTAGTTATTTAATTTATTTGTTTCAAAAATCATTTTTTATTAAATCATAAAATCAAGAAAACCACAAAATATTAGAATTAGGTTTTTTCCACTAAATTTATTTTTGTTAATTAAGTAGATTAATTAAATTTAGGGTAAGTTGGTTTATTTTTCATAATTAAAAGTAATTAGACAAATTGGGTTTAATGCATAAATACTTTATTTTTTTAAATAAAAAATACAAAAATATTCCCTTTAATTAATTAGATTCATTAGGATATTTAATTCCCGTGTTCTTCCCCGCGCGTGTTTTATTTATTTATTTTTCCAATTATTGTAACTGCCAAGGGTTGTAATAGTTTTTTAAATTAGGTTTTATTACGGTTTTTACTTATTATTTTCCCCCTATTTTGGCTATGTAACCCCCTCCCCAAAGCTTTGTAATAGCGTAGATTTACTTTTTCGCTTTTAATTTCTGCAACTATAAACTGTCTAGATGTATGGATAATACGCTTGCATGCAAAAGAGAAATGAAATTAAAACAGTAGAAAACCCTAATTATGCAAAGATAATCAACTAAAATCAAACACATGCACATGTTCATTCCTAGGGTTTATCCCACTTCGGTTGCCTTCGGTAAACGGTCATGAAGTATAGGGAATTTTAGTGGTCGCCCTCTAGTCCCAAAAGATAAAAAATGACCCATTCGAATGTTGCCTCGGAAAGATCTTTGAGACTCTAGGGTAACTACTAAGGTTTCTTAACCATTTCTTCAGCGACCGTAATTGTCCCTTCGAATGTCCCTTAAACTCCAACGATGGGGCTACCTACTCCTTAATAGTAGGATAGCGATGTCTAAAGAAAACGAGAAAACGAATAATCTTTTTCGAGTAGGTAGAAATTCTTAAGTAGTTACTCAAAACAACAAAAACTCTTTCACACAAACACTTTCAAAATAGTTTTCAAAAACAACTTCGTCACACTCTTGAGGACAGATACAAGGGTTAGCACGAAGTTAAACAAAAACTTTTCAAAACACGCACAAGTAATTTCAATATGAGCAAGTACCTAAGAGCCTAGGGGAAACCATGGATAGAAAGGGTGCTAACACCTTCCCTTTCTATAATCTACCCCCCCCCCCCCCCCCCCCCCCCCCGTACTCAGAAAACTCTCGAAAAAGGTTTTTTCTGTTCTTTTTCCTTTGTTGGATAAAATAAAAGTCGGTGGTGACTCTTGATTACCGTGACATTTGCGAACAAAAAATGCAAAACCAGTATTAACAGTCGGTTTTGCCACCGTATCACAACCACAATTCTGATTATTTGTCCAAAAAATGAGGCCTTTTTGTTAGATTTATGAACATGATTAGATAACTGTTGATTCTAATTCCTTTCACAATCCTAATGATGAGATTGAAAAACTCTTTTTTTTAGAAATTTTTGTTTATGTTCAAGTGTTATTTATTGTTCTAACCACTTCTTTCTTTGTTTCATGTGTGGGAACAATGATAAGGACGGAAAGGCAAGAAGAAGGGGAAATAACATCGTCAAGAGTTCTTGGAGTTTCAAAAGAAATGTATTCAAGAAGCTTTTTTAGAAGAAATCAAGAATTGAAATTCTCTTGTAATTTTCATTTTTTGTAGAGTTAATCTAGGATGAATTTGATTCACATGTAGAACTTTTAAACTTGAATGATAATGGATATTGCAACTTGTACTTTGAATTAAGAACAAAAGTGGTAAAGACTTGTAATAAACTTTGCAATTCCATTTGAAACTTTCTTGATTTTCGAATAAGAAAATGAATATAACTTGAAACCCTAGAAATATCTTGAAAATTTTGACAAATATTGGATTTGAATTCCCATGATGAAACACTTCAAAATTTAGATTTAAAGATTTATTTGAAAACCATGTAACTTTCTTCTTGAAACTTTGGAAGGAATGAAGCTTTATAAGTCCTTGAGATTTAATAATGAATATGACTTGAAGAATCAAAAGAAAGCTCCTAACTTGAGATGAATTTTCCTTGAGATGAACTTGAGCTATGGAATGAAGTTGAATTCCATTTGAATAAACCTTTGGTTTATAATTTCCTAACTCATGAAAATAAGACATTTCTTCAACCTTTTGAATCGAAGTTTTGATTAATTTGAATCCTTGAATTCTTAAACTAAAAATCTCATACCACAGCTCACTATTTTCCAATCCAATTCTTCACCAATGAAACTTCACACAAAAGTCCATTGCCTTAGAAACTTATGGCGTAAATTGAAATTAGATGTCAAAATGACCTATAATGTTCCAATAGAATCCACAACTTTCTAAGCACAATTTGACTTCGACCCATAAAGCAAAATTGTAGACAACGCCGTTTGTGACACGTTGTAAAAAGAGTCAACCCGAAACGATGAAGATTGAAAGAATTATGATCCTTGTAAGATGGACGAAAGTCATTTGGATTTAGGTCAAAGTCACAAAACGACCTCTAATGTACTCAAACTTTTGATGGCCTTCTACATATAATTAACTCTCGACTTAAAAAGAGAAATTGGAGATAACGTCAAGGAGATTCATATGATCGAAGAATCGACTAAAAATAATGAATAGTGAAGAATTTATGTTTATTTGAACTTGAACTTGCAAACATTGACTTTTAGTCAATCATCTTTGAATCCACCTACTGACTTTATCTTTTCCACAACCCGAGGCACTCTTAAGCACATATGAACCTGAGATGACGAAATCTTGATCAAACTATGTTCACATTTGTCAGAATTTTAAATTACCCATCGAAGAAGGCAAGGAGATAAACACATGAACCTATCTCGAAGAGTCTTGAAAATTAAGCAACCAAGATCGCCTTAACCAAGCTGACTGAAACTTCAAAAATAGTGTGACCTAAGATTATAGATCACCACTCTTGAAACATAGGGTTTTGGGAATCATCTTTGGCCTGAACAAACCATAACCCTAATCGAAGAATCATCACCTGAATTTCTTGATCGCAAACCTTGTCTTACAAGAAACAAAATAAACAAAACATATTTTTGGATTTTGGTTAGAGGTCAGTAGAATAGAAAACACATATATACAAGATACATGATTTAAGGTGCTTGGTGATCTCTCAAGAGCAAACTTAAAGATAAGATATAGTAGAAGAAATACCCAAACCCTAATGCGTGATCTTGTTGCATTATGATGGTGTGAGATGATATAGGAATCTTAGGGGGAAAAATTGGGGTACAACAATAACACTTCTCTATAAGAACTGGTAATTCTCTAAGAAGTCACTAGATTGAGCTAGAACAGGATGAACCTTTGAAGAGAGCCAAGTCTGTTGCGCTCAAATATATCAGAAGATCTGAGAAGTCCAAAGGTCTTCAAGCTGAAGAGATTAAGGATTCAGGAGAATATTTTAATGAGGTTGAAGATGAGTTGTCTCTGTTGTCCAGAAGTGTTAACCGTCTCTGGAAGAGAAATCAAGGTAAAAGCTTAAGAAGTACTAGAAAGACGGGTGGTCTCTTCGAGTCTACTTATGATCAAAGGAAGTCTTGTTGCAAAGATGTCACTTGTTATGAGTGCAATGAGCTATGACACTACAGGAATGATTGTCCTGAACTTCAGAAGGACGAGCCCAAGAAGAGAGCTCTAAAGAGTAAGAAGAAATGGCTGATGGAAACTTCGGATGATTCTGGTTCTTCAAAATACGACTCAAAATAAGAACGTGCTAACATAGTGTTGATGGATCAAGTTAGAAGGTTTGTTGAAAATATCCCTCCAGAAGATGAAGCAGAATTTGATTCAGACACATAAGAGGTATTCTCCAAAGAGTTATTTTCTAACCTTACTCATTCTGAATTAACTTCCTATTTAATTGATGTTTTGGAAAAACAAGATTTACTTAATATTAAATTCAATGAACTTAAAAAGTCCCATGAATTCATATCCTCTAAAAATAACAAGCTTAAGGAAGATCTCTCCATTTTAAATGAAGAAAATGTTTTTCTTAAAGATGAGAACTCTGCCCTCAAAGGCACGAGAGCTCTTCCAGAAGTTTTTGAGAGTCCTAATGATATCATTAAGAAATATGACAAAGCTTTCCGGAAGTTCCTATCCATAAGCATAGGCATAAGCATGATGGCTTCTATGATCTATGGCGTGAGTATAAATGGGACTAATGGTGTTGGTTATAACTTTTATGACGAATCTAATTCTAATAAGGAAGACAAACCTAACACTCTTCAGTCTCATTTTATCTCTGTTGGGTTTGTGTCTATAGATAAAGGAAAAGAAAAGGAGAAATCTATTTCTAAACCTAAGGAAAAACCTTTGGCAAAATCTTTTAGCTTTAATTCTTGTAAAAATGATTATTCTGCTGCTAAACCCAAACTTATTAAAAGCTCTAGGAGAGCTAACAAGAGAGGACCGAAGAAGTTGTAGGTACCCAAGAGACAAATAATATATGTTACAGATATTCTTAGCAGCACAGTTGAAACACCTGTCATGGTACATGGACTCTAGCTGCTTGCAACACATGGTGGGAAGAAGGCATATGTTCTAAAACCTGGAACTTAAGCATAGAGGCATTATGGATTTTGGAGGTGAACAGAAAGGAAGATTATAGGCGCCTGAACTTCTGGACATGAGTAATACCTTTTAGTTTTAAAGGGAATCTTATCATGATTGATTCTAATAGCTCAAAGTTGTATCATGTTAGGATATTATGAACGCTCAAAAGGATACAGAGTATACAACAACGAAACACTTTGTACGAAATGAATCAATCTATGATTGGACTTAATGATAAGGTTGATCTTGAAAAGTCAAAGTCAATTGTAATATTTGCATATATGAAGATTTCCTTCTCAGTTGCATAAATTAATGAAGTTGTTACAAAAACAAGAAGTCATTGTCTCAAAAGATACTTAATTAGAAGTTGTTGAAACACAAATCTTGATCTTCATATTCTGAGGAATTGGTTCTAAGTTTAAGAGTCTTTGATAGAGCCTACATCTGTTGATGAGGAATTGCTTAATAAGATTGGATTATGGCTATACAAGAAGAGATCTATCGCTTCTCAAGAAAGGATGATGTGTGTGAAAAAGATGTGCTCTCCACATACAAGTCTTCCAGGATGATGTAAGATCTTCTAAGGTATGTATTATTCTTATTTTTGTCTTATGGGATGTGATACTTCACATTAATGAAGTTCTCGTATATCATAAGTATCCATGATCAGAATATTCTCTTAAGAATACTTCTGTCCGTTGGTAACTAAAGAGTTTACTTCATTAAATGAATTGTTAGTACAATGAAAAGTTAGTAATTTAGTATAAGATAGTTGTCTTTTCAGAACCACACCTAACATTTAATGTGACACATCGAGAGACGAGGTTATCTTAGAGATTATATAATAAATCTTATTGCTTTACCTCTTGTCAGGATTTTACATTTTTCAAAATTTCCTTTCATCATTGCAAAAAATATTTAAAACACACTCACTCCACCTCACACACTGTCACTACATCTCTCCCACACATTTGTTTTTTTAGCCCTAAAAATTTGTTCAAAACCCTAAAATCCCTTGTTGTGTTCATATATGTGGTTATTCATCTTCAATAATGGCTACTCAACAACGATCCTCATCTTCTCAACGGAAACATCTTCAACAACTTGGGTCCTCCTCTTCTCAAGAAGGTCAAGTGAGTGGTAATTTTCCTGAGCTTCATTGTTTCATTATTGTATCTTAGATGCTAGTTCTCATTGAGTCAATTGTGAACTTTAAACATTTAAAGGAAAATGGTTTTGATCTCTATAAAGATATGCATACACAAGGATGTGAAACCTTATTTGATATCCTCAAAGGTCCCACTTTTCCAGAGTTATTGAAGCAATTCTGGATATGGCGAAGGAATCTAGACGAAGGTATTTTGGTGAACATGGTTAGAATAGATGTAAGTATCACTGAAGAATCAATTGCTCAGTTAATTAATCGTGACAGAATTAGTCTGAAATGCTGCAAATTGGATAATAAGTTAACCAATTTGAGGACACGAAGATCAGTTAACTCAAAAATCTTCACAAACAAAAAGAGTTCAAATTTGGTCATAGATCTTGTACCTTCCTTAAGTGTCTAGTCCAGAATCATCCAAGAATGCATTTATCTAAATTCCTCTACCAACGCATCACCCAAAATCAACTATGATAAGAAGGAGATTTTGTACAATATAGCCTATGAGAAAAATTTTAATCTTCCTTTCATACTTTTTACGTATTTAAAAAACTCACTGAAAGGCTCTAGACTTGATGTGAAAGAACCTATCAGGTGGATACCTCTGGGAAGACTTATTACAACTTCCTTGATTAACTGTGGATTGGTAGACTCACTAAGAAGTACAAATATGATGGAATATTTTACTCCTTGATCTGGAAAATTGTTTGATGGGAGAAACTTGAAAACTATGGTTTATTTAGTTGTTCCTCCTCAAGAAAAGTTTTTAACAGGAGATACACCTTATTATGCACCAGGCATAGAAGATGGATACATGTTCACAACCGTTGATTTACCAATAACTCTTTTTATCTACAGGAAGATTGTCTCTTAAAGAAAGAACCTCCTGGTATGTCTCCCGAAGCAGTTATATCAATCGTTCTTGATCCATCATAAATTATTTCTCACCAAGTTCTTAGAAATATATATGTTATTTCTGAACTTTATGGGTATGCTGACAGACTTCCTAATATTTCTGAAGTTCATGCTAAAATTCAAAGGAAACAAGTTGTTGTTCATCAAAAGTTTGATAGTGATAGTTCTTCAAGAATGGGGTGTGAAAGTTCATCCAGTGAAGACAACTTGAGCTCAACCTCCACATCACATCCTATATCATCTCCACTCTTTTCCGAACATCTTCCTCTTCAAACAATTTTTCCACCCTTTTCTAAAACCACTCATTTCAACATTGATCAAGTTACTGCATTTCTACAGTCTCTCGATGGCGAAACCTCTTCTAGTTTTGATTAATTTATTGATATCTCATCTGATTTAGAAGAAGAACTCGTTTCAACCTATCACACAAAAATGTATGACTCAGATATTCCCATGTAGGAATTTGATGAATCGGATCATGATACCTCAGTTCATACACCCAAACCCAACCTTTAAACTATACCTCCTGATTCCACACTTGGAAGAGTTTCTCTTCAAGAAAGGATATCAGTTTTAGAAGTAAGTCCTTTTATTCCCTCACCAGAAATCATCCACCTAAAGCTTCCCTCCAACACCTTTTATAACATCTGTTCAATCATCTTCCACCTTCAGATCATGAAAGGCAAACAAACCAATCTAAACCTTCAGGTTTAAGAAGATTGAACAGGGGAAATACGGTGGCAGAACCGACTGTTATACTGGTTTTGCATTTTCTATTTGCAAATTTTGCGGTAAGCAAGAGTCGCCACCGACTTTTCTTTTATCTGACAAAGGAAAGGGTGAAAAGAACAGAAAAAAACCTTTCGAGATTTTTCTGAGTAAGGGGGGTAGATTATGGAAAAGGGAGGTGTTAGCACCCTTTCCATCTGTAGTTATCTACGGGCTCTTAGATGCTTAGCTCATTTTGAAATGCCTTGTGCTTTGTGTGTTTTGAAAAGTATTTTTGAAAGCGCCTTAGTGCGGCAATTTTCTTTATGATAACTTTTGTATCAGTCCTCAGGAGTGTTGATAAAGCATTTTGAAAAGGTTTTTGAAAATTATTTTGTGTAAGTGTAAAAAAGTTTGTTTTTTTAGCATAGCGTCTAGGAACTATCTACTTTACTCGAAATGTTCGTTCTTTTCCTCATTTCCTTCATATAGTGTTATCCTACTATTAGTGAGTAGGTAGACCTGGTCGTTTAGATGTTTGAGGGACAATTGAAGGGACGTTGTTACAGTCACAAAGGCAACTGGGCAAGAAACCTTAGTAACTACCCTAGGGTTTTAAGATCATGTTTACCGAGGAAATGTCGAGAGGGTTATTGAGGGACTTATGATCTTTAAACCGGAGGGTAGCCATTAAAATCTCTCACGTTTCAAGAGATGTGATTGTTTTTATGAAGGCAACCAAAGTGGGAGTACCCTAAAGGTACGCATGTGCAATTGAATTGTGTTTTAGCTATTTATCTTGTGTTAGGTTTGCTAGCGTTTGATTATTAATCTTTTCATGTAATCCTATTAATCATACATCTAAATAGTTGATATATGTACAGGAAATATAAAGTGCAGGAATTGTAAATCCTAGCTATTACATGGCTTTGGGGAGAGGGATTAATTACACATCCAAAACTTTGGGGGAAATAAAGCAGAAAAAGTAAAGGTCCTAATTTAAACTATTACATCCAAGTAGGCAATTACAATAATATGAAAAATAATAATACCAAAATAAAATTGCGTGCGAATTGGAAATACGTTTAAAACCCTAAGAAGAAGACTCCTTTTGTTTGTTTTTTCATTTAATAAAAGAATAATAAAAAATTTAAGTCTATTTAATTTTAATTTTAAGAAAAAATGTTAAAGTAATTAAATAATTAATTAACAATATTAATTTTAATTAAAAAAAACTAAAACCTAATTTTAGTGATTTTTTATCTAATTTTTATAGTTAAATAAAAAGTAACTAAAAAAGAACAAAAATAAACATATGAAAAGGGGCAAGCAGCAAAAGTAAGTAATGGGTGATGTTTTAAAACGTAGGTTCAAAGTGAGAGGAGTCCAAATCTACAGTTGGATCCAATGAGGGGATCTTTTGAGGGTGCATGGTGAGCTACACGTCTGAGGGCGCTGGATCTGATCAAATGGGATCTCCTGGTTATGATCTGAAGGTGCATAATGTGCACGTTAGATCTACAAGTCTGGGACCTGGATATAATTGTTAGAACAAAGAAAACAAAATGCATGACATGGGTTCCGAACCCAGGCCTTTCCCCTTAATTCGAACCCCCCCCCCCCCCCAATTTGAACTCCATGAGTTCGGATATGGGATTGTTTTGACCTGAAATGGCCTACATCATGAGTTTTGAAGGCACTACAAATGATCCCCTGGCATTTGGACACTACAACTTACATGTATTACGTTAAATTATTCACAAAAAACCAATAATAACACTAATATGCAATCAAAAATGGGTTTAAATCAGAGACTGAATGAGTTTGAGATTGGAAATCTTCTTTACCAAACGGAGGTGCTTCGATCTGCAATTCTGGGTGTGGGATGGCTGGCTGGAAGTCTCAGGAGAACAAATCTGGTATTCTTTTGGACTGAGGGAGTTTGCAAAGCTTTTCGAATTTGGCAACTTTGATGTATTTTTATTATTTTTTGTGACTCTTTGAGGTTGTCTCTTTCTTGTGTGGGTGCAATGCTTGTGTTTCTAGGAAAAATGTTTTCCTGGCAATGTTTTCGTCTCCCAATGGTTTTTTTCTCCTCCCTTGTAATGTGTCTTTAACCCTGTATTTATAGGGGGTAGTGGTGAAATGGAAATGGCAAGAGACAACCATTAATCAGGCTTTTAAGGCAGAATCGAAAGCCTTAAACAAGTTTCCTTTTTTGAGGATTTTCTACCCTTTTGGGTTTTGAATGAACCTGGACAGGTTTCACTCCTTGACTCCTTCGAATGCCCTCAAGCCTTGTTCTTCGATCGACTCTGAGTGGCTTCCTTTGATGGCTTTGGGCTTCAATTCAATTTGTTCACAGTTTCATCCTCATGGCTCCTTTGACTGAGTCCATTTACATTGATTATTTGACCTGGAAAATTCTCCTAGTAGCCCAATCGAACACTTCCTTCTGGTCAGTCGAAGCTTCTTTTATTATTTCCTTCGAATGTAATTGTGAAGGACACTTGGGTTTGGAAGCAAGTAGGACTTTGGCCAGCAAGCATCTTGAACCAGACTCATCAAAAGACAAAACAAAACTTGTTTCCAACAATTGTGTGTCTTTCGAATGGACCAATTGTATGTCCTTCGAAGGCACCATTTGTGTGTCCTTCGAATGAACAATTTGTATGTCCTTCGAAGGCACCACTTGTATGTTTCTTTGAATAGACCACATGCACCACTTATGCATTCTTCGAAGAGCCCACATGCACCCCTTGTGCGTTCTTCGAATGGGCCACCAATGTGTATTCATAATGTATAAATTATGTGTTGAAGGGTTCGGAGGTGGAATCGAATCAAGTCGTTTCAAAGGGAGCCATTGCCCAATCGAAGCTAGCACAAAGGAAGCCAATGCCTTGTGGATGCTAGCACGAGGGAGTCCATTGCTTTGTGGATCAAAGCAGGCACAAAGGAGGACATTGCCTAGTGAATCGAAGGCAAGCACAGAGGAAGCCTTTGCCTTGTGGATTGAAGGCAAGTTGAAGGAGCCTTTTCCTTGTAGATCAAAGGCAAGCACAGAGGAAGACTTTGCCTTGTGGATTGAAGGCAAGTTGAAGGAGCCTTTACTTTGTGGATCGAAGGTAAGTTGAAGGAGCCTTTAGTCTAATCGGAGATTTGGAAATCGAAGCAAACTTTGAAGGAGGCCAAAGTCCAGTCGAAGCTTGGGAAATTGAAGCAAACTTGTTTTTCTTCAATTTGATGCTTGAAAGCCCAATGTGTTCCATGGAAACTATATGGGGCATCAAAAATCTAAATGTATTTGTGCAAACTTGGACTTTTGAAAATCCTTGTGAGAAATGTCTTCAGAAAAGAGAGGGCAAATTTTGGGGTACAACAACATCCCAAATACATCCCTTCATCAAGCTTTTCATCGAACTTATGTTCGCCAACCAACCTTCCTTGAGCTCATGGAACAGTCTAAGAAAAATGATTTTCTCACTCTCCAGCATACTTTGGAAAGTTCTTCACTATTCATGGATCCTGAGAAGACATATGTTATCTGGATTTCCTGAGAAACATGGTGCTATCTTTGTTGGTACTTCAAAGGATACTATTGCTAATACTTTTGGGTTTGAGATGCCGTTGGTTAATGGTTAACCTTCTTATTCAAAGGGAAAGCAATTTTTGGAAGCTGAAGACCAGCCAGTTAGACTGAAGGTTGTTTTAGATAAACAACAGGAGGATAATCATTTCATCCATCAATGCTTGGATAAGCAGGATGAAAGGATTGCTGCTAAAGAGGCCTCTTTCAAGCAACTGTCTGATGTGTTGATGCAGTTCATGGAAAATTTTGACAAGAAGGATGCTTGAATCCTTATCCCTTTGTCTTAAAACTTACTAATAGTCTTTTCTTTTGTTTCTAAAACAATTATATCTTTATCCTTGTGTTTTAATGAAAAAATTATTTTGTCTTTTAAATCTTTTTGATTTCTGACAAAGGGGGAGAAAGTGTATATTATTTTGATAGTATTTACTTTCAAGATCTCAAAATCCAACATGATATAATGCTTTTACTACTAATAATTTGTTTGATTCAGGAACTTTGTTAAATTTCACTGATTTTCATAGACAGGTTAATTGACTATCAGAAGACAAGATCAAGATGCATCAAGAATTCTACGATGAACTCAACATCTGAGAAGATGTATTCGTTAGAAGTTGTGAACTGTCTAAAATGAATCATGTCCTGATATTATGTATTTGTCTGAAGTTGAGAACTGTCTGAGTGAATAAGGCTGATCTAAGCTCTGATACATCATATGTTTCAGAAGTTATGAACTTCATGAAAATATGGTTAATCAAGCTCTAATACACCTACTATTTAAAAGTTATAAACTTTTGGAAAGTATGGTTGTTAGTAGCATCATTTTGCAGATTGGTAACATTTTGCTAAAACATGCTTCTGACCAGATGTTGAACAAGATGTCGTAACATCATGTTCTGATATACAGCAGGCTTACGTTGTTATTTTTAAATCCTGGCAAATTTGATTTTATTATGTTATATTTCCTTTGGATATATTTCAGATATTCTCGTAGGTCAAGAAGATTTGTTTTGGAACAAATTTGTATCTCCAGTTGTACATTTGTTACTAAATTGGGCCTTGAGACAATTTAGGAAACTTTGCATTAGTTGTTCCGAGATTGAAGGAGATTTTCTACACAATTGGTGCATCACTCAGCTTATAGATCAAGAAACTTCTGGACTCATAATATCGAAGCCCATGGACTGCAAAGTTATATTTAAAGGGGAATCCTAACCTAATGTAATTTAAGTTTTTAACAATTGTAAAATTAGGGGAAGCATAAGTCTTAGATTTTAAGAGTTTCTTATGTAGTTTGTATGTCACCCATGTATCTTTTGATACTATATGGTCGACTGATTATTGCTTGACTGTTAGTCAAGTTATTATTCTCACTCGAAGCTGTTAAGAAAGAGTTTGAGTTTTTTTATTTGAATTGTAATCTTCTAAATTGGGTTGTATTTGTTGCAGTCACTGGGATTTGGACTGTTAGATATCACAGAGGTGATTTAGGAAGTGAGATGGCGATTTCAGATACCTAGGAGGTGCCTAAGTAGAAGTAGCGTTGGGTAGGGATTAGGCGAGGAGTTGTAAACATGAGTTTAGATTTGAACTAATATTGTTGATAATGTACTTCCTTCCTGGCTTGGTAGCCCCTAGATGTAGGTGATGTTGCACTGAACTAGGTTAATAAATCTATATGTTATTTATCATTTTGCAATTTTATTTATGTATCACTTATAACTTAAATGATCTGGTCTACTACCAGATGTTATAACATATGTCTTAACATCATTCTGATATTGGGATATATGTGTGTTACCTGTATCAGAAACTTGAATGGTAATTAGACTTTGACGCTTTAGAAGTTGTGAACTGTCTAAAAGCTTAACAAAGTTGATCTGTTACTTAGCATTTATTTCATAAGTTGTGAACTATCTAAAATAATGTCAATGTGTGCCCTGGAAACATGTGCTCTGGCAACGTGGGCTCCATTACCTTGAAACTATTAAGAAGTTGTAAACTATCTAAAAGTTTTGTAACCAGGTGTTGTTAAGCCAGACTCTGATACTTCAGAAGTTGTGAACTTCTGAAAGTGTAGTAAGTATGTGTTCCACCAGGTATTTGGCAGAGGTTGTGAACCTTCTGAAGACATGGTCTAAGACATGTTCTAAAAGACATGGTCTGAGACATGTTCTAATACATGTTCAGTAGACATGATCTAAGACGTGGTCTAAGACATGTTCAGAAGACGTGGTATAAGACATGATCTAAGACATAGTCTAAGACATGTTTAGAAGACGTGGTCAGAAAACATGTTCGAATGATATGGCCAGACGGTAAATGTTTCAGGTGCTAAATGTAACACCCTTATAATCCATATACATTTCACATATATTTTACAAAATTAAATCAAATAAATTCACCAACAAGGGTGTCACATCTTCATAAAAGCATCATATAAAACATCATACTCCGTAACATGGGTTTTTAAACATTTAGAACAACTACTTATTTAAAATCATTGATATCACATTCAAAATTATCACAGCAGAATTATAGTCTCAAAACATGTTTATTATAAATACTTCATAGAGTCTTCCTCACACTTCGTCATTCATGATTCAATAAATCAAACTGTTAAATACCATGAAAGGTAACTCACCACTCAAAATAAACAATGGAACATGATAGTTTTAAAATAGACGTTCCCCACCCTGATGTTACATATCAGTGCAAGACCTTCTAAAACCAACAAAAATAAATGGCGCGCTCTGAAGCTATACTCTAAGCTTTCACATACTAATCCTGATCACATGCAAGTTACCTACATATAGAGGCGACATTTCCAAGAAAAAAGGGTGAGTAATCATAATCATATGAAATATATAAAGAATAAATATAGTAGTTATAACACATCAGTCAGAAACTACACATCATTAGATATTCATGTTATACTCACACCTTCGCTTCATTATTCATTCATATCATTATCATATCATTAGTCAACAATCATCATTATAACATAATTAGTTCACACATCCACAAATCACCACATAATCAAATATTATGCAATGCCATAAAGAATGTAATGCAACTTCATTGGACTCATGCACGTGGTACTAAAACTTCATTGATGACTCAGTCATTGTTTCTCCAAAGATCCCCACCAATATAATCGATTCCCGCTTGGAACCATAGCACATCATAATATTGCACTCAATCCTTACTATGGGATTAAGTCCATCATTGGACTAGCATCCTATCATCATCACTGGACCAATTGTCCTAACAACATCACTGGACTGAAGTCCTAAAGTATGCCATGGATGCATGATGCACAACAACACAATAAACACGACCACTTCTAGTCAAAATGCATAATTATCCATGAATTCTTCACATGTCATCACATATATCATAATACATAAAGCATCATCATAACAAACATCAACCTATCATACAAACACACATCGTGTTGCATCAATCGCATAATCACATCAATTCGTCTAAGTATTAACACATTTCATCATTCAGGGTTAGTTCAATCCTATCAAGGTATTGGAAAGATACATCATATGACTCATTTTATTCTACCAAAGCATAGTACTTCACATTAGCTTCCTAACGCTTCGAGCGGCGCGTCAAACAGAGTCCGAGAACTCAAGTGGTGACCTTTTAAAGTTTCTGTCAAAGACCCCTTGCCCGAGGCTCGCCCGGAGAGGATGGGGCAAAAAGCCTTCTCCCATACAAAATCCAGGAGAGTTGTTTTCTTCTATCTCCTTCACTTGGTAAAGCTACTCGCTCGCCCAACGAGCTTCTCTTGCTTCTGCTTTGCCCAACAAAGCTGGGGCGAGTCACCCTCCTCATATAAAATCGAGGGGCTCTATTTTTCACCCCTTTACTTTGCCTCTTTCTCTCTTGGCGCTCCTTGGGCGAATCTCACTCGCCCGACGAAGCACATGGCTCGCTCGGTGATGCAACGCGGACAGGGAATTCCATATGCATTTTTTGCATTGCACCAGTCCCAGTTTCTCGCGATTTTAACACATAACAAGTTCTAAATCATCATAGTTACTCATGTTTTCATCATACAATACCAACACATCACATTATACATCATATACATCAAATAATTGCAAAACAATACCACAATTTCATTATTTAACAACAAAGTTATCATATTTTCATCATTAATCATAGCCACAATACAAATAACCTATAATTATATAAACCTTTTATCGATTATAATAATAACGATAAACTCCCTTTACCTTAGATTCCTAGAAGTAATTCAATCTCTTCTCACGCTTCATATAACCCTCTGAGTTCTTCAGTGCTCTAGCTCTCTTCACAATATTCTTCTCACTTTTTTTATTGCAGAATGAACACTGACACTAACTTTTCCTTGTTTAACCCTTGGACCCTTACTACGGTCTTTCCATATTATCCCTACTTACTTCACAATATTATTGCCTTGTCCTCATAATCCTTACCTCTTATTATTTTATTTATTTAATTAATAATAATTCTAAATAACCAAAACTAATTATCTAAAATTACTAAAGCACCCAATATCACTTCACATACATCAAAACATCACATATAGTCATAGATACATCAAAAATACTCAAAATATTCACAATTAAATAATTAAGTAAATAATCTAATTATTTTAGGATGTTATACTGAAATTTTTTATGACCTGATGTTGTGCACCTTCTGGTGGCACGTTTCTAGTTTCTAAGAGAACCAGTGAATAAGTTTTGATGTTTGATGTAAGTCATCAAGACAATAACTAAACAGGTTATGTTACTTCATAGTGTTCTGATAGTAATCCAGGTTGTGAGATGAAGACCAAGCATTTCTAGACAAACTCTAATGAGACTTTAATGGAGAAGTATTCATTCTCTATGTTACATCTTGTATTGCGAAATTCATTTTGTGAGTCTTGGGCTCAGGGGGAGACTTTGAGCAAGCATAAATGAGATTTTGGGTATTAACATATTCAGGGGGAGCTGGTTAGCTTTTCTGAATTTGCGCTCCATAGTGATTACCCTGTATAAATTGTTCTATCAAAATACATGGTTCTGTCATCATCAAAAAGAGAGAGATTGTAAGAACAAGATTGGTTATGCGTCTGGACTTAAGTTTTGATGATAACTTTACATATTATCTTAGAGAACAATTGTGTAATCTAATGGTTTATGTCTAGTGTGTAGCTTTTTCTAAACAGGTTCTGACTCTGGTAAGAAGGCGTGTGACGTCATCAGGTTCTAAACTCAACACTCTGGAAGAATACCTATGGTGTGTTACAAGTTAAGTCAAGGTTCTGGAATGCTTCTTATGCAACAATTCTAAGGAATGTTAGTAAAAGAGCTTCTGATTGTGACTAATGCAAGGGAGCTTTTGAGGTCTTCTAAAGCTTTACTTATATTTTTCCAAGTTTTGAAGATGCTGAAGGCAAGGTTCTGCTTAACAGGTTCTAAAGATCTAAAGACATTCTTCTGAAGACCAAGTGCTGAAGACTCTGAGGCAAGGGTTATCTGAAAAATCTCCAAAGACTCAAAGACTTAGGTTCTGAAGATACAAAGTTCTGATCCTTTTACAACATGCTTCATCAACATACAAATTAGAAGCCTCTAAAGATATATAAGATAAATATAAAGACTAAGGGATTATGTGTGATGGTGAACATAAAGGCACAAAGTACTATATGACCCGTACTCTAATAGGGTTGCGTCGGGACAAACCTTTTATATTTGTTATCTACCATTCCCACCATGATAGTTTGGAACAAAACAATTATATTTATCGTTCCTATTATACCCTCAAACGGATCTCTTTTTCATCTATAAAAAGAGGACTTGGAAAACTAGAATCAATAAATCAGGTCTACAAAAATACACCAAACCGTTGCACTACTCTTTTGAGATATTCTTTGTATAGTTTTATAAATAAGCAAGGAGATTTTGTTCGTATCTTGCAATCAACACTTTTGTGTTGTTATACTTAAACATTGTGTAATCTTCTTGTGTAAAAACATCATTGTATATACATCCTTGTAAATTAGTAGTGGTTGATTGGTTCCTTCAGAGACTCTGTGAGTCTGGATTCTCAAGAAGACTTTGGCTGCAGTCATAGTGGATTTGCTATAAGGATCAACAAACTTATTGGAGTTTCCAATAAGGTTGATCATACTTATTGTAGTTGTCTATAATTTGGTTGATTATAGTAGATTAAGTCCTTGTGTATAAGGCAAATCACCTTGCAGGGTGGATTTGAGTAACTTAGTTAAGAATGAACCGGGATAAAAGTAATTACGTTCATTTATTTTTATTCACTTATTATTCTTTATGTATGAGTTGCAAAAAGATTATATTTGGTGCAACCCAATTCAAACTCCCTTTCTTGTGTTTCTCACATCTTTAAAATGGAGTGATTCCTCTTTTTGAAGGTGCAACAAATGCATAAAAGGCTACACATAAGGAAGAAACAAAAATATATTACAAGGCACTATTTTTGATCCAACAACTTTGAGAAAGTGGGTGATTGCAAATCATTGAAACAAACTTGGGAAAATCTTGGAGAAAGCTTATACAAGGGATCATAAGGCAACGGCGGTGATGTTACAAACTCACAAACATCAATTTGAATAGATTAAAATGGAGGAGAAGGATACAATCAACGATTACATGATGAGAATTACGCAATTGGTGAATAAAATTAAGTATTTTCAAGAGACTGTTTCTGAGCAGAAAGTTGTGTCGAAGATCTTGCGTTCTTTGATGACAATATTTGACAACATCATAGTGGAGATAGAAGAGTTGAAGGATCTTGCAAAAATGAGTAAAAATGAGTTTAAAATCTCTCTTGAGACTCATGAGAAAAGGATGAAAGAGAGAAGTAATGACAAGGCAAAGGCGAATATCACTTTGCAAGATCGGTTAAATGAGAAGAACAAGTCAAAAGGAAAAGGGCCCATGAAAAGTAAAGGGAATTTTCAAAATTTTGTTGGAAAAAAGTCTCAAAAAATTCTACTTGTCAAAGGGTGAGAGAAGCTACAACAAAAATGGTGGTCAAAGCAACTTTAACGGTGAAATCAAGAAGTTTGACAATAGTAAGGCATAATGCTTTAATTGTCAAAAGCTTGGTCATTTCTCAAGAAAATGCAATGCAAAACAGAGGAATCTCAAGGATATGAAGCTAAGGTAGATAGACAAGAGGTGGATGATGAGAATACACTCTTGGTTATGATCGCAAAAGGTGAATGCAGCGGCATCATGCTATCTTGTAGTAATAACAACAGTTTCATGAACATTGTAGAAATGTTTGCAGAAGAAAACATTATGGTAACTGTGAGAGAAAGAGTTCAATGTAGCGAATAATGGTACTTGGATTCTGGTTGTTCTATACATATGACAGGTAGGAAAGATTGGTTTATCAAAATCAATCAAGCCACAAAGAATAAAGTGAAATTCACGGATGACACCACTTTAGTGGCCGATGGTATTGTATCCTAAAATTTTCCCTCCCATTTTCTTCAAGACACCTCCTCATGCTCCTAGGGTTTTCAATTGCTCAAGGCTACTCAATATTTGATCATACAAATTCTACTTATAAGCAGTTGACCTACAACAAGGGTTTCACTTTTCTCAAGGAAATTTGAGCTTATAATTCCTCAAGTGGATTTCATGGTTCCTCATATGTCTCAAGGAATGCTCATGCCAAATTTCAAGCCTTACATCACAAGTTTGCTCAGTCAATTGCTCAGATGACTGAAAATCAAATGTATTAGACAAAAAGTCAATTATGGTCAACATACAGTCAAACTTCAAGATTTTTGGTCAACATAAAGATCTTGAAGTCACATTCATCATTTAATCAAGGTTTGGTCATGATTCATCAAGAAAACTCTCTATTCATCAAAAGTTAAAGGTGTCATATTAGCTTGTTCTTAAGGAGAAGTCAACTAAACTTTGACCAAGCATAACTTTCATATGCTTCATCAGACTTTTCTCAACCAAAGCTCATTTTGAAGTAAATTCAATTCTCTACAACTTTGTCTCTATAAGCTCAAGTCTAAAATATGCTTCATTTGAGAGATATGGGCCAAAACATTATAGGTCATTTCAAAAGTCAACAAAAAGACACTTTTTGTCAAGGAAAATTACATCAAGATAAAGTATTCAAATGAAAATATGATTAGCATAGATATTGTAAGGTATGTCTAGAGCTTTCCAAAAATTCTAAGATCATCTTCATATGATAAAAATTGAGAGAGTTATGATTGGCAGAAGTTGGGAAATTTCGAGAAAATGCACGAAACCCAAATTGATCAAACTTGAATTTTTTGGCTAATGGGCTTGTGTTTCAAGGTCCAAACGTGTATTAGACCTCATAGTGAACCTCTGAACCTATTCATACACCCCTTTGATTTTTATTCCATTTATTTTTTTTATTGTATTTATTTAAATTCAAAATAAATTAAATAAAATCAAGGCTTTCATACAAAGGTCTAAGCCCACTTCTTTTGACCTAATTTTCCTATATATATATATATATATATATATATATATATATATATATATATATATATATATATATATATATATATATATATATATATATATATATATATATATATATATATATATATATATATATATATATATATATATATATATATATATATATATATATATATATATATATATATATATCCCATATTCAGATAACAACAAGACCACGAAAAACTTGGCAAGAGATCAATATTCTAAAAAACTCCAAAATTATCTAAAACTAGGGCAAACTTCAAACCCTATTTTCAGCCTCTCTCCAAGTAAGTCAATTATCCAAATCAATCCCTAAGGCATTGTAGGGTAATAATGGATCAAGATTGATGATCCAAAGGGCCTGAAAATCACATACATTCATCTTTGGTTTCCTTGTTTTTTTTGAATTCGTATTTTTTTTGTTTTCATGTTGTTTTGATGAATACTAACATTATTAACATGCTTATGAGGTATAACTATGCAGAATAAACCCTATTTTCTATTGATGCTTCTTCCCCTATCTATTTTTTAGCAAGCCATGCTGTTGTGAAGGCTAAGGGCGTGGGTTCAACACTCACCCCTGGAATTTGCACTATTTTTGTTTTCTAACCCTATTTTCTATTTATGCTTCTTCCCCTATCTATTTTTTGGCAAACTTAATTATTATTTTTATTTATCATTAAACTTAAACCTTTTTTTATTAATTAAAATTAATTAGGTTTTAGGTTTTTTAATTTATCATTAAACAAAATTAACCTTTTTTTATTAATTAAAATTAATTAGATTTTACATTTTTTAATTAATTTTTTTTCTTCAAAATTAACCTTTTTTATTAATTAAAATTAATTAGGTTTTAGGTTTTTTTAATTAACCTTTTTTTTTTCAAAATTAACCTTTTTTATTAATTAAAATTAATTAGGTTTTAGGTTTTTTTTAATTAACCTTTTTTTCAAAATTAACCTTTTTTATTATGAATTTAAATTAATTAGGTTTTAGGTTTTTTAATTAACTTTTTTTTCTTCAAAATTAACATTTTTTTATTAATTAAAATTAATTAGGTTTTTTAGGTTTATTTAATTAATTATCATAAATCATTTTTTTCATAAAAAATCACCAAAACATTTCTTTGCTATTTTCATCTTATTTTTATTTTTCTAGATAAAGTGTATAGGGCGCGTTCAACTGTAATAGCGTAGCTTTATTTTTTCCGTATTTTTCTATTGTGTAACTGCTCCTAGTATATAATAGTTGTAGGTTTTTTTTTCCGCACTTCACTATTATGTAACTGCCCTAAAGCTCTGTAATAGCCTAGGTTTATATTTCCGCATTTACCTTCTGCTACTATATTTTATGCAATTGTAAGTAATTAGGGTTTGTATGGAAAGATAAAAATGAACGATAAAAAACCTAATTGCAAGACTAAATAACTGAAATGAACATACTTACACACTCACACCTTTAGGGTAACCTCTCTTCGTTGCCTTTCAGAATAACGGTCATGTCCCTCGAATGTAGGTATGCTTTAGTAAAGACCCTCGAATAAAATATCATAAGTCCCTCGATGACCCTTCGATGTTGCCAACGAATAACATGATCTAGCCCCTTACGAAACTGCTAAAGCATCCTTACAAGTTGCCTTTAATAACCATCAACGACCTTACATTGTCCCTTCACATCCAAAAGATGGGGCTACCTACCAACTAATGGTACGAATAACACTATCTCTAAAGGAGGAGGAAAATAACAAGAACGACCTTGAGTGGGTAGGATACTTTTTATCGCTTGCTCACAAATTTTTCTCACGAATAATTTTCACACATCACTTTCAAAAAACAAATATTTTCAAATACTTTGTATGTGTTCTTGAGGACTGATACAAGAACCATTACAAAGTTCGCCTTATATTGGCATTTCAAAATATTTTCAAAACACACACACACACACACACAAAGCAAATTTTCAAAGTGAGCTAAGCGATTAAGAGCCTGTAGATAACTACGGATGAAAAGGGTGCTAACACCTTCCCTTTTCATAACCTACCCCCCGAACTCAAAATCTTCAAGGTCTTTCCTGTTCTTTTCACTCTTTCCTTATTGGATAAAAGAAAATTCGGTGGCGACTCTAATCATCTACAACCGATAAAAAGCAAAACAAGTCAGTTCTCCCACCGTATTACAGAACGGGCGACTCTGCTGGGGAAAACTTAAAAGAGGGGTTACCTTATAGTTAGATCATTTTATTTGTTTTGTTTGAGTTGCTTGATTTATCTTTAATGGGTTGCTCGGGTTTGTTTTTTGCAAATATCCTACACCCGGATCTATGGGTACCCTTAGGTAAGTAGCTATAGATCATGGAAACTGTACGGCATAAACTGATATGGTTGAAGTGATGGCTACGTTAGTGCGAAGCTTTGGTTTGTACTGGTGTCCCTTGAGTCAGTCGGGGAGAATACTAGGCTGTTGCGTGGTGTCACAAGCACTAAATGACCTTTAGAACCTTAATTAACCAAACTTATCCATTAGAAGGTAGTGAGATAGTCGGCTTTGGTGCAGCCAAAGTTGGCTGATACTCGATACTACACTCATTGAGATTCGAATCTCGGGATATTTCGGTGGCAAGTCAGTTACATTAATGAAATAATGCTTGTGATAAAGATCGGTGATATTGAGACTCCTAGAACCTGGTTACTATTCTTAGGATAGGTTGAGCTAACTGAACTTCAAGAGGGTACTTACCACAAACCCCATGCAAGCCTTAAACCTAAGGCTCTAGTGTGCATTGTTTGTGTTTGATATCTGTTCAAACATGACATCATAACATCATGAGATCATACCGTATCATTTTCACTGATAATTTCAAGGATGTCAAGGGCCTGTGATGTAGGTAGTCATGAATTAGACTGCTAGCAAGGGCCAAGGGGACTTATTTTCCTCTAGTGTCGTCAAAGATCAAAGTACTTTCTTTTGAGACAAAGGCTAGGACCCACTTGACACTGTGAGCTTGATTCTCATAGAAGGACGTTCAACAATGCAAATTTCTCCGATCAAAGCTGCAGCCAGACTCAACTTCTAACATTTCATTTTGTTTGCCCCATGAGATCCTTGAAAACATTGCATCCACATATCATACATATCATTACATAACAGATATTTCCTAAGAAAGGTTCTCTCATCTTTTTGCTGTTTATTTCAGTAAAAGATGGCCCTCGAATAAACTGTGAAAGACCTTTGTTGTACCCCAAAATTTGCCCTCCCATATTCTTCAAGAAATTGCCAAGTCATGCTTCAAAATTCCCCAAGGGTTGCACAATTCAAGGGCCTCCTAACAGTCAAAATTAGGGTTTTTATTCTGATCAAGAAAAGGAAGTTTCCAAGGGTCCAATCAAGTCCCACATGCCTATAAACATGGTCAAGCATCCTCATACAAAGTTTCAAGACTTTCAGCACAAAATTGCACATTCAAAACCCTAATTGCACTACAGTCAACTGTAGGGGCAAAATGGTCATTTGACAGTCAAAAGTTCAAATTTTTGGTCAACATCTCATTTTGAGGCCACAAACATCATTTGATCAATGCTTGATCATGATTCTCAAATCTTGGCTCAAAAATCATCAAGATGCAAAAGTTTCCTTATTTGGATAACTGAAAAAGTCAACTGTAAATTGACCAGGGCATAACTTTCACATGGATTATCAGAAAAATTCCATCCAAAGCTCATTTTGAATAGAAAGACATTTCCTACAACTCCTCTTCACACTTCAAGTCCAAGAAATGCTCTCACAAAAATTTACCAATTTCAACATTATGGGTCATTTTCAAAAGTCAACAAAAAGGGACTTTAAGTCAAAGGCCATAACTTGAGATTGGTAAATCAAAATGACATGGGACCAAAAGCATTGGTTAGAGGACTTAAAGACGTTTCCAAAATGTCCAAGAACATGAGCAAAGCTTAAAAATTGAGCAAGTTATGCCTTGTGGAAGTTGGGAAATGTTTGGATATTTCAAAAAGTCAACATTGATTCAAATGACCTAAAATTGCTAATGGGCCTCTTTTTCTTCCACAATTCATCATCCAAGGCATGTGCACGACCATTTGGCCCAAAGGGAAGTTTTTCTTCATTTTTTATTTATTTATTTGGATTTTTATTATTAATAATTCATTTAATTAATTAAAATACATGGAAAATACTAAACCTAGGTTTTTCAATCTTTTTGTGCACATAATATCTCCAAGATTTCGTGCCTAACCAAATATAGAAAGAATCAATTGAATTGGTCATGATTTGGTAGAAGTTGGCATGAAAAAGATTTGAAAATCATGGTTTAAAAATCAAATATCATATTCATCAATTCATGGATTTTGGATCAATTTTCTTTGACCTAATCATTCATACACATATAAGGATGCAAACCCTCATGCCTTTGACCAAAAAAAAGCTGCGCAGAAAAAGCGTACAAAAACTTGGAATTTTTCAAGAAAACTCAAAATCTGAAAACCAAATTCCAGGACGATTCAAGGCCAAAGATCGGTTCCATTGGCTTGCTGAGGCTTCAGTGAAGAGATTTGGATCAAAACCACAACCCTCCAACCCCAGAAACGTGAGAATGACCTCACCCTGTACAGAAAATATTTGATACTCTTGCATCTCGATTCATACACTTTTCATAATTTTTGATGCTTGATTTGTGTTCATTATAAGATTCTGAAGCTAACCATATAAATTAATTGTGTTTCTATGCGATATACATGATTCTACCATTGATGCAGGCTAGGTTTTCTTGAATTCCAAATTAGGGGTTTCTTGATACTGTAAAATTAGGGGACCTCAATGCCATGACCATGTTCAGCGCGCTTGGACGAAAAGAATAGCATTCTCGCGCTTAATTTATATACCCAGATGGCTTAATCGCTATTATTATAAATGGCTTGTTTTGGGGGGGTTCAAAACCCCCGCTAACCCTTTTGCATTTTCAGGAAGAAACAAAACCAGGAAGAAGATGATCTAGTGGCAATCAATGATTGGTCTATTTGAATTTTCGCGCTGGAATTCCACTAACCCATATTCTTGCTTATGTTATTTGTGCGTTATTTAATATACAAAGTGCGTTGGATGGCTCAGTGGTGAAGCGTGGCATTGGTAAACCATAGGACCTGGGTTCGATCCCAGGTCCCCACCCCCCTTTCATATTATTTTTTCTTTAATACTTGTGTGCAGTTTCAACCTTAAGGAGCACCGTATGTCCATAAAATCTATCCATCCACGTGCCCAATGGAGACGATCAGAAGGCCATGATCTGAGGAACAGGATAAGCTGCAGTCAAAGGTGCCACATGCTAGCCACGAAAGTCAATCAGGCCATGAATTTAAATGGGCCAGAAATGCTAATAAACCCTCCTACTGGGGACAGAACCCCCCATGGTTTGAATTTCCTTTCTTTTTCTTATCTTTTTTATTTCAATTATTGTCTTTATTTTAGTTAATTCTTTTAATTTAATTATTTTCACAATAATATAAAACACCAAAAAAATCAGAAAAGATAAAAAAAAAATATTTTTATTTTAGTATTTTCATAAATAAATTGCATTAATTAATTTTAGTTATTAAATTAGGTTTAATTGTAATATTTTCCTTAATAAAAATCTAAAATCGGTAGAATTAGGGTTTATAATCATTTTTGTCCCTTTTTCTTTTCTTTCATAATAATTAAATATTTCCAATTATTTATTTTTATAGTTAAATGGCATGTAAATAATTAGGTTAAATATTAGGTTTAATCTTTTCTTAAAAAAACTAAAAACAACTAGAATTAGGGTTAGCATTTTATTTTAATTAATTCTTTTTTTTCATTAAAAATCATAAAAATACAAAAATACCAAAAACAAATTTCTTTTCCTTTTAATTTTATTAATTTAATAATCGTTTAATTTAATTTAATTAAAAAGGGTCCAACGCCCTCGTTTCAACTTTAATTCCAATTCGCATATTTATTTTCTATTCTTTATATTATTTATGTATCTCTCCCAAGGCCATGTAACATTTTAATCTTTCACATTTTTAATTCTTTATTTTCTGTCAAATCGGGTTCTGGAAATTTTGGCGATGTGGACCCGCGCCTTTTGTAATAGCTTTTGAATTTTTATTTCTCGCAATTTTTAAATGTTAATAAAGGCATGCAAGAATGAATGGACAAAAATAAAAACAAACGCTAGATCACCTATACCATGACAAGATAAATATCTGAAAACGACACACAAGTCACACACCACCCCTAGGGTACGCCTCACTGTTGCCTTGCCTCGAAAGGTGATCGTCGAGTAGAGGATATCTTAGTAAGTCCTCATGATCCGGGAACCTGGCATGAGGGTAGCTTCTAAGGTGTCTTCCCATTGCTCTGGTGATCACCATGTCCCGAACCTCGAATTGACCCGAACACCTCCAACGGTGGTGCTACCTACCTCTCAATGGTGGGATGACACTACTTTAAAGGACATTTACACAGACGAATTCCTTAGGGTAGGTAGACGACTCTAAGATACTTGCTCTAATTTCAAAACCAATCAAAAATACTTTTCACACCAACACCTTTTCAAAAGCTTTCGAAAGCAATTTTTCAAACACTCTTGAGGACCGATACAAGAGTCGAACTGGAATTTTCAAAGAAACTTTTTAAAACCCACAGTTGAAAAGCAAACAAACCATTTTTTGAAAACACAAGTGAGCAAGTATCTAAGAGCCCATGGATAACCATGGATAGAAAGGGTGCTAACACCTTCCCTTTCTATAATCTACCTCCCGAACCGAGAGCAATCTCTTTAAGGAATTTTTCTGTGCTTTTGTCCTTTCCATTTGGAGAAAATAAAAGACGGTGGCGACTCTTGCTTCCGCGACATTTCGCGAACCAGCGTTAAACAGTCAGTTCCAGATCCACCGATCACAGAACTGGCGACTCTGCTGGGGAATAACTTATAAAGTGAGGTGTACCTTAGGGTTAGTTCATAACTGTGTTTTCAATTGTATTGACTTGTTTGCTTTAAATTTGTGGGTTGCATGGGAGTTACATAGATCCTAACCCGGATCTGGGGATACCCTGTTTAGGTAGCATAAGCTGTGAGGGACCTGTCCGGCGTAGACCGACACGGGTGAAACAGTGGCTACGTTGGTGTGGCACCTTGGTCTGTACCGATATCCCTTGTGTTGCGACAAGGAGAATATGGGTCTTCTGAGGAGTCATTAAGCACCAACAACCTTAGAACCTTAAATGACACAACTTGGCCATTAGAACAGTAGCAGTATGCTACGCCCATTGAGGCTAAACTCTCGTGATGGTTCTGGCCGCAAGAAAAGATTGCGATGCTGGAGTTATGACCGATTGAGGGTAGTCAATGATATTGGGATCCTCTAAGAACCCGGTTACTTTGATAGGATAGGTATGAACCCACCAACTTCAAGAGGGTAATACCCAGACCTCATGTTGGCCTTAAACTCTAAGGGCTTCTCTTGTGTGACTTGCGTGCCTTCGTACTTGACTACTTGCATGCTTGTTATCTATCTGACACATGAACTACTTGCAGGTTTTGTTTATAGTCCTTAATTGGGACTCGTAACAGGGTTTACTAAGTCTCTTGCAGGTTTTGTTTATAGTCCTTAATTGGGACTCATAACAGGGTGTACTAACTACTTGCAGGTTCTGTTTATAGTCCTTAATTGGGACTCATGACAGGTTTTACTTGAGTTTCTTGTAGGTTTTGGTCTGCAGTCCTTAATTGGGACTCATAACAGGGTTACTTACATTACCCCCATGCATAGCATAACATTATACCATTGCATACATCCTGCATAAGGACTAACCTATTTCAAGGATCTCAAGGGCTTGTGATGCAGGTCATGAGGAATCAAACATCTAGCAAGGGGCAAAGAGGATTTATTTTCCTCTAGCCAAGGGGGTCAGGGGCTATGACCCACTTGATATGGTGAGCTTTGACTCCTGGAGAAGGTTCCCCTAACCAAGGTTGTTTGGAAGCCAGAACTAAACATGATGACTAAAGTCAGGGGCTATGACCCACTTGATATGGTGAGCCTTTGACCCTTGGAAGAAAGACTCTCAACAAATATGAAGTTCTTTCAATCAAGCTACCGGATCCAAATGCTAACAAATTTTCTTGTTTACCCCGCGAGGTCCTTGAAAACATTACATGCATGTCATACTCATCATTGCATAACAGGTATCCTTGTTGCAGGACACTTACCTTTGTCGCTGTTTATTTCAGCAATGACTTCCCAACAAGATAACCAGGACATTCTTGCTTAAGAGACTCGGTTCGGGGAAATCCTCCTGAATCTATCCAAGGGGCAGGAAGAGCTAAGGACACTTCTCATGGAGACCTTTGTCAGGAACAGTGCTGAGGATGAAAGGCTGAAACACCTACAAGCTGAGGTGGATGCATTGAAGGTCCAGATGCTGGGGCAGGTGACTGCCATTCAGGGGTTAGCTCAAAGACAAGATGAGCTCTGGTTTCTCGTCAACCAACTGCTTCAGGGTAACCAACTGGGGCAAAAGTCTAAGGGTAAAAAGCCAGTCATCGTTCAACCACCTTTGAGACAATGAGGTAAGGGGAGAGCTCCTCAAATGGCTCCAGTGTCACAAATTCAACATCACAACCAACAAAAGAGCGAGAGAAGGCAGTTCACCCGGCTCAGCATGACCTTATCCCAGATATTGCCACAGTTGCTGGAGACCAAGCTGGTAACTCTAAAAGAAGCTCCGAAGAACCAAAATACAACGTCACCGAAGTATAACCCCAACGCCCGCTGCGCTTATCACTCTGACAGCCCGGGGCATACTACAAATGATTGTTGGAGCTTGAAAAATAAGATCCAAGACATGATCGACGCTGGAGAGATTCAGTTTAAAGTACCCAAGACTCCCCACGTGATCACTGCTCCCTTGCCAAAACATGGCTAGGATTGAGAAAGTTTTGTTCATTCGAATGTTCAAGTTGTGTTTGTTCTTTGATTGTTTAAACATTTACTCATGTTAAACATTGTTATCTCATTAATGCATCGCATATGTCTGTTTTGAAGCAATATATTCGTATTCACTATATGCAAATTATTTTCATATTTTTTCTGATGTCAACTCTCAATTAATAATTCTAAACCTCTTGAGGGAGGATGACGAAAACGATACCACGATTTTTACAGTATGTTTTTGAACAGACCCCGCTGATGAGGTACAGGCATTGTTTCAAATCCCTAAACACTGGAGTTATAAGGATGATAATCCCTCGTCAACCCCTCTGAGCCAAAGAAGTAGGAGTTTTTCTTTTCGAAATTTAAAACCCGTAATCAAAACCTGGGGCAGGGTAGTTCTCTCAGTTGATCCAAGTGCATAACGAATGGCACCAAAGAGGTCTTTACAAAGAAAGATAATGATGGTTCCGAATAATCAATAAAGAAAGGCAGTCATTATCTAAAAAATAAAAAAACCCATTAAGTCAAAACCCATGAAGGAGACTTACAAAACTGGGGCATCCCGCTGACTGTAATTCCAAAAAAAGGAAACAGTTCAGGCAAAAAAGAAAGGGATAACAAAAAATCAGACAAGAAAGAGGTCCTACAAACCCTCAACAAAAAAGGAATGACTGCCTATTCAAAATAAGTTATCAACATCCGAATCATCACCGGAAAATCAGAGCAAAGACTCAAACAAGGTCTGGCGTATGATCAACTGAGTTTAGGTTTGGAGAACATCACGAAGAGCGGGTGGGTACAAATAATTTGAGCCTTTATCCTTTGTTTCTTGAACCATGAACCAGGCCACGTTATAACCCTTAAAAGTCCTAGCTGAAGCATGGGTTAGTTCGAAAGCATACTGTTACGAAAGGTATCCTGACTCCTTAAGGCTTGCGATAAAATACGGAGTTGACATCACGTTTTACAAACATTCACTTGTTTTATGAAAAGAATGCATTTTCAAAATCTTCAAGACAGACATAGGCTTTGCATTTTTAACATAACTTTGTTTGCATATGACTTTTTGTTTGAACAGCAGGGAAATTCGTACAATGAAAGTCTAATGAACAAGAGTATCTCCAATCAAGGGGCATGGCATGACTATTGTCCATCATCTGGGGCAGTTAAGTCAAGATTCGGAGAATCTCTCAAAAAAAAAGGCCTATCAGCCTGGGGCAGATCTCCGCCTGAGTCACTTGGGGCATTCCAACAACGAATCTTGCCTGATCAAATACCTTCTGGTGGCATGACAAAACACTGCTAACAGGGGCAACTCCCTACATTCTGAGAGCGTGGACATAGTCGGAAAAAAAATACTACGCACAATCAAAGACCCGCTAGGTTGACACACCTAGGCAAAAATAAGGGCTTCCCGGCGAACCAAAAGGGTTCGGGCAAAAATAAGGGATGAAAAGAAAAAAATCTGTACACCCGGCAAGTCGAAAACCTGAAAAGGCGGCTTGGGCAAAAATGGGTATCCCGGTGGACTGAAAACCCGGAAGGGCAGTCCAGGAAAAAGTTAGGGATCAAAGCGTACGACTATGTCCTGTCATCTTGTCACCTGCCTACCTGAAGAAGGTTTGACCCTCAACAATTATCAGCATCCCACAGGTGCCTCCCCCATAGAAACAGGGGCAATAATGGGTGGTCTAAGCAATCTGATTGTTCTGTCCTCCAAGGTATCAAGGTAGGTTCCATTGAAGAACATAACCAATACAGTTCAATACTTCCCCAGGAGAGTCCAATCCAGTTTCCCCAAGAAAGTTGGAATCCATCTCCCCAAGCAGTAAGCTTATCCCCAATAGATTCTGGAAGCTTATCCTCGCAGAGCACGAACGCGTCCTCCGGCTTTATTCAAAGAGTTATTTCCTTACCAGGATATAACTAGGTTATCCTCAGCCAAAAGCCACGGAAAGATCGTCCTCGACGAAGCCTTCTTATCCCCAGCGAAGTCTATCAATACTTCCAACACAACAAGGGTATCCTCAGCAAGTTATTATCAACGACTCAGCAAAGTATCTCTCTCCCCACAGAGTATTGCTTCCCAGCCAGACTGTTAGAGTACCTTTTCTCCCCGCAGAGTAATCCATTCGCCGAGTTCATTCCCCAACAGAGTCATCTTCTCCTACCGGTATTCTTGCAACTCTCATCCCCAGCGGAAGCAAAATCCATTCTTCAACATCAGCCCAGGAGTGACTTCCCGGCACCCGTCAAGGATTTACTTTCCTAGACGAAAAATACATTCATAAATATCTTCATACATTATAGCATGCATATACGCATCATGAACATACAATCTCACGTATTCAGAGAGCATCTCGCATGTCATACCACATGACATCGCATACAACTAACGCTTGTCTTTTCAGGACAAAAGTACAAAATTGATTACCATCAATGGTCGCAACTAAAGGTCTGATTCCTGAATCTTGCCAGGGTGTATCTGTTGACGACCAATTACCATATCCGATTCCTGTATCTTGCCAGGGTGTGTCTGAAGAGTTTGAGGATTCGATACCTGAATCTTGCCAGGGTGTATTCGTTGAAGACTAACATTACCAGATCCGATTCCTGTATCTTGCCAGGGTGTGTCTGAAGAGTTCGAGGATCCGATACCTGAATCTTGCCAGGGTGTATCCTTTGAAGACTAACATTACCAGATCCGATTCCTGTATCTTGCCAGGGTGTGTCTGAAGAGTTCGAGGATCCGATGCCTGAATCTTGCCAGGGTGTATCCGTTGAAGACTAACATTACCAGATCCGATTCATGTATCTTGCCAGGGTGTGTCTGAAGAGTTCGAGGATCCGATGCCTGAATCTTGCCAGGGTGTATCCGTTGAAGACTAACATTACCAGATCCGATTCCTGTATCTTGCCAGGGTGTGTCTGAAGAGTTCGAGGATCCGATGCCTGAATCTTACCAGGGTGTATCCGTTGAAGACTAACATTACCAGATCCGATTCCTGTATCTTGCCAGGGTGTGTCTGAAGAGTTCGAGGATCCGATGCCTGAATCTTGCCAGGGTGTATCCGTTGAAGACTAACATTACCAGACTCGATTCCTGTATCTCGCCAGGGCACGTCTGAAGAATTTGAAGATCTGATTCCTGTAACCAGTCAGGACATATCTACACAAAGCATCTGAAGACCAGCTCCTGCAACATGTGAGGTACTCATTTTTCTTTTGCAGGTACGCAAGTTCTCGCTAAGGAATCTCTTACGCGATCAACATCCAGATGGCATCTATAAGCCCATCATCCTATTCATCAATCTCTAAATGGCATCTATAAGCCCATTTCCACCATCACTGCTACTATGTGAGCGCAAATTTCTGGGCACTCTAGTGTTCAATCATCTTCCACCCTCGGATTACGAAAGGCATGTCAGCCAATCTGCATCCTCAGGTCTAAGAAGATTAAACAGGGGCAACTGTTGTACCCCAAAATTTGCCCTCCCATATTCTTCAAGAAATTGCCAAGTCATGCTTCAAAATTCCCCAAGGGTTGCACAGTTCAAGAGCCTCCTAACAGTCAAAATTAGGGTTTTTATTCTGATCAAGAAAATGAAGTTTCCAAGGGTCCAATCAAGTCCCACATGCCTATAAACATGGTCAAGCATCCTCATACAAAGTTTCAAGACTTTCAGCACAAAATTGCACATTCAAAACCCTAATTGCACTACAGTCAACTGTAGGGGCAAAATGGTCATTTGACAGTCAAAAGTTCAAATTTTTGGTCAACATCTCATTTTGAGGCCACAAACATCATTTGATCAATGCTTGATCATGATTCTCAAAGCTTGGCTCAAAAATCATCAAGATGCAAAAGTTTCCTTATTTGGATAACTGAAAAAGTCAACTGTAAATTGACCAGGGCATAACTTTCACATGGATTATCAGAAAAATTCCATCCAAAGCTAATTTTGAATAGAAAGACATTTCCTACAACTCCTCTTCACACTTCAAGTCCAAGAAATGCTCTCACAAAAATTTATCAATTTCAACATTATGGGTCATTTTCAAAAGTCAACAAAAAGGGACTTTAAGTCAAAGGCCATAACTTGAGATTGGTAAATCAAAATGACATGGGACCAAAGGCATTGGTTAGAGGACTCAAAGACCTTTCCAAAATGTCAAAGAACATGAGCAAATCTTAACAATTGAGCAAGTTATGCCTTGTGGAAGTTGGGAAATGTTTGGATATTTCAAAAAGTCAACATTGATTCAAATGACCTAAAATTGCTAATGGGCCTCTTTTTCTTCCACAATTCATCATCCAAGGCATGTGCACGACCATTTGGCCCAAAGGGAAGTTTTTCTTCATTTTTTATTTATTTATTTGGATTTTTATTATTAATAATTCATTTAATTAATTAAAATACATGGAAAATACTAAACCTAGGTTTTTCAATCTTTTTGTGCACATAATATCTCCAAGATTTCGTGCCTAACCAAATATAGAAAGAATCAATTGAATTGGTCATGATTTGGTAGAAGTTGGAATGAAAAAGATTTGAAAATCATGGTTTAAAAATCAAATATCATATTCATCAATTCATGGATTTTGGATCAATTTTCTTTGACCTAATCATTCATACACATATAAGGATGCAAACCCTCATGCCTTTGACCAAAAAAAAGCTGCACAGAAAAAGCGTACAAAAACTTGGAATTTTTCAAGAAAACTCAAAATCTGAAAACCAAATTCCAGGACGATTCAAGGCCAAAGATCAGTTCCATTGGCTTGCTGAGGCTTCAGTGAAGAGATTTGGATCAAAACCACAACCCTCCAACCCCAGAAACGTGAGAATGACCTCACCCTGTACAGAAAATATTTGATACTCTTGCATCTCGATTCATACACTTTTCATAATTTTTGATGCTTGATTTGTGTTCATTATAAGATTCTGAAGCTAACCATATAAATTAATTGTGTTTCTATGCGATATACATGATTCTACCATTGATGCAGGCTAGGTTTTCTTGAATTCTAAATTAGGGGTTTCTTGATACTGTAAAATTAGGGGACCTCAATGCCATGACCATGTTCAGCGCGCTTGGACGAAAAGAATAGCATTCTCGCGCTTAATTTATATACCCATATGGCTTAATCGCTATTATTATAAATGGCTTGTTTTGGGGGGGTTCAAAACCCCCGCTAACCCTTTTGCATTTTCAGGAAGAAACAAAACCAGGAAGAAGATGATCCAGTGGCAATCAATGATTGGTCTATTTGAATTTTCGCGCTGGAATTCCACTAACCCATATTCTTGCTTATGTTATTTGTGCGTTATTTAATATACAAAGTGCGTTGGATGGCTCAGTGGTGAAGCGTGGCATTGGTAAACCATAGGACCTGGGTTCGATCCCAGGTCCCCACCCCCCTTTCATATTATTTTTTCTTTAATACTTGTGTGCAGTTTCAACCTTAAGGAGCACCGTATGTCCATAAAATATATCCATCCACGTGCCCAATGGAGACGATCAGAAGGCCATGATCTGAGGAACAGGATAAGCTGCAGTCAAAGGTGCCACATGCTAGCCACGAAAGTCAATCAGGCCATGAATTTAAATGGGCCAGAAATGCTAATAAACCCTCCTACTGGGGACAGAACCCCCCATGGTTTGAATTTCCTTTCTTTTTCTTATCTTTTTTATTTCAATTATTGTCTTTATTTTAGTTAATTCTTTTAATTTAATTATTTTCACAATAATATAAAACACCAAAAAAATCAGAAAAGATATAAAAAAAAATATTTTTATTTTAGTATTTTCATAAATAAATTGCATTAATTAATTTTAGTTATTAAATTAGGTTTAATTGTAATATTTTCCTTAATAAAAATCTAAAATCGGTAGAATTAGGGTTTATAATCATTTTTGTCCCTTTTTCTTTTCTTTCATAATAATTAAATATTTCCAATTATTTATTTTTATAGTTAAATGGCATGTAAATAATTAGGTTAAATATTAGGTTTAATCTTTTCTTAAAAAAACTAAAAACAACTAGAATTAGGGTTAGCATTTTATTTTAATTAATTCTTTTTTTTCATTAAAAATCATAAAAATACAAAAATACCAAAAACAAATTTCTTTTCCTTTTAATTTTATTAATTTAATAATCGTTTAATTTAATTTAATTAAAAAGGGTCCAACGCCCTCGTTTCAACTTTAATTCCAATTCGCATATTTATTTTCTATTCTTTATATTATTTATGTATCTCTCCCAAGGCCATGTAACATTTTAATCTTTCACATTTTTAATTCTTTATTTTCTGTCAAATCGGGTTCTGGAAATTTTGGCGATGTGGACCCGCGCCTTTTGTAATAGCTTTAGAATTTTTATTTCTCGCAATTTTTAAATGTTAATCAAGGCATGCAAGAATGAATGGACAAAAATAAAAACAAACGCTAGATCACCTATACCATGACAGGATAAATATCTGAAAACGACACACAAGTCACACACCACCCCTAGGGTACGCCTCACTGTTGCCTTGCCTCGAAAGGTGATCGTCGAGTAGAGGATGTCTTAGTAAGTCCTCATGATCCGGGAACCTGGCATGAGGGTAGCTTCTAAGGTGTCTTCCCATTGCTCTGGTGATCACCATGTCCCGAACCTCGAATTGACCCGAACACCTCCAACGGTGGTGCTACCTACCTCTCAATGGTGGGATGGCACTACTTTAAAGGACATTTACACAGACGAATTCCTTAGGGTAGGTAGAC
This sequence comes from Vicia faba, assembly GCA_948472305.1. Classification (NCBI taxonomy): domain Eukaryota; kingdom Viridiplantae; phylum Streptophyta; class Magnoliopsida; order Fabales; family Fabaceae; genus Vicia; species Vicia faba. The sequence goes on from OX451738.1 coordinate 1,075,335,211, forward strand.
GACTCTAAGATACTTGATCTAATTTCAAAACCAATCAAAAATACTTTTCACACCAACACCTTTTCAAAAGCTTTCGAAAGCAATTTTTCAAACACTCTTGAGGACCGATACAAGAGTCGAACTGGAATTTTCAAAGAAACTTTTTAAAACCCACAGTTGAAAAGCAAACAAACCATTTTTTGAAAACACAAGTGAGCAAGTATCTAAGAGCCCATGGATAACCATGGATAGAAAGGGTGCTAACACCTTCCCTTTCTATAATCTACCTCCTGAACCGAGAGCAATCTCTTTAAGGAATTTTTCTGTGCTTTTGTCCTTTCCATTTGGAGAAAATAAAAGACGGTGGCGACTCTTGCTTCCGCGACATTTCGCGAACCAACGTTAAACAGTCAGTTCCAGATCCACCAATCACAACCTTCAATCTCAAAATGCCCAATTCCAAGAGACACTCCTGAACTTAGCCAAGGGGCAGCAAGAACTGGCGGCGCTCATCGCCAAGAAGAAAAAGACTAGGAAATCGATTGGCATCTTCAACATGGGAAGAAGATTCAAAGGTCCCGCCAAACATTTTCAAGCTGCTGATATTCCATCAGATGAAGATGACAATCAAGAGGAAGATGGTAAAAGTATTAAAACTAAGGGGGAAGCAACCTTGGTTCTAATTAAATTCTTGATAAAAAAGACTATTCTGATTAGCAGTATCCTCTCGTTGATGACAGATACAAACAGCTGGAAGATCGTCTGAATGCCATGGAAATCCAGGAAGTGCCTGGGATGGATTTTAAAGAGTTGGGTCTTATCTCAGGGTTTTTATCCCCCACAAATTCAAGGTCCCTATTTTTGCAAAATATGACGGTGTTTCTTGTCCTAAGCTACATCTGAGGTCTTACGTCCGGAAGATCTAACCCTATAATGCTGACAGAAAGTTATGCGTTCACTTTGTTCAAGAGAGCTTATCTGGGACACAACTAGAATGGTTCTATCAGCTGGAAGGAACCAATATACGTCCTTGGGAAGACCTGGCTGCTGCTTTTTACAAGTAGTATCAATACAATGTTGACCTTGCACAAACTCGTGTGAAACTACAAAGTATGTCTATAGGCTCGAATGAAGGGTTTAAAGAGTATTCCCAAAAGTGGAGAGATCTGGTTTGAAGAGTGCAACCTCCTTTATCTGACAGGGAGTTGATTGATATGTTCATGGGCACTTTGATAAGGACTTTCTTTAATCATTTGATCAGAATTTCTTCATCTGGTTTAACCGAATTAATATTAACAGGAAAACATGTCAAAGGGGGTATCAGAAGTGGAAAGATTCAAGTGGTCGCATCTTCAAGTACTATAAAGAAGATGTTTAACGGAAAGAAGGAGACAAATGTTGTTTATGGCCAAAAGGGTCGTGTTACAAATGATTGCAACCAATCTGTGGGGGTAGTGCTAATTTCTAATTCTGCATCAGTATAACAACAACAAAAGAATAATCAGAATAGGCAGGTCGCACCCAGGAGACAGTTCACAAGAATCAACATGTCGTTGTCTCAAGCATTGCAACACATGTTAAAGGCAGAGATGATTACATTAAAGGATCCTACTCAGAATCCCAATACTACTTCCCCCGGTTATAAACCCAATGCAAGGTGTGCATATCACTCCAACAGTCCCGGACATGACACAAATAAATGCTAGGCTTTGAAAAATAAGATTTAAGATATGATTGACTCCAAAGAGATTTAGTTTGACCCTCCTGAGACTCCTAATGTGATCACTACTCCCATGCCAAATCATGACTAAAATTGATAGCGTCTAGTTCATTTAAATTTTCAGTTGTAATTTCTTTTGTTTGTTTGAACACTTATCTTTATGTCAAACTTTGTTTTCTTTCCATTAATGCATTGCATATGTTTGTCTTGAATTAATAAATTTGTTTTCCCTATATTTAAATTGTGCTTTTTACTTCCTTTTTTGTGATATTCAACTCTCGTTAAAAGTTATAAGCCTTTAGAGGGAGGATGACGAAAACGATACCATAATCTCATACAATATGCTTTTGAACATACCTTGCTAACGATGTACAGGTGTTGCTTCAATTCCTAAACAATGGAGATATAAGGAAGTTAATCCCTAGTCAACCCCTTTGAGCCTAATAAGTAGGAGTTTTCTTTTTCACGCAAATTGAAACCCTTAATCATAACCTGGGGCTGGGTAGTTTCTTAGTTAATTCAATTATGCATTCACAAGCTTTACCTTCGTACACGACAACTAGTGTCGAAGATACTCTTCTAAATCGAAAACTAATTATGGTTCCCCGTAAACATTTAGTCAGACAGTTATTATCTTTCAAAAGAAAATCCCGCTAAGTTAAAACCTATGAAGGAGACTTCAGAAAAAAACGGGGGCATCCCGCTGACTGTAATCTCAAATGAGACAGTTCAGGCAAAAATTAAGGATAATAAAGTCAAAAAGAGGTCGCTACAAATACTCAACAAAATAAAGATGTTACAAGAAAAAATGATTGCCTTCTCAAATAAACTTTCGGTTTCTGAACCATCACCAAGTTTCAGTGCTATAATTTCAAACTCTATTGGAACCTAAATGCATAATTAACTAAGTATACGGCTGGAGGACATCATGGAGAACGGGTTGGGTACAAATAAACTTTGAGACTTTATCCTTTGTTTCTTAAACCGTGAACCAGACCATGCTACAACCCTTCAAAGTCCTAGTTGAAGCATGGTTTAGTTCAAAAACATATTGTTACAAAAAGGTACCCTGACTTCTGTAAGGCTTACTATAAATCCCGAGTTGATATCACATTCTTACAAATTTTGTTTTACTAAAAATTCATTTTTTTTAAAACTTCAAGACAAACATAAGCTTTGCATTTTAATACCACTGTTTGCATATGACTAAGTGTTTGACAGTAGAGAAATTCGCGTGACGAATATTTAATGAATGAAAATCCTCCTAATAGACAGAACTACTCCAGAGGATGGGTCAAAGAGAAAGACACTTCCAGCAACAGGCTTTTCATGGACACAATTGGTTATAAATTAAAGGGTATGACATGTTACTGTCCAACTAATTTATGGTAGTCAAGTCAAGATTCAAAGAATCTCTCAAAAGTGTTGAATAGCCAGGGGGCAGATCTCCATCTGAATCACTTGGGGCATGTTACATTGATAATGAGTTTCAGCAAAAGCCACTATGAAAATTGAATCTTCGGTATCACCAAATTACTTGTCTATGTTAGCTGTAATAGATGGTGTCATTCTGTCATGACAGTTCTACTGAGGAAGGTCAAGACTATCAGGAAGTTGTAAATTAATGGTCGATCAATAACTTCAAACATCAGGTGTACCAAACTAATCCTAGGGGAAAATGGACTCCCGCATACGAAGAGCCACGTGTGATCAAGAAAATATTTTCTGGAAGTGCTACAACACTTACTACCATGAACATTGAAAATTCTCTATGCCCTGTGAACGCGGACATAGTCAAAAATACTACGCATGAAAAAGAGACCCGCTAGGTTGATTGGCCTAGGAAAAAATAAGGGCATCAAAGTGAACCAAAAGGGTGTAGACAAAAATTAGGGATATACAAAAAATTATACACTCGGCAAGTCGAAAACTTGAAAAGGCGGCTTGGGCAAAAAAGGGTATCCCGACGGACTGAAAATCTGAAAAGGCGGTCCAGGCAAAAGTTAGGAATTAAAGCGTAAGACTATGTCCCTTTATATCATCACTTGTTTATCAGTAGAAGATTTATCACTCTAGGAGTTTAGATAATGTTCAAGTTATCCACAAATCCCCACAGAACAATCTCCATGGAACTATCCCCACAGAGTTACCTTCACGAGCTCATCCCAGACAGAGATACATTCCCCTCACAAGTCTAATACGCCTCCGGGCAGAAATTGGGGCATCTTCCAGCAGTTCACATGATCATACTCCCCAGCAAATCCCCTTAGCAGATAAAGGAGTCTGATCATTTATCCAACATATAGTGGAAATTTCCTCTGCACAGCCTATGGAATTTCAATTCCCATCAGAAATGATTTCCTTAGTGCAGTTCACGGGAATTTAATTCCCCAACTGAGTTTATTTCTCAAACATTATAAAATCCCCTGCAGGATTCTCTTCTCTAGCATGGTTTATTCCCCCATCAAGGTTTATTTCCCCAACAGGGTTTATTTCCCCAACAGGGTTTATTTCCCCAATGGAATTTAATTTACCAAGCAGAGTTCATCTCTCTGATTACTGCAAATCCCCGACAAGATTCTCTTCTCCAACAAAGTTTAGTCCAGGTTGTTATCCCCAAAGAGTTTCTACGGAATCTGAAACCGAGCCAAACATCATTTAACTTTGTCCTCCCCCAGAAGAGTTGACGTCCATATCGGAAACTCGGTCATATAGCACCTCTTAAGGTTATTCATCTCTTTTATCCTCAGTCAGGGTATATAAGAACTAAATTCTTCAGTAGAGCAATGAACGACAAATGTTCCTGAACTCTTCTATCTGCAAGCAAAAAAGTCAAACATCCCTGATGGAATATCCTCAAACAGAAAGCAGGAATCCCCAGTGGAGACATTCTAAACAAAATTGAATATTCACATTCTTCATCCCCAACAACAGTCAGTGATTTGTTTTCCCCGGTCAAAGATGTTGTACGAATCTACCAATGCATTTAGCGATATATTACATCCATACACCATTTACAAAATATCATATCATATGCACACAAAACGCATATGACACTCTCATTTACTTTGAGAACATCATTGCGCAATGCATCACATACAGCATGACATTGCATACAACTAACTCTTTATCTTTTCAGGTAAAGTCTACAAATAGACAAATATCATCAATAATTCTCAAACAAGTCAGATATTAATTCCCGAAACAGGACAGGGAAACTATCACTATGACTAGGCCGCAGATTAATTCTCGAAACAGGACAGGGCAACTATCTGTACGACCAGGCGATATGAATTCTCGAAACAGGACGGGTTAACCAACAGAAAGTTGGTCCAAGATTAATTCCCTAAATAGTACGGGGCAACTATCTGTATGACCATGCAAAGATTAACTCTCGAAACAGGACGGGGAAACTATCTTTATAACTAGGAAAAGATTAACTCCTGAAACAGGATGGGTAAACTATCAACATGACCATGTGGTATGAATTCCTGGAACAGGACGAGTTTACCAACAGAAACAGATTTTGGATCAAATCCCGAAATAGGACGGGGAGACTATCTAGATGACAAGCATTTACCTCAGAGACTGAATTCTGACAAGCATTTCCTGCAAAGACTAAATCTGACAAGCAGCTACTTAAAACACCTTCCCTAGAGGTTCATTTTAGAAATCATTCTTCATATATAGTCAAAGCGTAGACTCATCTGATACTTCTATCAACAATTACCTTGGATGACATCTATGAGCCCATTTCCGACGACACTATGTCACCTCTTCGAATGGCATCTTTAAGACCATTCAAGCAATATTATCAACCAACAACGTTACTTCGTGCACCGACGATTCCAAATTTCTGGGCACTTAAGTGTTCAATCCTCTTCCACCTTTAGATCACGAATGGCAGACATGCCAATCTAACTCTTCAGGTTTAAAAAGATTGAACCGGGGAAGTTGTTGTACCCCAAAATTTTCCCTCCCATTTTCTTCAAGACACCTCCTCATACTCCTAGGGTTTTCAATTACTCAAGGCTACTCAATGTTTGATCAGACAAATTCTCTTCCTAAGCAGTTGACCTACAACTAGGGTTTCACTTTTCTCAAGGAAATTTGAGCTTATAATGCCTCAAGTAGATTTCATGGTTCCTCATATCTCTCAAGTAATGCTCATGCCAAATTTCAAGCCTTGCATCACAAGTTTACTCAGTCAATTGCTCAGATGACTAAAAATTAACTATATTTGACAAAAAGTTAACTGTGGTCAATATATAGTCAAACTTCAAGATTTTTGGTCAACATAAAGATCTTGAAGTCCCATTCATCATTTGATCAAGGTTTGATCATAATTCATCAAGAAAACTCTCAATTCATCAAAAGTCAAAGTAGTCATATTAGGGTGTTCTTAAGGAGAAGTCAACTAAACTTGACCAAGCATAACTTTCACATGCTTTACTAGATTGTATGGGGCATTTTGAGCTTTCCAAAAAGTCCAAGATCACCTTCATATGATAAAAATTGAGAGAGTTATGATTGACACAAGTTGGGAAATTTTGAGAAAATGCATGAAACCCAAATTGATCAAACTTGAATTTTTGGGCTATTGGGCTTGTGTTTTAAGGTCCAAACATGTATTAGGCCTCATAGTGAACCTCTGAGCCTATTCATACACCCTTTGATTTTTATTCCATTTATTTTTTATTCTATTTATTTAAATTCGAAATAAATTAAATAAAATCAAGGCTTTCATACAAAGGTCCAAGCCCACTTCTTTTGACCTAATTTTCCTATATATATATATATATCCCATATTCAGACAACTACAAGACCACGAAAAACTTGGCAAGAGATTACTATTCCAAAAAACTCTAAAATTATCCAAAACTATGGCAAACTTCAAACCCTATTTTCAGCCTCTCTCCAAGCAAGCCAATCATCCAAATCAATCCCTGAGGCATTGTGGGGTAAGAATGGATTAATATTTATGATCCAAAGGGTCTGAAAATCACATACATTCATCTCCAGTTTCCATGTTTTTTTTGTAATTCGTATTTTTTTGTTTTCATGTTGCTTTGATGCATACTAACATTACTAACATGCTTCTGAGGTATAACTTTGCAGGATAAACCCTATTTTCCATTGATGCTTCTTTCCCTATCTATTTTTTAGCAAGCCATGCCCTTGTGAAGGCAAAGGGCGTTAGTTTAACACCCACCCCTGACACTTGCACTATTTTTGTTTTCTAGCCCTATTTCTATTGATGCTTCTTCCCCTGTCTATTTTTTGGCAAACTTAATTCTTTTTTATTTATCATTAAACATAAACATTTTTTTATTAATTAAAATTAATTAGGTTTTAGGTTTTTTATTTATCATTAAACAAAATTAACCTTTTTTATTAATTAAAATTAATTAGGTTTTAGGTTTTAGGTTTTATTAATTAGCCTTTTTTCCCTTCAAAATTAACCTATTTTTATTAATTAAAATTAATTAGGTTTCAAGTTTTTTAATTAACCTTTTTTCTACAAAATTAACCTTTTTTTTATTAATTAAAACTAATTAGATTTTAGTTTTTTTTAATTAACCTTTTTTTCAAAATTAACTTTTTTTTTCAAAATTAACCTTTTTTTATTAATTAAAATTAATTAGGTTTTAGGTTTTTTAGTTAACTTTTTTTTTCAAAATTAACCCTTTTTTTATTAATTAAAATTAATTAGGTTTTTTAGGTTTATTTAATTAATTGTCATAAATCCTTTTTTTACATAAAAAATCACCAAAACATTTTCTTTGCTTTTTCATCTTATTTTTATTTTCCTAGATAAAGTGTATAGGGCACGTTCAACTGTAAAACATAGCTTTATTTTTTATGTATTTTTCTATTATGTAATTGCTCCTAATATGTAATAGGTGTAGGTTTTTAGTTTCCGTACTTCACTATTATGTAACTGCCCCAAAGCTCCGTAATAGCCTAAGTTTATATTTCTGTCTTTATCTTCTGCTACTATATTTTATGCAATTGATACTAATTAGGATTTGTATGGCAAGATAAAAATGAACAATAGAAAACCTAATTGCAAGACTAAATAATTGAAATGAACACACTTACACACACACCTTTAGGGTAACCTCTCTTCATTTCCTTTCAAAATAATGGTCATGTCCCTCGAACGTGTGGATGCTTTAATAAAGACCCCCGAATAAAAGATCATAAGTTCCTTTATGACCCTTCGTTGTTGCCTAAGAATAACATGATCTAGCCCCTTACGAAACTGCTAAAGCATCCTTACAAGTTGCCTTCAATGACCATACGACGACCTTACGCTGTCCTTTCACATCCAATAGATGGGGCTACCTACAAACTAAGGTTACATATAGAACTATCTCTAAAGGAGGAGGAAAATAACAAGAACGACATTTAGTGGGTAGGATACTTTTTATCGCTTGCTCACAAATTTTTCTCACGAATACTTTTCACACATCACTTTCAAAAAACAAATATTTTTAAATACTTTGTACGTGTTCTTGAGGACTGATACAAGAACCATTACAAAGTTCGCCTTACATTGGCATTTTCAAAATATTTTCAAAACACACATACACAAAAAGCAAATTTTCAAAGTGAGCTAAGCGGTTAAGAGCCCGTAGATAGCTACAGATGAAAAGGGTGCTAACACCTTCCCTTTTCATAACCTATCCCCCAAACTCAAAATATTCAAGGTCTTTCCTGTTCTTTTCACCCTTTCTTTATTGTATAAAAGAAAAGTCGGTGGTAACTCTAGCTATCCACAATATTTGCGATAAAATGCAAAACAAGTCAGTTCTCCCACCGTATTACAGATGGGGTCAATGATGTTTTAATCATGAGAAGGAATGGTGGATATTCCTTGATCAAAGATATATTGTACATTTCTAGAATCAAATATAACATTCTAAGTATTGGCCAATTGCTTTAGAAGGGTTACAATATTCGCATAGAAGATAAGACTTTGTGCATTATGGACAAAACATGGTTTTGGTCCTTAGAGCTCATATGGTTGCGAATAGAACTTTCAAGATTGAGTTGAAGGTGATGGATCATAAGTGTTTTTCTACAGCGGAAAGTCGAGAAGAATCATTGTGGCACTACCATCATGGGAATCTCAACTTTAGATATTTAAATGCACTGCAAAGGAACAAAATAGTAACCAGGGTTCCATCCATCAACATTCTAGCTAGATGTGTGTAAGTGAAGCAACACGCATGTAAATTAAGCAAGGATGCAAGTTATAGAACCAAGCATCACCTTTAGGTGGTGTATTCTGATGTATGTGGGCCGATGCAAGTTGATTTGTATGCAAGGATGAGATATTTGGAGTGTTCAAGAAGTTTAAGTCCATGGTTAAGCGACAAAGTGGTCACAAGCTCAAAGTTCTCAAAATGGATGGTGGAGGCGAGTATGTCTCAAATAACTTTGAGAAGTATTGTGATGAAGAGGGGATGATGCATGAGCTAGTACCACCCTATTGTTTACTGTGAAAATTGGTAAATAACCGCTGATATTCCAAAAAAAAAGGTTATTTTGGTTACTTGCAGGATCGATCAGTTTGATCCTAGGACATATGCTAAGTGTTTTTGGGGTTTGATAAGAAGTCTTAACATTGTTAATAAACAAGTTCGACTGGACCCTAAGAGTAAAGGCTTGGATAGGTTTAAATGCACATGATGAAGATAAAAACTTGGTAAAAACGCAAGTAAAGTACAGGATAAAGTAAATTTGCAATAATTTAAAAGGCTGTAATGGTAAAGTTTGCAGAAAAATGTTAAATGGCAAGGATTGTAAAGAAATGTAAAGACTTTGATTGCAATAAAGTATGGTGATTCAAACGTACATTCTCAATATTCTTTCTCTCACAACGGGTACTTGAATAAAATTGAGTGACTTGTACAATGAGTTGAACACACGAAATTCTACACAAAATTCCTATATTTATACTAATAATAAGTAACTGCCGAACAGTTGCTTTGTTCCAAGATGAGGACAAGTGTCCTCTGCATGCTCTTCGACCCCTATCTTCATGCCACGTCAATTTTTCCAACTGCCAAATGAATTTCCTTTCCCTCCTTTCTTCAGATTCAAATCCACTTGCTGCTGATACAAGAGCTTTTCGGTCGAAACTGTCTTTAACTTAGAAAATTCTCTAAGTGTTTTTTCCTTCTTAGCAAGGATGACTTCGACACAACTCATTTCATAGGCTCTTCTGTTGAAGTGTCTTCAACTTAGATTTCTTAAATCTATTTTTAGCCAATAAGGCCAATATATGTGAGTGTCAAATTTAGGAGCTAACAAATTTCCCCCCAAGAATGTCAATTTTGACACAAGAAGAAATAGTCATTCTTTGATGTCTCTATTCGACACCTATCCATTTCTTGGTCACATAAGTTCATAGTGAACTTTTCATCTTCTACCAACCACTGCTGACATTAAAGCCATCATTATGCTTTTTCCAATACGTCACTATCAGTCAGCCTTTATACGCTGCCATGATGACCATTATCCCTATAATCTAGGAAAGCATGGCAAGTGTTCCAATCACTTGTCTGTACAACCACTTCAAAGATCACCACGTGTCCCACTCACTCTGCAACATTAAATGACTTTGAGGGGAAAAACTCTTCCATGGCTTCTATAAATAGCCACGAACATCTCCATTTGGAATTTTTCCAAACGTCTAATATTCTTTGTCTCTTTGCATTCAAAAAGAAACCTCAAGAACTTCATCTCTTTCATAATCTTTCTACTAACAAAGCCATGGCCTTTCTTTCAAATGCTCCAAACAACCCAAAGACAATAGACGCTTCTGATTTATGACAACAACTGTATGTTATGTCCAGTCCGTTGTCTGTGTGTTTTGAAAACCCTAAATAAAACAACGACTTTTTCCCAACTCACCCTAGACTCAAACCCATAGGTTGCACAAAGAAGCCTAGAAATGAACTCGAAGATGCAACGCCTGCCAACCAACAACATTCCCAGACGAAGGATGATATAAACCTTCAATTCATAAATAAAGGAAATATAATCTTCAGGTCTTGCCCTAGCTTGACCTCAGAATACTCAGAGTGGCTGGTTAAGATGGAAGCAGCTCAATCCCAAATCTGGGAAGATATGGGAATTTATGACCTAGTCATGTTGTCAAAGACTGGGTTAGCTTATTGTCCTCTTATACCAGTGTCCTCTTTGTATTTCTGGGACAACTCACACTAAACCTTCCATTTACCTTGTGGAATGGTAACACCCACTCTCTTTAATATTGCAGCCATCACTGGCCTTCGACCAACTGGTGATTACTTTGACCCTGATGATATGTCTGAAGACACCATTGGGTTTTCAGCCACGAAACCTACCTATACCATCTTCCTCAACCACTTCCATGATAAATAAATCGATATTTTCTATGAAGTGGAACATATAGCTTTCTTAACTTTATGGTTATCCCGTTTTGTTTTCTGCACTAAGTCACTTCAAGTGACAAAGAAGCTGCTTACTCTGGCCACTCAACTTCACCATGGCTACAACCTCTGTTTGGCTGAATTAATTCTGGCCAATCTTTATGACTCCATCAGTAATGGTGTGACTCAACTCAAATTTATAGGAAATAGAGCAAGCCTGCTTCTTTCTGGCCCTTTCTAGCTTCTCCAACTCTAGCTTAATGCCACTTTCAAATCATTTCTTCCTCAGAAGAACATAATTAATGAGAAGGCTCCAAAAATTCTCAACAGGAGGGTCGAAGGTACCATATTGGCTCTATTGACTCCGACAGGTGAAGGCCAACAATTCCAAAAGGATTTTACCAGCTTCGTGATGATATTTGTGAAGCGAAAAGAGTTTGTTTAGACCATGGCTCCATTTGCTAATCGAAAGGTTGGTCCAGCATGGTTTACTCGACCATATCCCTCAACTGAAGATCATGTCGAGGAATATGTGGCTTGGGAGTCCTTTCTACACCCAAGGATTATCCCACTGAGATTCAAAAGTTCCAAGAATCAACTTAGCTTGATCTCTTACCAGCTGAACCTTGTTTCTCTCCAGTTTGGCATTATTCAATCGCTCCTAAATCCCATCTATGCTCGAGAAAAGTCTTTTTATATTATAATACCGACTATTCTTAAGAGGTTGCCACCAAGAAAATTGGTAGATATGTTGGTCGAACTATTTTAACCTTTTTTTATTTCAAAACCAACTTTCTATGTTCACTCCTCTTCAAAGACTGGTGGAGGCAATACTACAACGAAGAGTTCTTCGACGCCAAAGATTTTGCCAACCATCTTCAAGATGCTTTTCTGTTAGTTTTCGACAAGATTAAGAAAAGTAATCTTTCTTCCCAAAGAAAATGCCTTATTTTGTTTTTATTCAATCTTTCGATATTTGGCTCACATTTGCTTATTTTTTAGCTGTTAAGAGAACCACTTCCAAGCAAATTATCAAGAAGGTCACTGAAAGTTCAAAGGGAGGAGACCCGTCTATGAAACCCCCACCACAGGTAAGTACTTTTCACCATCCATTTCTTTAAAACATCAACACTAATGTTGACATTTTCGACTCCTTTCCTTTAGGGTACTAAGAAATACACACCAAAAAAGAGAAAAGTCCAAGAAATTGAACTTTCTAGTGATGACGAAGAAACACCTCATATCCTTCCCAAGAAACAAAAGTTAAAAAATCCAGCTCCCATCCCTGAATCTCTCCCAAAAACTAAAATTAAGGTTACGGCCAACAGGTCTAGACCTGCTCCCATCTGTTAGACGGTGTGGCAAATGATCGAGAGGGAGGGTGAATAGATCACCTCCTAATTATTCAAGGATTTAAAAATCTTTTATCAAAGCTTGTTGAAAGCAGCAGAAAGTGAATGTCTTGAATCAATTTTCGTCTATTTTGAACCGACTACTAGAAAACCGGACATGTGAAAAACTTGTTAGATTTTATTAGATGAAATGGATGAATATACAACACAGATTTCTTAACGTTTTAATGCACTTATCACTAAAGCAGTATTTCCAATGAATTAAAAAACTTGTTAGGAATTTTATCAAACACTTGGCATATTCTTGTTTGATGATTTAATAATGGTGATTTGATGAAAGTATTTGAACCACTATTTTATCATTAAACAGAAAAACTCAGCAAGCCAATTGAATCACAAAATTATGGAAAATGTAAAGAGATAAAGAGAAAGAAATAAAAATATGCAGGAAGTTTGATAAGGAAGTTCCCCACTGTCGCCCTCACGTGTGGGTACGTCTCCCTCTCAATTTCATAATTGAAACTGAGAACTCTTATAACAATATGCTGAATGTTTGAATACAAGGTTACACTACACAGAGAGAAAGAAATCCATATGATCTTCTTCTTCTTGTAAGAACCTCCACTTGATATGAGCTGTATCAAGATTCCTTGTAAGATCCACAATCGATCCTCCACTTCCACGACCTATTTGAAAAAATCCCTCTGATTTCCAAACCCCTCTCTATGGCTGAATCCGACTTGTGTGAACGTGACTAACAAACCCTCAAGAACACACTCGTTCTTGAAGGATAAACCCCTTGGTTTTTCCTTGAAGCCCCCTTCACAATCTTCAACCCAGTTGAGATCCTTTCAATGCACAACTAAACGTTATCTCTGACCTCTTGATCCAATTCAACAAAGATGTTTAATTTTCGTTGTTGTTGTTGAATGAAGATGATTGAGAAGATGATGAAGATGAAGTTTCTTTCAGGCTTGTTGCTGCTCATAATTGATGCTCACAATTTTAATATGTGACCTCTTTTTACTGCTGAAAAATACTTGCTTATATATGTAACAGAAAACAGTTAGGCAGAAAAACATATTATGAGTCGATGTATGTTGGTCATGAGTCGACTCATGTTAGTTGTGAAATACAGGATTAGTCGTTACATGTTGTTATGAGTCGATGCAAGAACATATCATAACATATTACAGAACCAACTATTTTACATTAGTCGATGCATAACATGTATGTGTCAATGCATACTGATTAAATTTTTAATTTTTGAACATAAAACATGGTATGAGTCGATGCATGATATTATGTATCGATGCATACAAGTTCAAAAGTGTTTTCCAGGAGCATCAGAATGTCATGTATCGATGCATGAGGTTTTGTGTCCATGTATACAAGTTTAAGTTTGCATTACAGGGGCATCAAAATGTTATGTGTCGATGCATAAGATTTTGTATCGATGCATAATAGTTGAAGATAGCATTCTAGGGGCTTCAGCATGTTATGAGTCGATGCATAACATGGATGTGTCGACTCATACTGAAGCTGAATCGTTTTTATGATTCTTTACTTGAGTATGTGTCGATGCAAAATCGGTTGTGTCGACTCATAATGATGCTTTATGTGTAAAACACATTTTTAACTAATTTTAAACATGTTATACTATATTTTTATAATGCACACATGTATTTATTATTTCACATATATTTGTAATCATTCAAAACCAATTATGAAGGGGTTTCTCACAAACTCCCCCTTTTTTATGATGACAAATAGTTGATGATGTGTGATGATATAGTGTGGATGAATAAGCTTGCTCCCCCTAAGTTTGTGCATCTTCTTTTCTAACACTAACACAATCTTCTTCTCCCCCTTTGATAACATCAAAAAGAAAATAAGAAATATTTTCAACAATCTCAGCACATAAGAAAATTGATATGCAATTTCAGCAATCATTGTAATTAAAAGAGTCTTGGCATAATCATAGTAATGACTGAGTAAATAATTGAGTAAACAGGAAGTAATTAGGGTGAAAGTAATTAATGCAGATAATATTCAGTTTACATAAGCAAAATAGATTTTTTGAAGGGGACATTAATACAAACATTAGAAAAAGAGGCATAAAATTAATGGTATGAAATGTATGACATGGAGACATATGCTAAGGATTGTGCCCATCACAGGATTCATCATAGTTGTAGGGTGGAGGAGGCGGTGGAGGTGGATTGATGTCAGGATTCTGGGTCATGAACTGATATCGTCGAAATCTGTTTTGGATATCGATATTTCTGAAACTTTCTGTGATTCCAGGATTCTCACGACAGTCATCTATGAAGCTTGTCATTTCATTGTAGAGTACCTAATGCCATTTGACCGAATCTAAGGGCCACGAATGCTGATTTTGGTACATCTGTCTATGCTCATCATGCCATTGTTCATGCTCCTTGTGCCATTCACTTTATTGGTTATGCCAACGTCTCACTTCTTCATGTCGAGAATCATTGGCAACCTCCATTTGTTGAAACATGGCAGTGAGATAAGCAGGAGCTTCTGAGGAAAAGCCTACGGCAGCAGTGGGAGAAGCATGAGGTTGTGCAGTTTGATCAAATTGATAGTCTGTTGGAGACCACCGGTTTGGCACCCACTCACCCCAACCAGTTCTAGTCTGATTTGCCTCAAGTTGGGCATTCTCATTTATATTTGGCACGTCTGCATCAACATGATCCTCATCCTCATAAATCTGTTCAGAGGGTATATCAAAATTATATACCCGTATATTGGACCGTTTCTCCTTAAAATAAAGGCATTGACGATTTTTGTCCCATCTTTATCCCATATGAGATAGAGTTGCCTTGTTGAACTCTTGGGCAGCAGTAGGGGAGATAAGAGGAACAGGAGGAATAACAAGATTCCAAAACTTGATAATTCTCATAATTTGTGGAGTATATCCAAGGGTTGTATTCTTCTGACTATTACGCATAAGAAGCATGCGCTTGACAAAGTAGTTTGGCCAATTTAGGGGAACCCTATCTAGCAAAATATGCAGAAGATGAATATCTGACCTGTCTAGCCTAGAGTGGCCACAGATCTTGGACGTAGTATATGAGAAATTATCCAGTGAAGCATTCTAGGAATGCTTTTGATTGTGCCAGTGGTTATAGGCTCAAACTCACCTAGAGGTCTATCAAGTTTCAGAATTGAGGCTATAAAAGCTTCCTCATCATAGTCAATATCAAAGCTTTGGTCATGATAGCTCTTCATTATTGACCTTCCAAATAGAATGCCAAAAATAGTTTGCCAGTCAATTTCTTCAAAAGCATATCTTCTTGTCCCAATTTTAACTTTAAAACACCAGCCCTTATTCGTTTCTAAACCAGCATAGAAGGCTCTTATAAAATCTTCATGATAATCTTCTCTAACATTAAGAAAGGACCCTAACTGTTGAGCATCTAAGATATCACATACATCTGTGATATGAAGAGACAGAACCCCAGCCTTATTGAAGACATGAGGCTTCATAACTAACCTCATTTTAAAGGATTGCTCAAATTCTTCAGTAATAGCGATAGACAAAGCACTCGGAGGGATATCTGTGGCAGATCCAGATGGTCTTGCACCAAGTTTTCCCTTGCCTTTTGTCTTTGGAGGCATTCTTTTTGTTGAAGAAGGGTAGTTAAGAGTTTGGAGATGAGGGTTTTGAAAGATGAAGTGAGTGATGAGAGTAGAAAACGATGATTAGGGTTAGATGTTGTATGTAATGAATTAGATAATTGGAAAGAGTTTAAAAACATATAATTGGGTAGATGGGTTGGCCCAACTAAAATTAATGACATTTATTATCCTTATGTGTCGACACGAAACTCATATGTGTCGACACAACCTGTATTGAAGAATTACTTTTAATGTTTTGCATCGACCCAAGAATCCTATGAGTCGACCGAAAGTAACATGTGTCGACGTAAATCTTGATGTGTCGGCCTGAAACCAATACTTAATTTATGTTTTTATATTTTTCTTCAGTATGAGTCGACTCATAATTGTATGTATCGACTCATAACACGAATTTTGATAGAAATGCAGTTTTCTACAAGTTCTTGTTAACAGATGGATATGGTACCCAATTCCAATTAAATGATTATGAAAAATGAATCATCTAAAGAGTATTATGCATGCATAATGATGTAATGCAATTTTCATATGTCAAGTTCTAACAATTTTTTGTAAAAGAGATATACATAAAGAGAAAGTAGATAGGAAGGATATTACCTCATTTGATGAGATGTTAAGACACATGTACGAAAGCTAAAAACACATATCAATAGTATGGTGAGACATAGATATATTTCAAATACATGTATGCTTAAGACATCAAGTAAGAGAGATCTAAAATCCCTAGCTCACGACGAATGTTGGAGAAGGGTTCTGTTGCTAGTGGTTTTGTAAAAATGTCAGCAAGTTGATTTTTAGTATCAACATGCTCAAACGTAACATCTTCCTTTTCAACATGATCGCGAAGAAAGTGATGCCTAATCTCTGTGTGTTTAGTGCGTGAGTGTAAGACAGGATTCTTAGTGAGATTTATAGCACTTGTGTTGTCACATTTTATTGGAATACGTTTTAATTGAATATCATAGTCTTGTAATTGTTGCTTCAGCCATAAGATCTGAGCACAATAACTACCGACTGCAACGTATTCAGCCTCGGCAGTTGACAAAGCAACAGAAACTTGCTTTTTGCTATGCCAACTCACTAGAGAGTTTGAAAACAAATGACATGTTCCACTAGTGCTTTTCCTATCTGATTTGCAGCCAGCAAAATCAGAATCGGAGTAACCTACTAAACTACAATCGCTTCCCTTGGAATACCATAGCCCATACTTAGATGTACTATTGAGATACCTAAGTATATGCTTGAAAACTTTCAAGTGGGATTCCTTAGGATCCGATTGATATCGTGCACACATGCAAACACTAAACATGATGTCAGGCCTAGATGATGTAAGATACAAAAGGGATCTGATCATACCTCTATATTTCTTGACATCAACACTCTTACCATGTTCATCCTTGTCTAAATTCCCGTTGGTAGGCATAGGGGTGTCAATTGATTTTGAGTTGTCCATTCCAAATCATTTAAGCAACTCTTTGCAATATTTTGTTTGACATACAATTGTGCCTTCATTGAGCTGCTTTATTTGAAGATCGAGGAAGTAGTTTAGCTCCCCGATGAGACTCATCTCAAATTCACCCTGCATAACTTTGGAAAATTCTTCGACCAAGTGTAGATTAGTTGAACCAAAAATAATATCATTTATATATATTTTAACTAAAAGGGTGTGCTTTCCTTTACGTTTAATGAAAAGAGTAGTATCCACTTTACCTCTTGAATAACCATGATCAAGTAGAAATTTACTAAGTCTTTCATACCAGACCCGAGGGGCCTGTTTAAGACCGTATAAAGCTCATTTTAATTTGAAAACATGATCTGGATATTAATTATTCTCAAAACCAGGAGGTTATGAGACATACACCTCTTCATTTATGACTCCGTTAAGAAAAGCACCATTTACGTCCATTTGATAAAGCTTAAAATCTTTTGCACACGCATAAGCGAGCAAGAGACGTATAGCCTCAAGGCGAGAAACTGGAGCATAAGTATCCTCATAATCAATTCCCTCCTCTTGGTTATACCCTTGTGCTACTAAGCGTGCTTTATTGTGGGTTATCACTCCATTTTCATCAAGTTTATTTCTAAAAAAACCCACTTGGTGCCTATGATATGATGGTCTCGCGGACGAGGGACAAGTTCCCAAATGTAATTTCTTTTAAACTGATTTAGATCTTCTTTCATGGATGTTGTACCCCAAAATGTGTCCTCTCATTTCACTCAAGACACGCCTCCAAAGATCTTCAAGTTGACCAAGGATTGACCAGACAAATCCTCCTCTTAAGACAATAAGCCTCAAACTAGGGTTTCAATTTCAAGCAAGATGGTTGAGTCCTAAGGGTCCCAAATGTTCTCCATTACCCTATTATGTCCCCAAGATCACTCGTGTCACGTTTCATTCCTTACACAACAAGTTTGCTCAGTCAACTGCTCAAGTATTGGAAAATCAACTTTACTAGGTCAAAAGTCAATTGTGGCCCAAATACAGTCAAACTTCAAAAATTTTGGTCAACATCAACATATTTAAGTAATATCCATCATTTTATCAATGGTTGATCATGATTCCTCAAGAAATGCTCCTAACTCATCAAAAGTCAAAAATGGCAATTTAGGGTTTCTATAGGAAAAGTCAACCAAACTTTGACCAGGCATAACTTTCTCATACTTTATCATAAATTTTCGAACCAAGGCTCATTTTGAAGAGGATCCAATTCCCTACAACTTCTCTTCAGCCCTCAAGGTCAAGAAATGCCTCAATCAAAAGATATAAGTTCATACATTATAGGTCATTTCAAAAAGTCAACAAAAACACCTTTTGGGTCAAAGATCCTTACATGAACATGGAAGATCAAATTGATATGAAACTGAAAGGGTTGTTTAGAGGACATCCTAAGCTTTCTAAAAGGTCCAAGAACACCCTCTTAGGGACAAAAATGAGAGAGAGATATGCATTGCTAAAGTTGACCAAATTTTGGAAATGTGCATGAAGTCAACATTGATCAAAATTGATTTTTTTTTCAAATGGGCCCATGTTTTTATATTTGAAACGTGTTCCTAACATGGCACATGACCCCTGAGCCTACTCACATATTATTACATTATTTTTATTATTTGTTTTGATTTTTTATTCATTAAAATCAAAATAAATCAAATAAAATAGTGGAATAATAAAATAAAATCCAAGATATGATTTTATGACCACATGATGAGTCTATAATCAGCTGGCAAATCAAGGAAATCGTGCAAGGGATGATTGGGATGAATATATCATAATTTGGACAAATTTAGAAATAAAAAATACAAGATGCAAATCAAATCTTTTCTCACAAATTTTCAAAGATTGTGTTTAGTTTTGTTGACCTAATTCACTCTATTATATATTCATAACATTTCAAGATTAAAAGGACAAGGATTGGCCGTGTAGAACACCCACTAGAAACTTCAATTTTTTGACAAAAAGTGGTGATTGAATTTTGATTTATAGGGAGATTCAAAGCATTCTAAGGCTTGCAATAAATTCCTGGGCACGTTTGGAAGCTACCTGGACCAATCCCACGCATCAACACACTTAGGATCAACCTTCATAGTATCACAGTTTGCCCTTATTTTCTTGAATTCGATTTTGATAATTTATGCATGATAAATGAATTTTGAATATGCATTCATGTTTATATGATAATTTAGAACATGGTTAGATGTTTAATTGTTTTTTTTATGCTTGTATGAATAACTGCCATTGCTAGGGTTTGAAGCTTCGTTTTAGGGTTTTTCATTATAGGTGAAATTAAGCCAAAAGAAGAGTACCATTGTACTCACGAGATCAAACCCAGTTGATTTATGTATTTAGATTAAATTTATGTTGTTTGGTTGTGATTTTTGAAATATGCAGGTCCTATAGTTACAGCCATGTCCATAGGTAAAGGTTCCTTGTCTAAAACGACAATCTATCAAGAAAGACAACTGCGTGGCATGATCCGGTTGGCCAGTTTGAACTTGGAGCGCATTTTTATTACAATCACTAACCTTTATTCTATATAATATATTATGTGTGTTTTAAATAACGAATGAAGAGTTGGATCAGTGGCAAGGTTGGATGGTTCCAAAGCGCGCGCGTGTAAGAGGTTAGGGGTTCGATCCCTGCCTCCTATAAATTATTTTTCTAAACATCTATTTGTAGATCCAATGCTATCATTCCCAGCGCGCTCATCCTACACCTTAAGTTTGTCACCCTTGGATCAATCAGCACCCATATTTAATGCTTCCAATGAAGCTCCCCATAATGGACCTCCAAGCTCCCAACAACACTAGATCCAGCGCTGGTTATGGGCCACAGGATCTTGGGCTTTGGACAAATTCAGCAACACACCATCCAATTTGGGTTTACACCCCCTCAGGCCCATTCCTTCACTCTTTTTAATTTTACTATTTTTATTTTATTTAATTAGGTTAATTTATTTTTAAATCAATTTTTTTATAAAATCAGAAAATCATCACAAAAATAGGACTTAGTTTTTTATTAAATTAATTTTTGAAAATTAATTATTTTAATCAATTTTAACTTATTTTCATTAATTAAAATTAGTTAGAAGATTAGGTCAATTTCAAATCATTTTTTATATGAAAAATTCAACAAAAAAAAAATTTCAAAGAGTAAATTAGTTTTTTAGGGTTTTGCACCTTTTGTTCAATTTTAATTCTCGCGCTTAATTATTTTTGTCGTATGATTATTTTTTTTATTGAAGTAACTGCGCCCGGTTTGTAATAGCTTAAGTAGGGTTTTTCAATTCGGTATTTTTACTTTCAACCATTCTTTATGTATCTACACCAAAGCCCTGTAATAGTGTATGACCCTTTATTTTCCGCTTTTATATTCTGTGTGCTTGTATATAACTGTTAGTACCTTAGGCGTGCATGACAAGATAAATCAATCAATTTGTAGACCACCAATTGAAAGATAAAATATCTGAAAAAAGCACACTGTTGCACACTTGCACCCTTAGGGTATACCTCACTTAGTTGCCTCGAAAACAATGGTCATATCCCTCAAACGTAGGAATATCTTAGCAAAGACCCTCAGTTTAAAATCATCATAAAGATCATAGTCCCTAAAATGTCCCTCGAGTTGCCTCCGAGAATTGATCTTATGATGATAGTCCCTTCGAAATGCTAAGGTATCCTTACATGTTGCCTTCAATGACCATTACGCCTCTTTCTATAGTCCCTCAAAAATCCAACGACTAGGTTTACCTACTCACTAATAGTAGGATAACACGCTCTAAAGGATAGGAGGAAAATAACCCCTTTTTCGAGTAGGTAGATAACTGTTAGGTACTTGCTCAGACAATTATTTTTACACACCACACTTTCAAATACTTTTCAAACCAAGTTTTCAAAATACTTTATCACACTCTTGAGGACTGATACAAGAGCTACCATAAAGTGAATCGCCGCACTAAGGAAATTTTCAAAGCTTTTCAAACACACAAACACGAAAGAAATTTTCAAAAATGAGCAAGTACCTAAGAGCCCATGGAAAACCATGGATGGAAAGGGTACTAACACCTTCCCTTTCCATAATCTACCCCCCCCCCCCCCCGTACTCATAAATATCGAAAAAAAAGGTCTTTTCTGTTCTTTTCACCCTTTCCTTGTTGGATAAAAGAAAAGTCGGTGGCAACTCTTGCTTACTGCGACATTTGCGAACAAAAAACGCAAACCAGTATTAACAGTTGGTTCTGCCACCGTATTGATAACACTTACTTTACACTTGTTTTTGACTCTTATTTCACATGTTATTTAGGTTTTTAATTATTGTTTTCTCGTATTATGCCTATCTTTTGTTTCCTTTTTAGGTATTTCAAATATCCAGAGCTCCCCTGAAGAAATGAAGGAAAACAGGCTGAAAAACAGGAGTTTAGGTCAAATTTGCACTCATAGCGTCCACCATGGCGCCAGCCATAGGGTAGGCCATGACGTGGACTACCTCCTGCTGACCTCAACTGCCACGTTCCCCACTTCCTATCATTGACACTCATGGCGGGCGCCATGGCCTCCATTGTGGGCGCCACCTTTGGATGATGTTTCCCCCCCAAAAGGAGTTAGGGGGCATTCCTGTGATTTCCTACATTCCTCATCCTCTATAAATAGAAGTTCCTGATTTCATTTCAATTCACCCAAGCTTAGTTGCAAACTTGATCCAACCATAGTTGCGAACTTAAGCCATATAATTTCACCATTGTAAAGCGATAATTCTTCACATCGGGGAATTATTGCATTGTTGATTGAGTCTGTGATCGAGTTCGTAGATTGAGTATGTAATCGAGTTTGGAGCACTTCGGCAGAAGTTTATCTTGCCACATTTATTTTCAACTGTTGTTTATTTCCAGTCGCATTTTATTTCCAGTTTGTACCAGATTTAAAACCTCCCCGTTTGGAGCAGGTTTCTATTTATATATTCCGCACTGCTTTTACTTTGTTTATTTCCCGCACCTGCTTTTACTTTGTTTATTTCCCGCACCGCACTTTAAATTATTTACTTTCTCGCATGATTTATTTTAACGTGTATGTTTACATTCCCATGTCAGGCTGAACCTTACTGGGCTAGAATGTAAGGAATCTAGTTAGATCGATATTCCAAATAATGTGTCAATAGAAATGCTTATGGGCTATTTTGGTTTTTAATACGAGTTTTCTGTACTTTATTGTTGTTGGGTAAGATCGAAAGTCGTCCAACCCTTTGTTAAACTCGGTTAGTTCTAACTGGTCAAACGAAGCGAAAGCGCTTTGTCCAATTAGTTAGGGATTTTTATTATGAAAGAAATCAATTTTGAAACTATTTTCGGACGCATTTATAGAATTAAAGTTAGGTTCCCTTTTTATTAGAAATTCCAAATCAAAATACTTTTCAACTTGGTCAAGTACTTTATTTCTTAAAAATAGGTTTATTACTTTAACACAATGCACGCCTTTTTATAAGTGACAATAAGAAGGTCTAATTAGAGAGTAAACTCGGTTTTGATTACACGAAAGCGACAATTCCTTTTAAATTAGTTATTTTCTTTAGTAGAAAATATTTCCCTATAAGTAGTTCTATTCCAAAGCATTGCGAATATCATCTGACTACATGAATTACATTCGACCCCGCTTTTATATCTGAAGTTTATTCCGCTGCACTTTACTTTCTTGCATGCTAAATTCCCTGTTTAATATTGACTTAGCTAAACACCGTAACAATAGGAAACGATAGATTGACGATTGGTCTTTGTGGATCGATAATCTTTTATATTACTCTGACGTGATTCGTACAATTGCGAATACACCGCATCACGTATCACAATGGCCATTAGCCAAAATTCACCAATCAAGGCCTCTTTAGAATTTTTAGGTTCTACTTGTGAAATGATAGTAAAGTGATAACAAAAATTACTTATCTTGGAGGGAGTCATTACTCCTTTTGAGATATCTCCCAATATGTTGTCAATGGGATGGTATTTAGAGGACTTCCAAGCTGGTGGAAGATCATTAACTTCCATTGGCTCTTCTTCCTCGTCTTTTGAAAGGCTTGTATCTTTTTCCTCCTCATCGTTCAACTGTTTTGGATTGATCAATTTCCTCAAAAGTTTCTTTGAGTATGTCTTCAGTAGATACACCTGCACCGTCAAGAGAAATACCTTTTCTGACATGTTTCGAATAAGATT
Organism: Vicia faba; assembly: GCA_948472305.1. Classification (NCBI taxonomy): domain Eukaryota; kingdom Viridiplantae; phylum Streptophyta; class Magnoliopsida; order Fabales; family Fabaceae; genus Vicia; species Vicia faba. Next base: position 1,075,359,047 of record OX451738.1, read on the forward strand.
CATCAAAAGAGACATGAACTGACTCCTCAACAGTAAGCAAACGTTTAGTATATACCCTATATTCTTTGCTTGATTGTGAGTATCCGAGAAAGATACCTTCATCTGCTTTTGCATCAAATTTTCCAAGACTTTCTTTTCCATTATTTAAAATAAAACATTTGCAACCGAATACATGAAGATGTGACAAGTTTGGCTTTCTTCCTTTTAAAATTTCATAAGGTGTTTTATCCAAAATGGGATGGATTAATATTTTGTTTAAAACATAACAAGTTATGCTAATTGCATCAGCCCAAAAATATTTTGGTAATCCACCTTCATTGAGCATTGTTCTCGCCAACTCCTTTAGAACGTGATTTTTATGCTCCACAACTCCATGCTACTGTGGAGTTCGAGGTGCTGAAAAGTTATGCTCAATACCATGCTTTTCACAATACTTATCAAAGAGATGGTTTTGAAATTCACCTCCATGATCGCTTCGATTGCAATTATTTTTAATTCCATTCTGTTTTGAGATAGTTTTGCAAAACTCTTAAAAGCCGAAAAAGTTTCATCTTTGATATGAAGTAATATAGTCCAAGTAAATCTAGAGTGGTTGTAAATGATCACAAAACCATAATAATTTCCTCCTAGACTTTTTGTTCTAGAAGGTCCAAAGAGGTTCATATGGAGAAGCTCAAGGGGTCGTGAAGTGGAAATCTTATTTTTAGATTTGAAAGAGACCCTCGTTTGCTTTCCTATTTGGCACGCATCACATAGGTGATCCTTTGTAAATTTTATCTTTGGAAGTCCTACTACTAGATCCTGGGATACAACCTTATTAAGTAAATCAAAGTTAACATGCGCTACACGTCTATGCCAAAGCCAAGAATCATCATTCAAGGTGACTAAACACTTAGTGCTTGTTAAAGGTACATAAAAAAGGTCAAGCATATAGACGTTGTTTACCCTAATACCCTTAAACATAATATCTTGTTTAGTATTTTCAATTATGCAGCAAGTGTTTGTGAAAGTAACTTTATAATCCTTGTCACACAATTGACTAATACTCAATAAAATGTTTAAGCCCCTCTACTAAATGGACATCAGAAATAGTAGTGGTAGAGGGATTACCTACACTATCTTTACCGAGTATAGCTCCTTTGTTATTGTCTCCATAAGTGACAAATCCCTTCTTCTTTGCTTTGAAGTAAATGAAGAGCGATATGTCACCGGTCATGTGCCTTGAACACCCGCTGTCTAGAAACCATCTTCTATCCATGGATGTAAGACACTTTTCCTGCAATATCAAAAGAGAGAGGTAGGTACCCAATTTTTATTGGGTCCATGTGGGTAAGTGGTAACATGGTTGCCTTTAGGCCTCCATTGGTAAATTCCTTTAGGAACAAGAAACCTCTTAAACTTACATTTTTCAATGGTATGACCAAAACGACAACAATAATGACACAAACCATGATGATGATGTATTTTCTTACTTCTGCTCATTGAATCCTTTGGTATCTTTTCAACAAAAGAATATTTTGCATATGGTGGATTCAACGTTTTCTTAAAAACTCTAGGATCAACAGCAAAAGTAACCTTGGGTTGTAAAGCTTTTTCCAATTTGGCATTAAGAGTTCTAACCTCTTGTTGCCAAATATGACAGACTTCACATTACCTTCTAGGAATACATCCTCTAACATCCTTATCCTTTGAACTTTCTGCAATACTAGCTTTTAGACTTTTTAAGTCTTTTTCAGCTTTATAGACTTTACTCTCCAAAATAAAAATATTTGTTTATCGGAGGATAATCTCTTAAAAGCATCTTCAACTTTGTATTGCAGTTTTTCAAAAGCTAATTTTAGTTCAGAAAAAGACATAGAATAAAAGTTGTTAGGATATGCTTGTCTTACTTGCTTGTTATGGTTGTCTTTCTTGTGGTAGGACTGATTTTTTATATGTTCCATGAGACATAAATTTGCAGTCTCATCACTATCACTTGAATTGTCATCGTTTGATGAATCACTATCGCTTTCCCATACAATGTAAGCTCTTCTTTGTTTGTTGAACTTCTTTGGTGGAGCTTTTCCTTTATCCTTTTTCATCTTTGGATAGTCTGGTTTGTAGTGTCCAACTTTACCACAATTGTAGCAAGGTCTTTTACCTCTTTGCTTTTTATTTTCTTCTTGCCTTGGCTCTTTGGATTGTTTTCGAAAGCTTATGAGATTCTTATTAGAGTGCTTGATTCCATTCTTTCGAATAAACCTATTGTATTTGTTGTACCCCAAAATTTTCCCTCTCATTTCTCAAGAATTCTCTCACAAGATCTTCCATGACATCAAGTTTGCAGCATTGATACATCAATTTTGGTTTGGAATTGGAACAAGGGCAAAATGGTCAATTGCACACTGAAAAGTCAAACTTTGACTTTTGGATCAAAATCAAGTTTCAAGAATCATATTTCATCAAGGCATGTTAGAATATGAAGTTTGTTTCATTAAGAAAATCAAAATTCAAAATTACTTTGGAAAAAGTCAAAATTCTAAACACTTAGAAATTTTTCTAAGTGCTAAGAAAAGATGACAAGTTCAGAACTTTTGGCCAGATTTTCATCATGATGCAAGTTGATTCAGGAAGAACTTCTAACACAAGAGTTGTAGATCTCAATGAGATATAAAACATTGCAGAACAAAACTTCTTCTAGAAATGCTGGGATTTCAAGTTATAAATCCTTGAAGACACGTCCATGAAACTGAAGCACTCATTAAATTCTTGGCCTTTCCAAGACAGAATTTGGTTAGAACTTCTGGGCCAGTTTTCACGAAGGTTCAATCAGAGTTTGCAAGAGTAATTCAAAGAAGGTTTATAAAGCATATTACAAGCTTTTTGAAAAGTCTGAGAACTCCTTCAGAACATGTTGGAGCAGGGAGATTCAAAGATCAACAGTTGGATATTTGTTTTAAGTTACGCTGATGCTGAACTTCTGATCCAGATTAAGCTATGATACATAATCTCATATTGCAGGTTTCCTATTTTGATAAATCTCATCATCATTTAATGCTCACACCCACTTTTGAGTCTTTATCCAAAGGATTTCCCCACGTGTGGCATAGAAGTATCATTGTTGTCCTTGAAAAGCAAACTTTTGTACAAAGTTTATGTTGGGCCCATGCTTTACTTTTGCTTATGAGGGTAATTTTCCATAAATCATGCTTACAAAACCACCTTAGGCATGGCTAAAAGCTTCTAACCATCCTACTTTGTGCCTTGAACGATAATTGTTTAAGCTTGCTTCAAGAACAAGTCAGCGCCCTAGCATATGATGGTTGTACTCTTGGCTTCTCCAAGCTCCAAAATCCTTGCCTATAAATTGAACTTCATTTGCAACTGTTAAAGGGGTCTAGAATTTGAGAAAAAAAACCTTGAAACTTTGCTAAAATTTCAAAGAATTTGAAACTGCAAACATAAACACAAAAACCTGCTAAGCTTTATTTTTTCACACCCAAACTCGAATTTTCTTGCACGTTTCTTGGCCAAGTCACCCACACAGTTTCTAACATACATTTAGAAACAATCCCAACTTTTGTTTACAAACTGCAATTCAATCTCCACCAACTTCCATTTAAAAAAAATCAAAACATTACTTCTTGGTTGTTCCAGAACATTATAGCTATTCATAACTCAAGTGGAGGTTTGATTCAGCCTTCTGGGAACGTCAGAAAGCTAACCAGAACATCACAACAGTCAGAACCATACTCTAGATCACAGAACATTTTCCAGCTACAAGGTAAGCTTCTGCTGACTCTCATCACATTACTTAGGCATTGTTAGGTTTGCATTTTCAAAAAAATACAATGTAGACATCCTGACTTTGATTCTGTACATATTCATAAATTTCATGTATTTTGGCCTAAGTATAGAGAATCTCAGTTTAGAACTTCTTGAGGAAATTAGGATTAGTAAAATTCATGCTTGCTTCTGATTTACAATTTTGATACTTTATATTTCTGAAACCATGATAAAACCTGCCATAACTACTATGTTTGCATTTTCTGTTTTGTTGAGAAATGGCTAAGCTGCAGATGCTCTGATTGGCATGGAAAAAGAGATGAAATTCATCATCAGAGCTTTCTTTGTAATATATGTTTATGTTTTGTTTCTAATACCAGATGTATAACCACCCCAGTGGTAGAGAGTGTGTGTATAAGACATTAGTGTTAAGGGTCCTGAGTTTTAGCCCTAGAAACACCTTTTTTATGTTTATTTCTTGACATTTTTACCCCATTAGTTGGACCAGAGATTCTAGATCAATCCCCATTATTTGCTTGTCAAAACAGTGATCTTGGACCAGAACTTCTAGGTATTCTCACCCCACGGCATTAACACTTCACTTGCCCATTACCAGAACGTTTAGCTTGCCAGTGACACTAGAACTTCTAGGTTTCCAGCTACATCAGAACTTCCAGACTCTCTCAAACAACCATAACTTCTGGCCTGCCAGTGACATTAGAACTTTAGTGCCCTCGGACCTAGAACCTCTGCCCTTCCCCAGTTCTGCTAACATTTTCTTTCTGATTTGCAGCACATCAGAGTCAGAGTTTCTGCCCCTTACTTCTGTCCTTTCAGCAATGCGCTGATTCTGATTCTTTTCCCTTTTATTATTTTTAATACCACTTCTATTTTAATTAATTAAAAACACCAAAAATATTTTTATATTCATACACTTTGCTTTATTTCTTTTAAAACCAAAAGACTAAAAATATTTTTCTTAAGTCAATTCATTTCTTCTCTTAACAAAAACAAAACAAATCAATTTTACAATTCTTGTACATTATTTCAATATGGTTGTAATGGATAATTAGTACTTTAATTTCTTGAAATCTCCATTTGTAAATTTGTACACCCCATCCCCCTAATGATTGTAATAGCGTAGAATATTTACTTTTCGCAATTTATCGCTTTCATATAAATGCTAGTAAAGTAGGATTTGTATGGGAAGATAAAAAATAACAATTAGACAACCCATGATCAAAGACTAAATGCATGCAAATCAAACACACTATTCACACATGCACCCCTAGGGTTAACTCTACTTGTTGCCTAAAAATGGTCGTGTTACGCATGTGAGACATCTTAGTAAAAACAATCAAAATACAAGATCATAGCCCCTCGATGACGCTTTAAATGTTTCCTTACAAATGATAGTAGTACCTCAAGAGAAATGCTAAGACATCTCACAACATTGCTATCATGACTATATACAATGACCCATGCCCATCCCTTTTACATCCAAAGATAAGGCTTCTTACCAATTAATGGTGAGATAGAAATATCAAAGGAAAGGAGGAAATGAATGAAAGACTTTTGAGTAGGTAGAAACGTTCCTAGTTTCTTGATCACTTTCAAAAAAAAACATCCTTGCAAACACACACCAAACACTTTCAAAAACATGAAATATTTTCAAAAAGTCCAACACTTTGTATATGTTCTTATAAGACGAGAACCATTGCAAAGTTTTCCTAAATGAAGGCTTTTTTCAAAAATACTTTCAAAAAACCACCACAAAGCACACTTTCAAACAAAGCAAGTGATCTAGCAAGCAACTGAGAGCCCATAGATAAATATGGCTGAAAAGGATGCTAATACCTTCCCTTTTCATAATCTACCCCTCGAACTCAAGAAAATAATCTCAAAGGTATTTCATGTTCTTTTCACTCTTTCCTTCATTGGATAAAAGAAAAGTCGGTGGCGACTCTTGCTAACCGCAATAAATGTGATCAAACGCAAAACATCCCATGTCAGTTCTCCCACTGTATTACAGAACTGGCGACTCTACTGGGGAAAATTAAAAGTGGGGTTACCTTAGGGTTAGATCACCTTTACTTGCTTTTCTTTGTTTGATTTGTTTGCTTTACATTTTGGTTCCTTGTTTGGGCTTGTTTTGATCCTCTACCCGGATCTGAGACACCTTTTTAGGTAAGTAGCAATAGATTGTGGAAATTGTATGGTTTAGACTGATATGGTTGAAGCAATGACTATGTTAGTGTGGCGCATTTGTTGGTACCGGTATCCCTTGTGTTGAATCGAGGAGAATACGGGGCCGCTGAGCGGTGTCATGAAGCACTAACTGACCTTAGAACCTTAATTGAACAACTTGGCCATTAGGACGTAGTGAGATAACCGGTTTCGGTGGAAAGATGAAAATTGGTTGATACTCGATACTACACTCATTGAGATTGGACTTTTGGGATATCTCGACCGCAAGAAAAGATTGATTGCGTTGAGACAATGCCTGAAAGAAAGGTCAATGATATTGAGATGCCCTAAAACCCGGTTACTATTACTAGGACAGGTTGAACCAACTAAACTTCAAGAGGGTACTTACCTATCAAACTCCTTGTAAGCCTAAACCTAAGGATTTGTTTGCTTTGCATGTACATAACAACTTGCTTACTTGTACATAACATCATAAACATTATAACATCATAAGCATTCTCACTAACCATTTCAAGGATTTAGGAATCTTTCTTTTTTTTTGTTTTGAAGGCCATGACATTCGTCCGAAGAAATACCATTAGAATCAACTTTGTGAAAGCACACCCTCAACTCCAAGAGTTAGCGTCAAGGGTACCTGAAGACTCTCCTTTCACCAATAAATATGGTTGACTCCTCTGTTTGACTACCTCTAATTTCCAAGAAGAGATGATGTGCATTCTCTTCCAATTCTTTGATCCCATGCATCATTGCTTCACTTTCCCTGACTATCAGTTGGTGTCAACACTAGAATAATTCTCTGTACTATTAGGAGTGCCTGTGCTTGATCAAGCGTTGTTAACCGGTTTAGAAGGGATTTCGAAACCTGAAGTCATTGTCGAAGCCCTGCATCTGAAGAGAGTCGACATTATAGCAAATTGGTAAACAAGAAGCGAAGTTAAAGGGTTCCTAGCCAAGTTCTTATTGGAGAAGGCTCGTTCATTCTGGGAAGATATGGATTTTTAATCCTTTGAAGACGTCCTGGCTCTTCTCATCTATGGTTTGGTTCTATTTCCCAACTCGGACCAATTCATAGATGTGAATGTCATCAAAGTCTTTCTCTCTCGTAATCCTATACCTACCTTATTGGGAGACATCTTACATTGTTTCCATACCCGCACCATGAAGAAAAGAGGTACTCTCTTGTGTTGTATTCCCCTACTTGCCAAATGGTTTACTTCACACTTACCTTGATCAAAATTGAAGAATGAGCAAAGATTGACATGGTCTCAAAAGATGATGTCCCTCACCCACTTTGATATCCATTGGTGTTCGAGATCCTTGGGGAATACCTCTATCATTGACCGTTGTGGGGAATTCCCTAATGTCCATCTGCTTGGCATTATGGGAGGTATCACTTACAACCCTTGCTTAGCCTTGTGACAGTTTGGTTACACCCGAAGAGATGGTCCTCGTGATATGCTCATCCAAGGGTTGATGTTCGATTACGAGAGTGATGATCAAGGCTACTGTCAGAGGTTTGCGAGAGCTTGGATGATGGTAAATAAAGCAGATAGTGGGACACTGGGATGCAAGAATTCTATTCCCTTTGAACCTTACCTTAGGTGGGTACGAGCTCGTGCTTAGAAGCTCATGATGCCTTACCCTTCCATCCTACCAGTTATCTTGGAGCCTGTGGCTGAAGAAGAAGTCTCGTATACTATCCTCCATCCCAACATGCCTACTTCTCTTGAAGACTTGCAAAAGGGTTGGATTCAGCTAAAGGAAGAACGATACACCTTCGAAGCTCAATTCTACGCAAGCGAGAAAAGGGTTTTGGAGCTTACAAAGCAACTACATGAAGAACAGAGCTTGAACGCCTACCTTGCTCCAAAGAGGATGCGTTCAACCTTTTTATCTTAGAAATTTACTTTGTATGCCCAAGAGGCACGTTGTAACCGTTTTGAATTAATTAATGCAAATTGATGTTTGTTCATTCTTTGTCTAGACAAATTTAAATTTCATAAATCCTTGAAATCATTTACATGCACATCTTCCATGCATCATAACATAATAGGTTTTCCACGACAGTTTTCCTTATCTTTCTGTTGTTTATTTCAGCAAGATGGATATCGAGAAAACAGTAAAAGACCTACAAGCACAAAACTCCCATTTTCAAGAGACTCTGCTGACCTTGGCCAAGGGGCAACAAGAGTTGATGAAGTTGTTGGAATCCAAAAAGAAACCAAAGAGGAAAGCCCTAATCAACATGGGTAAAAGATTCAAAGAGTCGATCCGTCAGATACCGATAGTGGAAGACTCGTCTGAGGAATACGAAAATCAAATTGGAGAAGCTAGGAGTACCCAGGCTGGGTGTATCAATGATCAAGTGTCTGATGATGAGGACTATTTTGAAGAGCAGTATCCTCCTGCTGGTGTTAAGTACAAGCAGCTAGAGGATAGGTTGAAAGCCGTGGAGATTCAAGCCATCCCTGGTTTGGATTTTGACGATTTGGGTTTAATATATGGGGTTGTCATTCCCCAAAAATTCAAGATACCAGTCTTTGTTAAATACGATGAGGTTTCCTGCCCAAAGCTTCACCTGAAGTCTTATGTGCGCAAAATACAACCGCACACCGCTGACAAGAAGCTCTGGGTTCACTTCTTTCAAGAAAGCTTGGCTGGGACTCAACTAGAGTGGTTTTACCAGTTGGAGGGTTCCTGTATCCATACATGGGAAGACTTGGCCACCGCTTTCTATCACCAATACCACTACAATGCCGACCTGGCACCGACAAGAGTTCAACTTCAAGACATGACGATGGCGAAAACGAAGGGTTTAAAGAGTACGCCCAAAAGTGGAGGGATCTTTCCAGTAGGGTCCAACCGCCATTAATTGATAGGGAACACATTGATATGTTTATGGGCACCTTATCTGGTCCATTTTTCAACTTATCGGTTGGTTGTTCTTCATTCGGTTTAACCGAGCTGATCTTAACCGGTGAAAGAGTTGAAAGTGGTATCAAGAGTGTGAAGATTCCCATAGCATCTACTTCCACCTCCAATACCGTAAAGAAACCCTTCACTGGGAAGAAAGAAATGAATGATGTGTATGGGGCAAGGGCCCGTACCAAGAAGGATGACCGTCTGTCCGCTAATGTTGTCCGGATTTCCAATCTAACTCCTGTTCAAAGACAATCTTCCAATCATCAACGGTTTGAGGCTCCGCGAAGACAATACACAAGGATAGACATGTCGATATCCCAAGCCTTACAACACATGTTAATGGCTAATTTGGTGACATTGTGTAATCCTCTGGCCAATCCAGATACCTCCTCACCTAAATACAATATGAATACCAAGTGTGCATATCACTCAAATAGTCTCAGGCATGAGACTGACCAATGTGGGGCACTGAAGAATAAAATTCAAGACTTAATAGAAAACAAGACCATCAAATTTGATCCGCCTCCATTTACTAATGTGATAACGGCACCAATGCCAAACCATGGCAAAGGTGTTAACGCAATTGAAGACACCATTTTTGTTTCCTCCATCAAAGACTTGACTACTCTGTTAACCATTGTCAAAAAGAATCTGCTGAAAGCCGGGGTTTTTCCTAGCTGTTTGAAGGACTATGATTGTTGCGCCAAACAACTCAATGGATGCCAATGGCTGAAGAAAGACATTCAATGCCTGATGAATAGCCATGAGATCCTATTTGAGAAGACTCTGTCCACCAAACAAGCCTCTTAGGACCTCTCCATCATAACGATTTCAAACAAGCCTCTTAGGATCTCCTCCAAGGGTCCTATCAGGATTTCAAATGAACCAACGGTTTCTCCTCTGATAATTACCGCCCCCGGACCAATTTCGTACTCTTCCAACAAAGCAGTGTCATGGAACTATGGTGTTGAGGTGTTTTACCACGGAATAAAGCAATATGCTTGGATTGAAAAAAGCAAAGTTGATGACATTGGTAACATTACTGGCTCTAGTAAGGTGACCAGAACTGGGAGAATCTTCTCACCCAACATCTCACCACCAACCGCTACAAAGGCACCTGTCCGCATCACCACTGCTAAGCCCAGTGCTGACACAAGCGGAAAAGAGAAAGTAGGTGAGCCTACTGAGACATAAATACCCGCTAAAACCACGCGGCCGGAACCTGTCATCTAGATGTTAATGAAACATCAATGAAGTCGCCACCGAACGTCTTTTATCCCGCCAAGAGGGAAAGGTAAACATCGAGAAAACCTGAAAAGGGAGAAATCACGGTCTTTCGACCGAGAGATCGGGTAAGGGAGTCTGTTACGCGAGCGGAAGGTGTTAGCACCCCACACGCTCGTAGTACTCTACGGTATCCAGTCTTGTTGTCTAATCTAATGGGTGTGGTCAAATCCTATGTCTATGGATTAAAACTGAAAAGGGAATGCATGCGAAAGAAAAAGAAACAATGTAGGGAAAATAAAAGATGTGCTCGGTTGGGCCCTACCCCAATGCCTACGTATCCCTTTTAAGGAATCGGAGCAGCCGTAGTTCGGCTTATGTATTTCGATAGGTTTGTTTTTTTTAGTTAAGACAAACAAAGATAGTCAAGATGGCAAAACATCGAATGACACAACAAACAAATGAGGCGATCAAACATCGATTAAAGAATAACAAAGTATCATGTCAAAGATGGCGAAACATTGAATGATAAAACGGATGACAAAACATCACACCTCAATGATATTGAGAATCAAAGTAGGATAACATACATGTGCGATGGCGAAACATTGGCTTGAAACAAATGTGCAACGGCGAAACATCGACTAAGAGATAACATGGCAAAGATGGCGAAGCATCAATAAAACAGATGACGAAACATCACACCTAACAATGATATTGAGAATCAAAGTAGGATAACAAACATGTGTGATGGCGAAACATCGGCTTCAAGATAATAAGATATCATGGCAAAGATGGTGAAACATCAATAAAACAGATGATGAAACATCACACCTAACAATGATATTGAGAATCAAAGTAGGATAACAAACATATGCGATGGTGAAACATCGGCTTCAAGATAACAAGATATCATGGCAAAGATGGCGAAACATCAATAAAACAGATGACGAAACATCACACCTAACAATGATATTGAGAATCAAAGTAGGATAACAAACATGTGCGATGGTGAAACACCGGCTTAAAGATAACACAGACAAAGTAAGATTGGTTTGTATCTTTTACTTTGAAGAAGAGTTTGGGTTCATTAGAAATGTCTTATGATTTGCCAAGAAACAAATTTTGTTTTAAGATGCAAAAATGCAAAGAAAGAAAAAACAACTAAGGGAAACTAGCCTAATACTATCCCTAGTGTTATCATACAATGGTTGACCCTAAGGTTGAGGATAAAGGGAAAATCCTACCCTAATTTACATGTTAAAGGGGCTTAGCAAAACTATCCTATAGGGAACATGCAATGAGAGCGAAGTCGTGATCTCAATTTCTAAATTGAGTGACTCATCGATCAACAATTAAAGAAGAAAAGCAATAAACATCCTATAGGGAACATGCAATGAGAGCGAAGTCGTAATCTCAATTTCTAAATTGAGTGACTCATTGATCAACAATTAAAGAAGAAAAGCAATAAACATCCTATAGGGAGCATGCAATGAGAGCGAAGTCGTGATCTCAATTACTAAATTGAGTGACTCATCGATCAAAAACAAACACAACACATGCAATCAGACAAAAACCAGAGGGCCTCATGACATATATCAGCAACAGAGGTCCCATCATGCAGTCAGAGAATTATGCAAAATGAAAATGGGAGAAAGGAAGTAGTACAATACCAAACAGATAACTATTTGTAGCAATCAAGCAAGAATAAACGAAACCCAGAGAAACTTCAACCAAGCTGGAATCAGTAAACAAATTGAGTCAGGAATCTATCAGATATGAACAAGTCCCAAGGGAAATGTATGGCATTCACAATCATATGTATACATATCCTGCATAAACCAATCAAACATGCCAAGCACAAAACAATGCAGTATAATAGATTGTGTTTCACAAATAAAGTGAAACACAGAAAAGCCCCAAGCCAAAAGTGGCAACTTGCTCAGAGTACATCGCACATTCAAAAACCAAGTTAGTATTCCATAAGGTGAAAAAGTGATAACAAACATGATGGCTTTAGACATGATAAACAAGAAGAAACAAGCATATGCACTGATTAGGTCAAGAAAAGCAGGGGAATGTTGCTCCTTCCTATCACCATGTTGAATTGACAATTTAATTTCAATCAAGGATCATAAGAGCTTGAGAATAATATGAACAAAGAACATGAAAGTCAGTAGCAAACACATTTCAATCACGCACAATTGATTCAAACACAACTTCATAAATACAAAAGGAGATGAAACCTACATAATTCACTAGGAGGTTCAAAACATTCAAGTATGGGACATTGAGTCAAAATGGTTTGATGCTAACATGGACAATCAGAACCAACATGATCATTAGGTTCCCAATTATAGGCCTCACTCAAGTTCATTGGCCATCAAACAAATTGCAACAAGTCATGCAAACATAATTGGGTACCTTCACTTCAAAATTACATCAAAAATAGAAATAAAGATCCATAATTCAAACCAAAAAAGAATTAGTTTCTTTGAATGGTATAGAAGTCAAAATGCAAGCCCTTAGTTCATGAATGATTGGGGAGGAGACCAAATGGAGTCCAAAGTTCCAAAACTAGTTGGCAAAACTACCAAACTAGACAAGTTTTCAAAATTATTTGTGGAAAAATGTCAAACCAAGTCAAATAATTCAAGAAAAATGGTTTTTAAGTTCCCAACACATTCATGAACCATAAACAAGACCTGAATTCCCAATAAAATCCAAGGCACAAGGGTTTTGAACATGAAACTTGCACCATAATCAACAAAACCCTATATTATGACTTTTAATCCTAAATATTAGGTAAATAGGATCAAAACACAAGAAAATAAAACCAAGGCCAACCTAATCACCAAGGAACCTTAAACGTCAGCAAATATATTTTTTCATATTTTTTGAATTAGGAAAAGTCAAGAAAGAAATTAATATTCAAACAATTATGCAATTAACAAATATTCACATATCAAAATAATATTTAAGTCAAAAATCAGAAAAATGGCCAACCAAAATTATATTCAAATATTAGGGCTAAAAACACACATCCCTGAATTTTTGTTATTTTTTTGGATAAAAGGAAAATATTAAAAACAAAAAAAACAAACAATTAATAATAAAATGATTATTTAAGGGCAAGAAAATGAAAACCATAACCAAAAATCATGAAATGGTCAAAGTAAAAATATATTCATATTCTATGATTAAAAATAAGATTACATGATTTTTTTGGGAATTTTTGAATTAATAGAAGTATTAAAATAAAAAAATAAACAAATATTACAAATAACCTTTTGAAATTAAATTTTTAATCAAAAATAAGAAAAATGATGAACCAAAGTCAGAATCAATTTTCACATCATTTTGTGGTTCTCAAATAATTTTTGTGGATTTTTTAGATCAATAGAACTATTAAAATAAAAATAAACCTTGAACAATTAATTAATTAAACCTATGAATTTTTAAACCAATCAAAAAAATTTTAAAACAAAAATCCAAAAAAAATATGACAAATACTAGGAAACAATATTGACCTATGGTAATTTTTTTGTGATTTTTGAATGTGTTTTGATCAGAAAACAAAATTAAACAAGATGTCAAATAAAACAAAAATTCAAATAAGCCAAAAAAATTCAAACAGACCAATCATGATGTGCCACCACATCATCTTCAACCTCTAGACATTCAAAAAATGCGCGCATATCTCAGGCTTGGGGGTCATGTTCAGATTAGTATAACTCACTCGATTTCGCATCAATTTTCATGAAATCAAAGCTAGCATTTCATACTACAAATTGCAATTGGAATCAAGTCGAATCATCAACCACATTGTCCATAATCAAGTCATGAATATGAATAAAAACATTCTGAATCGTGAGTTTCAGAGCATCCAATCATGCATAATTCATCAAATTAAACGCTATAAAGCTTCAGAAACATTCCATTAACATCATTGAACATGAATCCAAGCTCAAACATCTCAATAAACAAGTGCATCTCAGAAATCGAAGTTTGGAATCATTACCACAAGGAGAAAAGTGATCTACTATCTCCTTCACTCCAGATGCAAACAAATGGTGCTAGCTTGATCTACTTGCTTTGCTGAAGCAGAATCCACAAGAATTTTGAAGAAAACACCAAGGAATTGAGAGAATCGAATCAAGTTGCAGAAGAAGAAGAAAAATCTCAGATCTGGAATTCTTGCAAATGGCGTGTTCTCTCCCTCTCTCTTTGCTTGCTTCCTCTTATATAGAGTTTGTAGAGAAGGTTAGAAGTGGAAACCTGACTTTAAAACCGTTGGAGGGTAGGATTGGGAATTTTGGCCAAAAATGGAGTGCATACTGAATCAGCCCTTTTGCCCGTGCATTCTCTTGCTTCTTATGCGCTTTTTGAGCCTAATAACTTCAGAAGATTGTGCTTAAAACCTTGGCCCTTAATTCCACATGATCAAAGAATGTTGGAGTTTTTGCAAGTTTGGACCACTTTTTGCATTTTTCATTCAAACAATCACCAAGGTCCATAGAGCACGAAATGGCGGATATTATGGGTCTTAGCAAATCACAAATAGGTCATGGGCTGGATTAGGGACAAAGAGAATGGTTGAAACCTGAGTTTTCATGAATTGGCCATCTTGCATATTTGCCAAATTTCAATAAAATGCCCCAAAATTCCAAAACTCATAACTTGCTCATGCTTTTGAATTTTGACACAAATGAGCACAATTTGGAAAGGTATTGAAAAGATCTACAAACCCTTAGTTTATAGTGTTTGCAAATTAATCCATTAAGGCTCTCAAAATTTAGCTTGAAATTCACTAATTTTGAAAAATGACCTATAATTTTGTGACTTCAAAAGACCATAACTCTTGATTCCTTGCCAATTTGGTCATGAGACAAAAAGGAGGTAAACGATCATTATCTTAGCTTTCCAAGCATATTTCATTTTCATCTTCTTGATCAAGAGTGAATAAAATATGATTTTTTGAAATTAAGTCCTTATTTTCCAAAATTAGTAACTTTTAGGGTTTCTTCAAGAATAAGTTTCAACCCAAGCTTCAATCTCTTTGATCCAATGACCACAATGGACTTGGAATATGAAAAGTACATCCTTGAATTGATGGTTGACCAAAAATTCACTTGGTCAACCTTGACTTTGACTGATTTTGACCAAAATGACCATTTTGCCCTTTTGAATCAATTGATCCACTTCCCTTCAAAATTGATGATCAAAACTTCAAACATATGATCTTCCAAACATATAGAGGCCATGTGCAAAGTTTCACTTCAAAATTCTCAAGAAAACCTGATGAAAACCAAAACCCTAATTTTGGTCAACACATTAGGAGACTGGTGAATTATCTTCAAAACTTCAATTCCTCTGGGCATCTTGACCAATTCCTTGTACAAAGACCTTTCAAATATCAAGGAAATGTTGTAGCTCCCTAAATCAAGTCTTGTACATTGGCCAACAACCTTGCTCAAGCAAACCCTAATTTGGCTGATGAATCCAAAGAGTGATTCCACAAGCTCCAATCTTCTGGGGGTCCAAAGAGATGAATAAAGCATCTTGAGATATGAAAAAACTTTTGAGCTTGAAAGATTCAGAAGTTTAGATGATAAGATTCTTCTTGAGCAATTTGTCAATGCAATCAACCTTCAAATCTTGAGGAAGACTTTATAATCAAAGTACTTTGATCCTATCACAATGTACGAATGCAATGCACTATGATGTTCATGATGAAACATAATCCTAAAACTAGAGGGTAAATTTTGGGGTGCAACAGCTGCCCCTATTCAAATACCTTCATCATGGTAAGTGAGAAAAGTGATAACTTTCTAGCGTTCAGGGTTGAAGATGTTTGAATACGAAAGAACCCAAAAATTTGCACTCTTGAAAGAAACGGAAACAGAAAACTCCCAAGACATGCGCCAGAATGAAGCTGCAACGCATGTTGAGACAGAACGAAAACAAGAGTAGGATAGGCGCAACTAAACTTCCGGACAAACGTGCCAGGGCAAAACTGGGCTTCAAAAGGGAGGGTGAGGCAAAACTCAACCAACAGAGCATAGACGAGACTAAGATCTGTAACAGAAAATGTACGCGGGTGAGGAGACAAAACTTTGAGCTCGACCCAAAGCAAAGTGGCTAGAGTGCGTGATTTTAGGAACACTTGCTAATCTCAAATAAGATAGATAGTATGAAGGAACTGAAAGAATCTCATAAATGAGGAACAAAAGAGAGACGAAACTCGACTCAAAGACCAGTTAGACGAAACTAATCTAGATGAGTACCAGGACGAAACTGGATTTCACGCACGGGTAACGAGGAAAAACTCAACCCAAAGCAAAGTGATGAGAGTGCATATTTCTCAAAACACTTGTTGGTCTCAGATCAATGGATAAACAGTGACGAAAACTGGTAGGAGAATCCAAGGAACAAAGGAGACTAATTTCAAACCAGGGACGCAACACGAACACTGTACTTGGTAAACGAACACCGTCAAAGAGTCCAAGGTAGGAAAGCAAAAAAACGAGACAAAACTCGAATCAATAACCAGTTAGGCGAAACTAAACTAGATGAGTACCAGGACGAAACTAGATTTCATGCACAAGGCGAGGAGACGAAACTCTGAGCTCAACCCAAAGCAAAGAGATTAGGGCATACACCTAAAAACCTGCTGAAAGCGAATATCAGGACGAAACTGGTATTTGAAAGGTGCACCAATAGACATTGGAATGAACCGGAGAGGGTAGTAAAGACTAAACCTGAGAAAGATTGTGCCAGGGCGAAACTGAACTACAGTTAAGAGTAGACACTTAAACAAAAGATTGACGTCAAAAGGATATTGGTATAGGGAGGAAACTGAGATTATGAGGACGAAGACCTCGCTGGGAATTAAATATGAAGTGTTAGCAAATCACTGGGGATGACAGAAATAATAATGGCTTATGTTCCGATGCATGTTTGAATTCTTTTTATATAGCGCAATGCTCCATATAATAGAAATTCTACGCGTTTTGGTAGATGCAATGTAAAGATGCGTGTTTAAAAGTTCCACTAGGGAATGGCCAAATGAGAAGCCGATAACCAAGAAGTCCGAATCTGACATGACTTGCAAAAATAAATTGCAAAATCCAAAAGAGAGGAGAAAATATGGGGAACCGCTAGAGTCGGAACCTCGAAGAGATGGAGCTTCGCGGAGAATAATAAGCGAGCAACCAGTAGAAATGGGCCGCAAACATTGAGAGGAGCCGCAAAAATAAATTACGAATTTCCAGGGAAGATCAGGTCGACACTGCAGCTTCCGGAAAGGGCCGTCCATCTGAAGATTAGACAACTGAGAGAGAGGATCAAGGTAGGACTGTAATCTTTGGGAAGGATAGCACACGGCCGTGTTGAGGACGACACCAAGACAACAATCCCGATGTGAAGGGTGAACAAAGCCCTACTGAAGAGATGGGACTTCACCGGGGAGATAGAACTCTGTTGAAGATTATCTTGCTGGAGAGATATTCTCTTGGAACGCAACCAAAGGATGAATCCTGCAGATAGCCACACGGTATCAAAATGTTACTGGGGAATAAGAGAAGATCCTTAACATAAAGATGCCCCGGTCAACAGATCGGCTAGGAAATGAGAGGTCAAAGCGAGGGATCTCTATTGGCAATTTCAAAGGGGAGTTGAAACTTTTTTCAGAATGTGGATTCCAACTTAACGGCTCCACTGGGGATGGGCGACATATCCAAACTTGAAGTCCTGGAACGAGGCTTTTTGAAAGAAAATCCATGGAGTAACAAAACTTTGCTGCGGAAATGAAACTTCATCGGGGGAAAGGAAACTCCACTGGGGAAACGAAACTTCACAGAGGATAAGCAGGGTCCTAATTAAACATGAGCTCTGTCAAGACAGAAGAAAGCCGGACATTCCTTTCTTGACCATCATTAAGCTCTTTACAGGTATTCAACATGTAAACTCTTTTGATGTCAAACTGATGTTTTGCATACAAAAAAATGTTTATTGAGAATGATAGACCCGGTGCGATGATTATTTAAACCTTGAAGAACTTAACAAAGTGTCGCATCTCTGTTGTGAATGGATCACTGGCTAGAGTGCAAAAAGGTTTTAAAACTTTTCTTCCCCTTTTTGAAAAACGAGTCAAAACGCGAGTGATAAGATACCAACATGGCTATGCAACACATATTTGGGGAGTTTAGGAAACGTTATCCCGTTGTAGTATGCTTTCGAGTTAAACCCTTGTTTCAGTTAGGACTTTTAGAGGTTGTAACGTGGCCTGGTTCAAGGTTCTTTTGAAGAAAAAAATTCAAGGCTCAAATTACTTGGTGCCCACCCCCTTCGTGATATTCTTCTGTCCTAAGTTCAGTTGACTTATCACAAGCATTCATCTTTCAAAAAGATTTATGATGACTGAGTGATCACGACAAATCCTCCAACATGATTGTCGCTTAACTTTTGCTACTTTTGTTGTTGATATTATTGTTCCTCTTCTTTTGATGGAAATTTTATGGGATAATTTTTTTCCGGCTTTTTAGGCTCTTCTTTTCC
Source organism: Vicia faba (assembly GCA_948472305.1). Classification (NCBI taxonomy): domain Eukaryota; kingdom Viridiplantae; phylum Streptophyta; class Magnoliopsida; order Fabales; family Fabaceae; genus Vicia; species Vicia faba. The sequence continues at coordinate 1,075,377,725 of OX451738.1, forward strand.
CTAACTTTTGCCTGGACAAAATCTTTTAAGTTTCCATTTTGGGAGTCCAGCGGGATGCCATAACTTTTGCCTAAGCGACTTGTTTTCAAGTTTCGACTTAGCGGGGCCTTTTGTTTCTTTCTTATTCATACTTTCCCTTTTGAACAAGTCAATGTGACTTTAGGTCTTTGAACTTTTCCATTATTTCTCTCTTTTTTTTTTTGAAGAAAACAAATGCATCATTCCTTGGTCAACGAGGGATAGCCGTTATTGTATCGATTCGATCTCGACCTCAGGAATTTTGCATGGAAATGAAAATCATGGTTTAGACATTTTTGATCTTATGATGTGAAAGATAAAGGGTGGTGATCCTCAGATGGGACATTCCTTCTGAAATTTGAACGTTTGGGCAAATCAACTGAACATCTACCCTGCCCCTAGTTAAAAAGGTTTATTTTTATTTATTTATTTTTTAACAGAAAAGAAACTCCTACTTCGAAGGCTCAGAGGGGTTAACGAGGGTCTAACTCCCTTATATCTCCGGTGTTTGGGGATTGAAACAATGCTTGTACATCGTCCACAGGGTTCTACCCAAAAGCATAGCACTACAGTCGCTGTTTTTTAGCTAAGCTCCTTCCTCCAAATTCTTGGTCATGCAAAAGAATTGACACAGTTGGTATCGAAATGCCCGGAAAACAATTAAAGAGTGATTTTGTATAAAAAAAATTTAGGCAAAAACATTCAGCGTAGCACGGAGCGGTGAAACAAATTGGCAAGGCATTCAATAGTAAAGTGAATGAGAATCCCACCAAACATAGAACTAAACACGCCCCTAACACAGTAGTAGTGGTGTTTGTTATCCGCATTTCAAGCGATCAACTAACCATGACTTGTATTACCATTTTCGTGTAAGGTCCACGAAGTTTATATGCACATGCTTATCAAAAATATTGGACGTTTTTGCAAACAAAATAGAAAAAGAGAAAAGAAAAGCATATGTATGCTTGAAAGAAGATATTCTATTGATTTTGAGAAATATGCCTATGAAAAAGGCATTTACATTGGGAAGCAAGAAATTGCAAAATTAAAACAAACAAGTGTTTACAAATGGCAATGTGAATGTGAATATTCATCAAGTCCCGACTATGCTATGACTCTGATGACTCTCATCTTCCTGCCTTCAGACAAATCAATCTTGGATTAGCCTCGAGCTTATGCCAGGTGATGGAACGAAGGAAAGAAATAAAGGATCCCATGTTGAACGTAGTCATTTGCTTTAAGTCCCTAACTTTTGCCTGAATCGCCCTTTCGGGTTTTTGATTCACCAGGACACCCTCTTTTTGCTTAAACCACCCTTTCGGGTTTTCAGTTTAGCGGGTTTTTATTATTTTTTATGCAAAGTATTTTTTAACTACGTCAGCATTCACAGGGAGAGGGAAGTACTCTTCATCCATAGTCGTGAGCATCATCGCTCCTCCAGAGAAAACTTTTCTAACCATGAAAGGACCTTCATAAGTCGGAACCCACTTGCCCCTGGGATCTCCCTGGGGAATAATTATCCTCTTGAGCACAAGGTCACCTGGTTTGTAACACTGAGGTCGTACCCTCTTATCAAAAGCTTTTCTCATCCTTTGATGATATACCTGACCGTGGCAAACGGTCGTCAATCTCTTTTCATCAATAAGTTCCAACTAATCCAGCCGATTCTGTACCCATTTACTTTTATCTAGCTCAACATCTCTCATGACCCTAAGAGAAGGAATCTCGACTTCTACCGGTAATACTGCTTCCATGTCGTAAACCAATGAAAACGGGGTTGCCCCAGTTGAAGTGCGCACAGTGGTGCGATAACCATGCAAAGCGAAAGGCAGCATCTCATGCCAATCTTTATAGGTTACCACCATCTTCTGTACAAACTTTTTGATATTTTTATTGGCCGCTTCGACAGCATCATTCATCTTTGGACGGTATGGGGAAGAGTTATGATGCTTGATTTTGAAAGACTTACAAAGCTCCTTCATCATTTTGTTATTCAGATTAGACCCATTATCAGTAATGATCTTCTCAGGCACTCCGTAGTGACAGATAATATTGTGCTTAATGAACCGAGTTACCACCTGCTTGGTGACATTGGCATAGGATGCAGCTTCAACCCACTTTGTAAAATAATCGATGGCAAATATGGCGAAGCATCAATAAAACAGATGACAAAACATCACACCTAACAATGATATTGAGAATCAAAGTAGGATAACAAACATGTGCAATGGCGAAACATCGGCTTCAAGATAACAAGATATCATGGCAAAGATGGCGAAACATCAATAAAACAGATGACGAAACATCACACCTAACAATGATATTGAGAATCAAAGTAGGATAACAAACATGTGCGATGGCGAAACATCGGCTTCAAGATAACAAGATATCATGGCAGAGATGGCGAAACATCAATAAAACAGATGACGAAACATCGCACCTAACAATGATATTGAGAATCAAAGTACGATAACAAACATGTGCGATGGCGAAACACCGACTTAAAGATAACACAGACAAAGTAAGATTGGTTTGTATCTTTTACTTTGAATAAGAGTTTGGGTTCATTAGAAATGTCTTATGATTTTCCAAGAAACAAATTTTTGTTTTAAGATGCAAAAATGCAAAGAAAGAAAAAACAACTAAGGGAAACTAGCCTAGTATTATCCCTAGTGTTATCATACAATGGTTGACCCTAAGGTTGAGGATAAAGGGAAAATCCTACCCTCATTTACAAGTTAAAGGGGCTTAGCAAAACTATCTTATAGGAAACATGCAATGAGAGCGAAGTCGTGATCTCAATTTCTAAATTGAGTGATTCATCGATCAACAATTAAAGAAGAAAAGCAATAAACATCCTATAGGGAACATGCAATGAGAGCGAAGTCGTGATCTCAATTTCTAAATTGAGTGACTCATCGATCAACAATTAAAGAAGAAACGCAATAAACATCCTATAGGGAGCATGCAATAAGAGGGAAGTCGTGATCTCAATTACTAAATTGAGTGACTCATCGATCAAAAAAAACACAACACATGCAATCAGACAAAAACCAGAGGGCCTCCTGACATATATCAGCAACAGAGGTCCCATCATGCAGTCAGAGAATTATGCAAAATTAAAATGGGAGAAAGGAAGTAGTACAATACCAAACAGATAACTATTTGTAGCAATCAAGCAAGAATAAAAGAAACCCAAAGAAACTTCAAGCAAGCTGGCATCAGTATACAAATTGAGTCAGGAATCTATCAGATATGAACAAGTCCCAAGGGCAATGTACGGCATTCAGAATCATATGTATACATATCCTGCATAAACCAATCAAACATGCCAAGCACAAAACAATGCCAGTATAATAGATTGTGTTTCACAAATAAAGTGAAACATAGAAAAGCCCCAAGCCAAAAGTGGCAACTTGCTCAGAGTACCTCGCACATTCAACAACCAAGTTAGTATTCCATAAGGTGAAAAAGTGAGAACAAACATGATGGCTTTAGACATGATAAATAAGAAGAAATAAGCATATGCACATATTAGGTCAAGAAAAGCAGGGGAGTGTTGCTCCTTCCTATCACCATGTTGAATTGACAATTGAATGTCAATCAAGGATCATAAGAGCTTGAGAATAATATGAACAAAGACCATGAAAGTCAGTAGCAAACACATTTCAATCATGCACAATTGATTCAAACACAACTTCATGAATACAAAAGGAGATGAAACCTACATAATGCACTAGGAGGTTCAAAACATTCAAGTATGGGACATTGAGTCAAAATGGTTTGATGCTAACATGGACAATCAAAACCAACATGATCATTAGGTTCCCAATTATAGGCCTCACTCAAGTTCATTGGCCATCAAACAAATTGCAACAAGTCATGCAAACATAATTGGGTACCTTCACTTCAAAATTACATCAAAAATAGAAATAAAGATCCATAATTCAAACCAAAAAAGAATTAGTTTCTTTGAATGGTATAGAAGTCAAAATGCAAGCCCTTAATTCATGAATGATTGGGGAGGAGACCAAATGGAGTCCAAAGTTCCAAAACTAGTTGGCAAAACTACCAAACTAGACAAGTTTTCAAAATTATTTGTGGAAAAATGTCAAACCAAGTCAAATAATTCAAGAAAAATGGTTTTTAAGTTCCCAACACATTCATGAACCATAAACAAGACCTGAATTCCCAATAAAATCCAAGTCACAAGGGTTTTGAACTTGAAACTTGCACCATAATCAACAAAACCCTAGATTTTGACTTTTAATCCTAAATATTAATTAAATAGGATCAAAACCCAAGCAAATCAAACCAAGGCCAACCTAATCACCAAGGAACCTTAAATGTCAGCAGATATATTTTTTTCATATTTTTTGAATTAGGAAAAGTCAAGAAAGAAATTAATATTCAAACAATTATGCAATTAACAAATATTCACATATCAAAATAATATTTAAGTCAAAAATTCATAAAAATGGCCAACCAAAATTATATTCAAATATTAGTGCTAAAAACACACATCCCTGAATTTTTGTGATTTTTTTGGATAAAAGGAAAATATTAAAAACAAAAAAAACAAACAATTAATAATAAAATTATTATTTAAGGGCAAGAAAATGCAAACCATAACCAAAAATCATGAAATGGTCAAAGTAAAAATATATTCAGATTTTATGATTAAAAACAAGATTACATGATTTTTTTGGGAATTTTTGAATTAATATAAGTATTAAAATAAAAAAAAACAAACAAATATTACAAATAACCTTTTGAAATTAAATTTTTAATCAAAAATAAGAAAAATGATGAGCCAAACTCAGCAATTTTCACATTATTTTGTGGTTCTCAAATAATTTTTGTGGATTTTTTAGATCAATAGAACTATTAAAATAAAAATAAACCTTGAACAATTAATTAATTAAACCTATGAATTTTTAAACCAATCAAAAAAAATTTAAAACAAAAATCCAAAAAAAATATGACAAATACTAGGAAACAATATTGACCTATGGTAATTTTTTGTGATTTTTGAATATCTTTTGATCAGAAAACAAAATTAAACAAGATGTCAAATAAAACAAAAATTCAAATAAGCCAAAAAATTCAAACAGACCAATCATGATGTGCCACCACATCATCTTCAACCTCTAGACATTCAAAAAATGCGCGCATATCTCAGGCTTGGGGGTCATGTTCAGATCAGTATAACTCACTCAATTTCGCATCATTTTTCATGAAATCAAAGGCAAATCAAAGCTAGTATTTTATACTACAAATTGCAATTGGAATCAAGTCGAATCATCAACCACATTGCCCACAATCAAGTCATGAATATGAACAAAAACATTCTGAGTCGTGAGTTTCAGAGCATCCAATCATGCATAATTCATCAAATTAAACGCTATAAAGCTTCAGAAACATTCCATTAACATCATTAAACATGAATCCAAGCTCAAACATCTCAATAAACAAGTGCATATCAAAAATCGAAGTTTGGAATCATTACCACAAGGCGAAAAGTGATCTACTATCTCCTTCACTCCAGATGCAAACAAATGGTGCTAGCTTGATCTACTTGCTTTGGTGAAGCAGAATCCACAAGAATTTTGAAGAAAACACCAAGGAATTGAGAGAATCGAATCAAGTTGCAGAAGAAGAAGAAGAAAAATCTCAGATCTGGAATTCTTGCAAATGGCGTGTTCTCTCCCTCTCTCTTTGCTTGCTTCCTCTTATATAGAGTTTGTATAGAAGGTTAGAAGTGGAAACCTGACTTTAAAACCGTTGGAGGGTAGGATTGGGAATTTTGGCCAAAAATGGAGTGCATACTGAATCAGCCCTTTTTCCCATGCGTTCTCTTGCTTCTTATGCGCTTTTTGAGCCAAATAACTTCAGAAGATTGTGCTTAAAACCTTGACCCTTAATTCCACATGATCAAAGAATGTTGGAGTTTTTGCAAGTTTGGACCACTTTTTGCATTTTTCATTCAAACAATCACCAAGGTCCATAGAACACGAAATGGCTGATATTATGGGCCTTAGCAAATCACAAATAGGTCATGGGATGGGTTAGGGACAAAGAGAATGGTTAAAACCTAAGTTTTCATGAATTGGTCATCTTGCATATTTGCCAAATTTCAATAAAATGCCCCAAAATTCCAAAACTCATAACTTGCTCATGCTTTTGAATTTTGACACAAATGAGCATAATTTGGAAAGGTATTGAAAATATCTACAAACCCTTAGTTTATAGTTTTTGCAAATTAATCCATTAAGGCTCTCAAAAATTAGCTTGAAATTCACTAATTTTGAAAAATGACCTATAATTTTGTGACTTCAAAAGATCATAACTCTTGATTCCTTGCCAATTTGGTCATGAGACCAAAAGGAGGTGAAAGATCATTATCTTAGCTTTCCAAGCATATTTCATTTGCATCTTCTTGATCAAGAGTGAATAAAATATGATTTTTTGAAATTAAGTCCTTATTATCCAAAATTAGTAACTTTTAGGGTTTCTTCAAGAATAAGTTTCAACCCCAGCTTCAATCTCTTTGATCCAATGACCACAATGGACTTGAAATATGAAAAGTACATCCTTGAATTGATGGTTGGCCAAAAATTCACTTGGTCAACCTTGACTTTGACTGATTTTGACCAAAATGACCATTTTGCCCTTTTGAATCAATTGATCCACTTCCCTTCAAAATTGATGATCAAATATTTAAACATATGATCTTCCAAACATATAGAGGCCATGTGAAAAGTTTCACTTCAAAATTCTCAAGAAAACCTGATGAAAACCAAAACCCTAATTTTGGTCAACACATTAGGAGACTGATGAATTATCTTCAAAACTTCAAATCCTCTGGGCATCTTGACCAATTCCTTGTACAAAGACCTTTAAAATATCAAGGAAATGTTGTAGCTCCCTAAATAAAGTCTTGTACATTGGCCAACAACCTTGCTCAAGCAAACCCTAATTTGGATGATGAATCCAAAGAGTGATTCCACAAGCTCCAATCTTCTGGGGGTCCAAAGAGATGAATAAAACATCTTGAGATATGCAAAAACTTTTGAGCTTGAAAGATTCAGAAGTTTAGATGACAAGATTCTTCTTGAGAAATTTGTCAATGCAATCAACCTTCAAAGCTTAAGGAAGACTTGATAATCAAAGTACTTTGATCCTATCACAATGTACGAATGCAATGCACTATAATGTTCATGATGAAACATAAGCCTAAAACAAGAGGGTAAATTTTGGGGTGAAACACCCGCAAAAGACATTGTTGTTGAGGAACCTTCCGCTCTAGAAATGGATGAGATCTTGAAAATTATAAAGAGGAGTGATTTCAAGATAGTGGAGCTGCTGGGGAAAACCCCTTCCAAGATTTCCATGTTATCTTTGCTACTTTGTTCCGATGCTCATGCTCGGGCATTAATCAAATTCTTGAAGAAGGCTCATGTCCATCATGAGACCACAACTGACCAGTTTGAAAATTGTGTGGCAAGCTTGACGGCCGATAATGGTTTGGGTTTATCGGATGCTAATCTGACACCACTTGGAAAGAACCATAACAAAGCTATGCATGTTTCTGTTGAATGTAAGGGGACTACCCTAGCACATGTTCTGGTTGACACTGGCTCTTCCTTAAACGTACTACCCAAAGGCGATTTGGACCAGTTAGACTGCGAAGGACTAGTGTTGAAGCTGAGTGATATTATTGTGAGGGATTTCGATGGGTCCAAAAGGACGATTCATGGAGATGTGGATCTCCTGGTCAAGGTAGGATCAAATATTTTCAACTCTACTTTCTACATCATGGATATCTGTCCTGCTTACTCTTGTTTGCTGGGTCGCCCTTGGATCCATGGAGCAGGGGCAGTAACGTCAACCCTTCATCAAAAGTTGAAGTATCTGTTCAAGGGACGGATTGTCATTGTTTATGGTAAGGAGGAGTTCATGGTAAGCCACCTCAATTCTCTCAAATATGTGGAGATGGATGGCGAATTTATAGAAACCCCGTGTCAGGATTTTGAAGTTGTTCCGCCTATGATTGTTACTTCCAAAGTCTCCTCCGACCTGCCCAAAGCTGATAGATTGGTGCCAAAGATGGTTTCATTTAAAGATGCTTGTACCGCAGTCGAAGAAGGAAGTTGTGATACTTGGGGGAAACTCCCTGAGATCCCATTCAAAGCAGACAAATGTGGTTTGGGTTTCACTATCAAGGCTCAAAAAGAAGTGAGGCACGCTCGTACGGGGAAGCCCCCTCTCCGTATTGGAAGTCACAAAGTAAATGTTGTAGAGGATTATGATGATGAATGTGCATTTGAAGAATGGGTATACCCTACTACAACAGAGCTCAATAATTGGCGCATAAAGGACTTTGTTCCCATATCCTTTATTGAGGAGTAATTACTTGTTTATTTCTTTCTATTAATTCAAGAACATTTTGTCTGTAATATTAAACAATGACTTTTAAGCCATATGCATGGCCCGGGGCACTATGGTCCATTTGTTAAGGGTTTATTTATGTTTATTTTATCATATGATCATTCAATATAAACCATTGGACTTTTGCATTCAAATCTTTCTGCTCACTATCTTTCTTTTTCTTCAAATGTGTTTTTAAAAATAGCCATGTATCTTACATGCACACACGCACACACTCTTGCAGGTCCTCGTCCACTCTGAATCTCATTGTCAATGGCTATACTATTGCCGATTATGATTTCGAACATCCAATTAACCAAGCCAAAGACGAATGCGAGGAAGATTATGAGATACCGGGAGAACTAGCCAGACTTCTATTACAAGAGGAAAAGGCTATTCAACCGCATGAAGAGTCAGTTGAGATCATCAATCTAGTTACCGAGACAGACAAGAAAGAGGTCAAGATCGGCGCTAACCTAGGAAGCAGTGTCAAAAGAAGATTTGTTCAGATGTTGTATGACTATGTGGAAGTGTTTGTTTGGTCGTATAAAGATATGCTAGGGTTGGATACCGATATTGTAGTTCATCATTTGCCGACAAAGGAAGATTGTCCTCCTGTCAAACAAAAAGTTCGTCGCATGAGGCCTGACATGTCTGAAAAGATAAAAGATAAAGTGATGAAACAATTTGATGCAGGATTCCTGGCTGTGACATCTTATCCCCAATGAGTTGCAAACGTGGTGCCGGTTCCGAAGAAAGACGGAAAAGTTCGTATCTGCGTAGATTACAGGGATCTAAATAAGGCAAGCCCTAAGGATGATTTCCCTCTACCTCATATTGATGTCTTGGTCGATAACACCGCTCAACATAAAGTCTTCTATTTCATAGATGGTTTCTTCGGCTATAATCAAATTAAGATGGCTCCTAAAGACATGGAGAAGACCACCTTTGTTATGCAATGGGGTACCTTTTATTATAAGGTCATGCCATTCGGATTAAAGAATGCAGGGGCAACATATCAAAGGGCTATGGTTGCTTTGTTTCATGATATGATCCATCATGAAATAGAGGTATATGTGGATGATATTATTGCAAGGTCACAAACTGAAGAAGAACATCTCAATCACCTATACAAACTGTTCGAGAGGTTGAAAAAGTACAAGCTGAGGTTGAACCCTAATAAGTGCACATTCGGAGTACGACCTGGAAGGCTTCTAGGTTTTGTCGTCAGTGGTAAAGGCATTCAAGTTAATCCTACCAAGGTAAAGGCCATCCAAGAAATTCCAGTTCCCCATTTTGAAAAGGAGGTTAGAGGATTCTTGGGTCGTCTTAACTATATCGCCCGCTTCATATCTCACTTAACTGCTACTTGTGAGCCAATCTTCAAACTCTTGAAGAAAGATCAAGTAGTCAGATGGAATAATGAATGCCAAGCTTCCTTTGACAAAATCAAAGAATATCTGCAAGAACCTCCTATCCTCATGCCTCTAGTTGAAGGAAGACCCTTGATCATGTATTTGACTGTGCTAGAGAATTCTATGGGGTGTGTGTTGGGCCAACATGATGAGTCTGGCCAAAAAGAGCATGCTATATACTACCTGAGCAAAAAGTTTACCAATTGTAAAACCAGATATTCACTACTCGAGAAAACTTGTTGCGCTCTGGCATGGGCTGCTTGCCGGCTAAGATAGTATATGTTGACTCATACCACTCTACTGATTTCTAAGATAGACCCTATCAAGTACATCTCCGAGAAACCCGTTCTTTCCGAACGAATAGCTAGATGGCAAATGGTCTTGACAGAGTATAATATTCAATACACAATGCAAAAGGCCATCAAAGGAAGTATTTTAGTAGATCATTTGGCCCATCAAGCTGTTGATGATTATCAGTCTATGAGCTTTGACTTCCCAAATGAGAATATCATGCTAGTGACTGACTGTGCAAAACCTGGACCGTATGACGGACCTGAACAAGGATCCCAATGGACTATGGTCTTCGATGGGGCTTCCAATGCTTTGGGTAACATAATTGGTGTTGTGATAATCTCCCCTGAAGGTTTCCACACTCCTTTCACTACCAGACTATGCTTCGATTGTACGAACAACATGGCTGAGTACGAAGCATGCATTTTGGGTCTGAAGGCTGCCATTGGTTTGAGGATCAAGCATTTGAATGTGTTCGGGGATTCCTCTCTATAGATTAGCCAATTAAAAGGAGATTGGGACACTAAGCACCCTAATATCATTCCTTACAAGGAGCTTGTGCTATCTCTGATTCCTTACTTCGAAGAGATCGCCTTTGAACACTTCCCTAGGGAAGAAAATAAGTTAGCTGATGCTTTGGCCATAATGTCTTCTATGTTCAAGGTCAAATGGGACAACTAAGCTCCTATGATTACAATCGAGAGATTTGACGAACCTGCGCACTGTTATGAGCTTGACACTGACATAGAAAAGCCATGGTACCATGAGGTGAAGAGATACCTTGAAGCACGAGAGTATCCCGAAGGAGCTTCCATCAATGACATAAAGTTATTACGAAGATTCTCAGCCAAATTCTTCCTAAGTAATGGAATCTTGTAAAAACATAACCATGATTCTACTCTACTCCGATGTGTGGACAAGAAGGAGGCAGAAGAAATTATGGAAGACATGCATAATGGTCTCTTTGGGACACACTCTAGTGGACATACTATGGCTAAGAAAATCCTGAGAGCTGGTTACTGTTTGTCAACAATGGAGGTTGATTGCCATCACCATTCAATAACTTGCCACAAATGCCAAGTCTATGATGATAAGGTCCATGTGCCTCCTATTCCTCTGAACATCATGACCGCTCTATAGCCATTTGCAATGTGGGGCATTGATATGATTGGAGAGATTAAACCTACAGCTTCCAATGGACATCACTTCATTCTGGTCGCTATTGACTATTTCACCAAATGGGTCGAAGCCGCCTCATTTGCCTTAGTCACCAAGAACGTGGTAGCCAGATTCATCAAACATAACCTCATCTGCCACAATGGTATCCCCGAAAGGATCATCACCGATAATGGGACTAACCTCAACAATGTTATGATTACAGAACTTTGCACTCAGTTCAAAATCAAGCATCACGATTCTTCTCCTTATAGACCTAAAATGAATGGCACAGTGGAAGCAGCCAACAAAAACATTAAGAAGATTGTGAAGAAGATGGTAGTGACCTACAAAGACTGGCATGATATGTTACCATTTGCTCTTCATGGCTACTGTACTTCAGCTCAGACATCAACTGGGGCAACTCCATTTTCTTTGGTCTATGGCATGGAAGATGTTCTGCCAGTAGAAGTTCATATTCCCTCACTAAGGATTATGAATGAAGCAGGCCTAGGCGAAGACGAATGGATTCAGACAAGATTGGGTCAGTTGAACTTGATCGATGAAAAATGACTGGTTCTTGTTTGTCATGGTCAGATGTACCAAAAATGTATGATCAAGGCTTTCAACAAAATGATCAGGCCTCGAGTATATCAAGCTGGTGACTTGGTAATAAAGCGCATCATTCTTATACAAGGCGGCCCCAGGGGAAAATGGACTCCCACTTACAAAGGGCCATTTGTTATCAAGAAAGTTTTCTCTGGTGGTGCCATGATGCTAACTACCATGGACGGTGAAGACTTCCCACATCCTGTGAACGCGGGCAAAGTTAAAAAATACTACGCATAAATGACCCGCTAGGTTGACACACCTAGACAAGATAATGGGCATCCCGGCAAACCAAGAGGTTTGGGCAAAAATTAGGGATATATGCAAAAGATTGTACACTCGACAAGTTGAAAACCCGAAAGGGCGACTTGGGCAAAAATGGGTATCCTGGTGGGCTGAAAACCCGAAATGGTGGTCCAGGCAAAAACTAAGGATTAAAAGCGTATGACTATGTCCTGTGGAATCACCACAGTCGACTTTATTACCAAGTTTCGAGTTCAAACGGTCCAAGATCAGTCCAATCAACTTCTGTCAACGACAAGGGACGTTCGAAGACATTGGGGGAATATTATAGTTGGAACGCAATGAATCACTTCCACATGGCTATTTTCTTTGTTTTCAATTTTTGTTTTCCTTTCGACAATTTCCTCTTATTAGGATCTCCGTCTCTTTGTACAAAAACTCATATTCATGGGCAAAATATCAATACAAATTTGCTTTGAAGTGCAAACTTTATGTTTTTGTTTTGAATGCAGAGATGTCCAATGACTAAAATTGAATGAACATATGCATGCGAATATAATTAAATCTATTTAACACATGTGTCCTGCCAGGCTGCAGCAAGCATCTCTTTAATGTATATGGGACATCCCCACAGAGTCATCTTATTATCATTATCCCCATAAAGTCCTTTTTGTAGGGTAGTCCCCAGCCAGAGTATCGATCTCTTGACAACCCTCACCTCAGCTGAGTTGGTCCTAAAATAAGAAGCCTTGTGGATCTCTTCCTAAAAGAACTCACCTTGTAAGTAGTTCATCAAATATTCCTCAACAGGGTTTATTTCCCCAGTTGATTTTGTCTTCCCCGGTTGAGTCTATCCTCCCCAGTTTGAGTTTTCCTCTCAGACTATTACAAATCAGAGGATCACGACCTCTTTTCCCCAGTAAAGTCGCCAACAAAGTCATTGTTATCTCTGAAAGTTGCTGCAGAGCCTGGAGCCCGACCAGATAACAGTCAACTTCATTCTTTCAAATGAGTTACTATGAAGCCTGGACCCGACCAGATAATAGTTCAACTTTCAGTTACTATGAAGCCTAGACCCGACCATATAATAGTTTAATTTCTCAAGATACTATAAAGCCTGAACCCGACCAGATAATAGTTTAATTTCTCAAGATACTATGAAGCCTGGACCCGACCAGATAATAGTTAGCTCCTCAAGTTACTATGAAGCCTGGACTCGACCAGATAATAGTTCAACTTTCAGTTACTATGAAGCCTGGAACCGACCAGATAATAGTTTAATTTCTCAAGATATTATGAAGCCTGGACCCGACCAGATAACAGTTATCTCCTCAAGACACTATGAAGCCTGGACTCAACCAGATAATAGTTTAATTCTTCGCGATATTGAAAAACCTGGACTCAACTAGACAAGGGTTTAACTTCTTTTCCCCAGTAGAGTTTGCCTCTACCCCAGCAAGTTACTGTGAAGCCTGGACCCAACCAGATATCAGTTTAACTTTATCTTTTCAAGTGAGTTATTGTGAAGCCTAGAATCCGACCGGGTAGCAATTAAGTTTATTCCATCAGAAATTTATTATGAAGCCTGGAATTCGACCAAATAATAACTAATTTCAAACAAGTTATTGTGAAGCCTGGAATTCGACCAGACAACAATGAGTTTCAAACAAGTTACTGTGAAACCCGACCAGATATCAGTTCAACTTTATCTATTCAAGCAATTTTCTGCGAAGCCTGGAATCCGACCAGATAACAGTTAATTTATTCTTCTCCAGTAAGTCACTGTGAAGCCTGGAACCCGACCAGATAACAATTCAACTTTAAACAATTTTTTGCGAAGCCTGGATTCTGACCAGATAACAATTAATTCAGATCTTCCCCTGTGAATCACTGTGAAGCCTGGAATACGACCAGATAATAGTTAACTTCATTCTCGCCAACAAATTGCTGCCAAGCCTGGATTTCAACCAGATAACAGCCAACTTTTGATGCTCTCCAGTTAGAAATAATTCCCCAGTAAGAGCATTGAACAATCAAAACTCCTAAACTCTTTTCCCCAAGCAGAGATCAACACTCTCCACAGAGTCTTCTCAAACAAGCCAGTATTCCTTATTGGAGTTTCTCCTCAAACAATAGAACAGGAATTCCCAACGGAAACAGTCTAAACAAGTTGAAGATACGCCTATTCTCCAACAACAGTTCAAGTCTCAGCCTCCCAAGGTTCCCCAGCATGTTGTCAAGGATTTATTTTCCTAGACAAAGACATACTTCAAGGAACGCATCACATTCATAAACCATAACGCATACATGACAAATGCATACAGCATAATCTCATTTATTTTGAGAACATCATTACACCATGCATACATCTGCATGCAACTAATCTTTTTCCTTGCAGAAAAATCAACAGACAAAGACGTATACCACTCCAGTTTAAATCAACCAAAATATTTATATTGATACCATCCATCATCCCTCCAAATGGAATCTTTAAGCATATTCCCTACACAATTAACTAACACATCATCGAGTGCAAATTTCTAGGCACTTTAGTGTTCAGTCATCTTCCACCTTCAAGTCACGAATGGAAGGCGTGCCAATCTAACTCTTCAGGTTTAAGAAGATTTAACAGGGGCAGTTGTTGTACCCTAAACTTTTCCCTCTCATTTCTCAAGAATTCCCTCACAAGATCTTCCATGACATCAAGTTTGCAGCACTGATACATCAATTTAGGTTTGGACATGGCACAAGGGCAAAATGGTCAATTACACACTAAAAAGTAAAACTTTGACTTTTGGATCAAAATCAAGTTTCAAGAATCATATTTTATCAAGGCATGTTAGAATATGAAGTTTGTTTCATTAAGAAAATCAAAAGTCAAAATTACTTTGGAAAAGTTAAAATTTTAAACACTTAGAAATTTTTCTAAGTGCTAAGAAAAGATGACAAGAACTTCTAGCTTGCCCATGACCAGAACTTCTAGCTTGTCAGTGACACTAAAACTTCTAGGTTTCCAGCTACATCAGAACTTCCACACTCTCTCAAACAACTAGAACTTCTGGCCTGCCAGTGACATTAGAACTTTAGTTCCCTCGGACCCAGAACATCTGGCCTTCCCTAGTTCTGTTAACATTTTCTTTCTGATTTGCAGCGCATCAGAGTCAGATTTTTTGCCCCTTACTTCTGTCCTTTCAGCAATGCGCTGATTCTGATTCTTTTCCCTTTTATTATTTTTAATACCACTTCTATTTTCATTAATTAAAAAGACCAAAAATATTTGTATATTCATACACTTTGCTTTATTTCTTTTAAAACCAAAAGACTAAAAATATTTTCTTAAGTCAATTCATTTCTTCTCTTAACAAAAATAAAACAAATCCATTTTACAATTCTTGTATATTATTTCAATTTGGTTTTAATAGATAATTATGACTTTAATTTCTTGCAATCCCCATTTGTAAATTTGTACACCCCATCCCCCTAATGATTGTAATAGCGTAGAATATTTATTTTCTGCAATTTATCATTTTCATATAAATGTTAGTAAAGTAGGATTTGTATGGGAAGATAAAAACAATAAGTAGACAACCCATGGTCAAAGACTAAATGCATGCAAATCAAACACACTATTCACACATGCACCCCTAGGGTTAACTCCAGTTGTTGCCTAAAAATGGTCATGTTACGCTTGTGAGACGTCTTAGCAAAAACAATCAAAATATAAGATCATAGCCCCTTGATGATGCTTCGAATGTTGCCTTACAAATGATCTTAGTCCCTCGAGAGAAATGCTAAGACATCTCACAACATTTCTATCATGACTATATACGATGACCCATGCTCGTCCCTTTTACATACAAAGATAAGGCTTTTTACCAATTAATGGTGAGATAGCAATATCAAAGGAAAGGAGGAAATGAATGAAAGACTTTTGAGTAGGTAGAAACATTCCTAGTTGATTGCTCACTTTCAAAACAAACATCCTTGCAAACACACACCAAACACTTTCAAAAATATGAAATATTTTCAAAAAGTCCAACACTTTGTATACGTTCTTATAAGACGAGAACCATTGCAAAGTTTGCCTAAATGAATACGCTTTTCAAAAATACTTTCAAAAACCACCACAAAGCACACTTTCAAACAAAGCAAGTGATCTAGCAAGCAACTAAGAGCCCATAGATAACTATGGATTAAAAGGGTGTTAATACCTTCCCTTTTCATAATCTACCCCCTGAACTCAAGAAAATAATCTCAAAGGTCTTTCCTGTTCTTTTCACCCTTTCCTTCATTGGATAAAAGAAAAGTCGGTGGCGACTCTTTCTAACCGCAACAAATGCGATCAAACGCAAAACATCCCAAGTCAGTTCTCCCACTGTATTACAGTATCTCTAAACTAAAAGTCCCATTTCTTCATCATCAGAATTTTCATTACTAGTTGAGTCATTATTATCTTGCTCTTTGGTTGAGGACTTAGAGCTAGAAGCCATTAGAGCTATTGACTTTTTCTCACCCTCCATGTCTTTGTTCTTCTCCTTTTTACTCTTGTTTTCATATTTTTCAAGACTTTTCAATTCTTGTTGATGTTCTTCCAGCTTTCCAAACAGATTTGTAATGGTAAGCGTAGTGAGGTCGTTGGCTTCCTTGATAGCTGTTACTTTAGGTTGCCATTATCTGCTAAGACATCTCAGAATTTTATTAGTAGCAATTTCATTGGAAACAGGTTTTCCAAGTGCATTTAAACGGCTCACAAGATAAACGAATCTCTTTTGCATGTCGGAGACAAATTCTCCTTGTTTCATGCAAAAGAGCTCGAACTCTTGATTGAGTGTGTTGATGCGGGACTGTTTAACTTCAGTAGTGCCCTCATGGCCAATTTCTAAAGCATCCCACATTTCTTTAGCGGACATGCAATGAGACACCCTATAATACTCATCAACACCAAGTGTTGAGATTATCATATTTTTGCCTCTCCAATCGCACGACCATTTCTTTTCATCCATTTCATTCCATTGATTCTCAGGTTTAGGTACTATTGCACCTGCATCATTCCTCATGGTAATTTGAAAGGGACCATTCTGAATGGCAGTCCATACATTCCTGTCAATGGAATTTATGTGTACTCGCATGCAGTCTTTCCTGTAGCCATAGTTTTCACCATTGAAAACAGGAGCTCTATTATATGCCCCATTTGGTTCAAAGGCCATAACGTTACTAGTAGATACAAAGCACCAGCTAATTGGTGCTCTAATACCACTTGTTAGACAGTGTGGCAAGTGATCGAGAGGGGGGTGAATAGATCACCTCCTAATTATTTAAGGATTTAAAAATCTTTTATCAAAGCTTGTTAAAAGCAGCGGAAAATTAATGTCCTGAATCAATTTCCGTCTATTTTGAACCGACTACTAGAAAACTGGACATGTGAAAAACTTGTTGGATTCTATTAGATGAAATGGATGAATATACAACACAGATTTCTTAACATTTTAATGCACTTATCACTAAAGCAGTATTTCCAATGAATTAAAAAACTTGTTAGGAATTTTGTCAAACACTTGGCATATGCTTGTTTGATGATTTAATAATGGTGATTTGATGAAAGTATTTGAACCACTATTTTATAATTAAATAGAAAAACTCAGCAAGCCAATTGAATCACAAAATTATGGAAAATGTAAAGAGATAAAGAGAAAGAAAGAACAATACGCAGGCAGTTTGGTAAGGAAGTTCCCCATTGTCGTCCTCGCGTGTGGGTATGTCTCCCTCTCAATTTCAGAATTGAAATTGAGAACTCTTATAACAATATGTTGAATGTTTGAATACAAGGTTACACTACATAAAGAGAAAGAAATCCCTATGATCTTCTTCTTCTTCTTGTAAGAACCTCCACTTGATATGAGTTGTATCAAGATTCCCTGCAAGATCCACAATCGATCCTCCGCTTCCATGACATGTTTGCAAAAATCCCTCTAATTTCCAAACCCCTCGCTATGGCTGAATCCGACTTGTGCGACCGTGACTAATAAACCCTCAAGAACACACCCGTTCTTGAAGGACAAGCCCCTTGGTTTTTCCTTGAATCCCCCTTCACAATCTTCAACCCAGCTGAGATCCTTTCAATGTACAGCTGAACGTTATCTCTGACCTCTTGATCCAATTCAACAAAGATGTTTGATTTTCATTGTTGTTGTTTAATGAAGATGATTGAGAAGATGATGAAGATGAAGTTTCTTCCAGGCTTCTTGTTGTTCACAATTGATGCTCATAATTCTAATATGTGACCTCTTTTTACTCCTGAAAAATACTTTCTTATATATGTAACAGAAAATGATTTGGTAGAAAAACATATCATGAGTCGATGCATGTTGGTCATGAGTCAGCTCATGTTAGTTATGAAATACAGGATGAGTCGATACATGTTGTTGTGAGTCAATGCAAGAACATATCATAACATATTACATAACCAACTATTTTACATGAGTCGATGCATAACATGTATGTTTCGATGCATACTGATTCAATTTTTAATTTTTGAACATAAAACATGGTATGAGTCGATGCATGATATTATGTATCGATTCATACAAGTTCAAAAGTGTTTTCCAGGAGCATCAAAATATTATGTGTCGATGCATGAGGTTTTGTGTCGATGCATACAAGTTTAAGTTTTCATTATAGGGTGTGATACAGTGGGAGAACTGACTTAGTTGTTTTGCGTTTGATCGCAAATGTTGCGGTTAGCAAAAGTCGCCACCGACTTTTCTTTTATCCAAAAGGAAAGGTGAAAAAGCACAGGAAAGACCTTTGAGATTTATTTCTTGAGTTCGGGGGGTAGATTATGAAAAGGGAAGGTATTAGCACCCTTTTCATCCATAGTTTTCCATGGGCTCTTAGTTACTTGCTAGATCACTTGCTTTTTGTTTGAAAATGTGCTTAGTGTGTTTTTTTTAAAGTATTTTGTAAAAAGGCCTTTGTTTAGGCAAACTTTGTAATGATTCTCGTTCGTAAGAATGTATACAAAAGTGTTGATCTTTTGAAAATGTTTTCAAGTTTGAAAGGTGTTTTGAAAGTGTAGGTGTTTGTTTTGAAAGTAGCAAGGATGATTTTGTTTTAAAATGGAGCAAGTAACTAGGAACATTCTACATACTCAAAAGTCTTTCATGTTCATTTCCTTTTTCCTTTGACATTGTTATCTTACCATTGATTTGGTAAGTAACCCTATCTTTGGATGTAAAAGGGACGGGCAAGGGTCACCGTATAACCATGATTAACAATGTTGCAAGGTATCTTAGCATTTTTCTTTAAGGACTAAGATCATTTTGAAAAGGCAACATAGATAGCGTCATCGAGGGACTATGATCTTGTATTTTTGCTTTTTTTTGGCTAAGATACCTCGCATGCATAATATGGCCATTTTTGTAAGGCAACCAAGTGGATCTACCCTAAGGGTGTTTGTGTGCAAGTGTATTAATTTACATGCTTGATTTGTCTTTGATTAGGGTTTGCTAAGCATTGATTTTAATCTTTCCATACAAACCCTAATTACTAGCATTTGTATATAAAGTATTTAAATTGCGGAAAATAAAAATACTAAGTTATTACATCATTTAGGGGAGGGGGTGTACAAATTACAAATGGGGAAATTGCAAGAAATTAAAACCCTAATTATCTATTACAACAATATTGAATTTGTACAAGAATATAAAGATAATGCAAAAGAAAAGAAGGTTGTTTTTTTTTAGTTTTTATATGAAAGAGTTTTAAGTCTTGACCTAATTGAAAATGATTAAGGAAAATTAAGCAAAATTAACCTAACCTAAACAAGAAAAGAAAATAACTAAAAAGAAGATTTTTTAGGGTTTTTATTTATGAAAAGGTTTTAAGTTAGTAAAAATAACATAGATATTAATTAATTAAAAGAAACCTAAGTTCTAAGTTGATTTTAATTTAAAAGAAAATAATATAATAAATAAACCAAAGTCTAAATATTTATTAATTAAAAAAGAAATTAATTTGTTTAAGAAAATATTTTTTAGTCTTTTTGTTTTATAAAGAAAATAAAATAAATGAGTATTTTTTTTAAATATGCAAATAAATAAATAAAATATTTTTGGATTTTTTTATTAATAAAAATAATAATAATGATAATAATAGTAATAATAAAAAAAAATATTAAAGAAAAAAAGAAATAAAACAAAAATAAGAAAAAGAAAATAATAAAAGAAATTGGGTCAGGGGTGCACAAGTAAGTCAGGGTTAGTAAAAGAAAAAAAAACAATAGGCCCAATTTGGAGGCCCCACATGTTCAAGCAAACACGAGGAAAACAGAAAATATGTGGAAAAAAAGTAAAACGGACGCTGGGGCTCGAACCCAGGTCCAAGGGGTGACAGGCGCGCACTTTAACCACTGGGGTGGTGATACATCCGTTAACTTGTACGAAATGATAAATACATAACATAAAACTTGCCCTGACTGTACTTCATCTTCAACCTCCAGCTAAAGGATCTGTAACTTGCTCATCCCTCAACCATTTTCAGAAATATAAACATGAAACTTGTGTATTTTTTCATCACGAATCCATCCATGTAACTAATTTAAACTAACATTCAAAGATAAGGATGAATTTATGAAAGTGCCAAATTCTGACCTAAATGTTCTAGCAAATTCAAACTCAAAATTCTCCTTGTTTAAGAAACATAAATGAAATCTATGGACATGTATAGTTTCAGGGAAATGATATCTACATTCTATCTTCACAAATGCAAGCCTAACAATGCCTAAATAATGAGATAGAAGTTCAAGAAGAATACCTAAAAACTGGAAATCATGAAATGGATTTGAGCTTGTTTCAGGCAATGGTGATGATCAGGCTAGCTCCTTTGGACCTCTAGGAAGCTAATGCAATGACTGGCTTGAGCTGAGAGTGGTTGGAATGGTCTGGAGAAGTCCAATTGTGATGCTCTATTTTTGAACTTAGAAATGGGTGAAGATGGTGTTACAGTCGTGTAACAGGGACAGGGATGGCTTGTGTATGATGCTTGGAAGCTTTTGGAAGCAAAAGGCCAAGAAACGCACGAGTAGTTTTTGATTTTGGGATTTCTTGCCAGAATATGCAACAATTAAAGTAAGTGTTACAACTCTGAGTTCTTGGTGTTTTTAGGGGTCCAACACGCGTGTGATTTGTTGCAAATGACTTGTGTATGTATAAGCAAAAGGTTGGAGAGTTATTGCATAAAGGATTTCTGAGTTCTAGAGTTATAGCTAGGTTGCTTGATTTTGAAGAAAAGTGAATGTATGGTTCCAAGAGGAAGTACAAGCATGGGATGAGTGATTGTAAGGCTTGGGACAAACTTCTCTTGAGTTATGGGACGTGTTTTATCAGAAGAAAACCATTGCAAGGCTCAAGAACAAGTTTTGTGCATAAAGCTACTTTCTCAAAATGGCATTGTGCACTTTCTTCCTAAAATGGATATAAAGCATGGCATTGCATTGAATGATTGAGTTGAGACCTCTAATAGTTGTTCAAGCAATTAATTATGGAGTGCCTAACAAGTTTGAGGCCTGTAAAGTAGAGATCATGCAGCATAGGTTTGAAATTTGAATCTTGTTCATCACAAAATGACCTATAATTTTAATTTGAAACCCTAACTTCCTCTCTTCGATTCTCCCTGCTCAAGAATGATCTCAAGGAGTTCTTGGACATTTTAGAAATATTGTAATGTGCTTTACAACCCCTATTTAAATCACTTTTTAAAATTCCCCTTGAAACTATTTGAAAAAGTGCCATGAAGTTAGGTCAAAATCCTGCCTAAACTAGGGCAAAATTTCACTAAGTGTTTAATTTCAAGACCATGACTTTATGAATTAATAACTTGAGATCAAAGCATATTTAGTAGAAGTTTTTTAAATCAATGTTGTAGACATCATGGATATCTACAACTTTCATGTTGAATGTTTCTTTTGAATCATCTTGCATCATGATGAAAATTTTGCTCAAAGTTGGGAAAAAACATGAAGTTTTCAACACTTAGAAAAATTTCTAAGTTTGAAAACTTTGACTTTTCAAAATGAAATCTTGACTTTTTGATTTCTTGATGAATAATTTTAATATTTTGACATGTTTGGATGAACTGTGATCTTTGACACTTGATTTTGACCAAAAAGTCAAAGTTTAACTTTTCAGTGTACAGTTGACTTTTGATCAATTGATTGAAAATTCACTATCAATCCAATTGATCTTGAGCAATGTTTTGGGTCATTACATTAGGTCAAAATGATGCAATTGAACTCTTGAGATTATGCTTCAACCTAATTGACCATTTGCTAGGTCAAAAATCAGAAATTGCCCTTTCTCAGTCAAAACCCTAATTTTAACCATTTTGCCCTTTTGATGATTTGATCAAATTTCTTGAGGAATTATGGTCCAAACTTGATAAAATGATACATATGAGTTTATAATGTTGATGTGGATAAAATAATTATGAAGTTTGACTGTAAATTGGCCATAGTTGACTTTTTCCCCAATATCGAGGATTTTTAGGTCAACTGCTCAATTGACTGAGCAAAAATGTGATTCAAGGCTTGAAACTTGACATGAGTAATCTTGAGGGTCCATAATGATCCATGAAAGTCATATGAGGCATTGAAAGTTCAATTATCCTTGTGCAATCTTAAACCCTAATTTCAGTCATCAGTGCTTAAGGAGGTGTCTTGATCTGATCAATCCTTGTGTAGTCTTGAGCCAAGAGAGATCTTATGAGAAAATATTTAATAAATGAGAGGGAAAATTTTGGGGTACAACAGCTGTCCCTGTTCAATCTTCTTAAACCTAAAGATTTATATTGGCGGATTTGCCATTTGTGACTTGAAGGTGGAAGAGGATTGGACACTAGAGTGCCCAAAAATTTGCACTCGAAGATGTGATGGTTGATGGTGTAGGGAATGGTCTTAAAGATGCCATTTAGAGAGGTGATGGAAAGTCGTTAGGGATGGGATTACATATGCCATCCAAATATGATTGTTGGTAGGAACGGGAGCAGTGTCATAATGAATCTCTGGTTGATTTAAACTAAAAAGCTGGAACTGAAAGAGTAACAGAATGGCGTCCGCGTCTGGAGCGTATCTGAACTGTATCTGAAAGCTGAATGAGTATTAGAATGGCGTCCGTGTCTGGAGCGTATCTGAACTGTATCTGAAAGCTGAATCTGAATGAGTATCAAAATGGCATCCGTATTTGGAGCGTATCTGAACTGTATCTGAAAGCTGAATATGAATGAGTATTAGAATGGCATCCGTATCTGGAGCGTATCTGAATTGTATCTGAAAGTTAAATCCGAATGAGTATCATAATGGCATATGTACCTGGAGTGTATCTAAACTGCATCTGAAAGCTGAATCTGAACGAGTATTAGAATGGCATCCATATCTGGAGCGTATCTGAAAGTTGAATCTGAATGAGTATCAGAATGGCATCTGTATCTAGAGCGTATCTGAACTGGGAAGGTGTTAGCACCCTTTCTATCCATGGTTATCCATGGGCTCTTAGATACTTGCTCATTTGTGTTTTCAAAAATGGTTTGTTTGCTTTTCAACTGTGGGTTTTAAAAAAAAGTTTCTTTGAAAATTCCAGTTCGACTCTTGTATCGGTCCTCAAAAGTGTTTGAAAAATTGCTTTCGAAAGCTTTTTGAAAAGGTGTCGGTGTGAAAAGTATTTTTGAATTTGTTTTTGAAATTAGAGCAAGTATCTAGAGTCATCTACCTACCCTAAGGAATTCGTCTGTGTAAATGTCCTTTAAAGTAGTGCCATCCCACCATTGAGAGGTAGGTAGCACCACCGTTGGAGGTGTTTGGGTCAATTCGAGGTTCGGGACATGGTGATCACCAGAGCAATGGGAAGACACCTTAGAAGCTACCCTCATGCCAGGTTCCCGGATCATGAGGACTTACTAAGACATCCTCTACTCGACGATCACCTTTCGAGGCAAGGCAACAGTGAGGCGTACCCTAGGGGTGGTGTGTGATTTGTGTGTCATGTTCATTTGCATTTATCTTGTTCATGTCAAAGTGATCTATGCGTTTGTTTTTATTTTTTCATTCATTCTTGCATGCATTTATTTAACAGTTAAAAATTGCGAGAAAGGTAAAATTCTAAACTATTACAAAGGCGCGGGTCCACATCGCCAAAATTTCCAGGACCCGATTTGACAGAAAGTAAATAAGTAAAGTAAAGTGCGAAAGATAAATATTACACGGCTTTGGGAGAATTACATGAATAATTAAAAGAAACAAAATAAAACGCGCGAATTAAATTAAAATTGGGAGCGAGGGCGTTGAACCCTTTTTAATGAAATTAAATTATTATTTACAAACTAATTCAATTAAGGAAAAAGAAATTATTTTTGAGGTTTTCGTATTTATGATTTTTTCAATGAGAATTAAATGAGATTAAAACGCTAATTAACCCTAATTCTACAACTTTTATTTATTAAGAAAACATGTTAAAATTTAAACCTAAAATTAAATTAATTATTTACATGCAATTTGATTTATAAAAATAAATAATATTTAATTATTAGTGAAAAGAAAAGAAAAAGGAATTAAAATTATTAAAACCCTAATTCTACCAATTTTAAGTTTATTAGAAAAATATTAAGATTTAACCCTAAATTAAAAAACTAAAATCAATTAATGATGTTTATTTAAAAAAAAATAACATTAAATAAAAATATTTATTTTTGTCTTTTTTCTGATTTTATATTGTTTTTATGTTTTTTATGAAAATAATTAAATTAAAGAAACTAATTAAAAAAAATAATTGAATCAAAATAAAAAAATGAAAAATATAAAAGAAACTTGCAAACCTTGGGGGGTTCTGTCCCCAGTTGGAGGTATGTCTTAGCAATTTAGGCCCATCTGCTTTAGGCCTTGTGGACTTTTCAGGATGCGTGTAAGTGCGTTGACCAACGAGTATGGTGCTCCTCTGATCAGGGTCGTTGGATTAATCTCAGTAGGCGTGTGGCACGTTTGAGTGGGGAGCATATGGTGGAACCTTGGACCTTGCACTGCATGAGAATACAATTAAAGGAAAAATATAAGGAAAGGGAGGGGGACCTGGGATCGAACCCAGGTCCTGTTGGTTATCAAGTACTCTCTCCACCACTAGGCCATTCACACGCTTCTGATTATACAATAACTAATAAATAATATAACATAAAATAAGCGTTAGTGGATAAATTCAGCGCGAAATTCAAATCACCCTATCAGTGCTGGACACTTCATCATCTTCTTCTTCGTTTCACTTTTCCTGAAAATATAAAAGTCATTAGCAACGGTTTTGAACCGTCCCCAAATGCACCATTCTAGAAAATAGCGATTAGCTTGTCTTGGATCAGAAATTGGGCGCGACCCCATCATTGAATTCGTTGGAAGCTTGTGGTTCTCATGATGCCAGTCTCCTGTCCCAATTTTTCCTTGAACGTAAAGCCCTAAATCAAAATCCCTGTAACCCTAAAACATAACAATGGCGTTTTTGCATATAGTGTATAAAAACACAATCAAAGTATGTGGTTAGCTTCAGGATCATCCAATTAGTAAGAATCCATGAAAAAAATGCAATGAATATGCTTGAATACTAAAACACGATTATGAAAAAAATGTGAAAAAGTTTGAATCCTATTCACCAATTCTGGGTGTTAGGGACGTGGAAAGTGATTCAAAAACGTTTCTTCATGTCTCAGGAAGGTGATGAGATGATTATCTCAGCTTGAATCGCCCTGGAAGACAGTTTTCAGTATTGGACTTTTTTGAGAAAATTCAAGTTTTTGTTATGGCTTTTCTGCGCAGCTGAGAGGTTCTTTGGAATAGGGTTGGATTTGCACTTATGTATGGAAGGATTATGGTTGAGAAATTGATCAAAAAATCCATGAATTGAAGGAATCAATATTTGATTTTTATGCCATAATTTTTTCAAATCTTTTTCATGCTATTTTGGCTTCAATCATATCCAATCACCATAATTCCTTCTATATCTGATTGTGCACGAAATCTTAAGCCTATTTCATGCACAAAAAGATTTAAAACATTAGGTTTAGTATTTTTCACCTATTTAATTTAATTAAATGAATTATTAATAATTAAAAATCCAAATAAATAAATAAAAATGATAAAAAAACTTCCCTTTGGGCCAAATGGTCGTGCACATGCCTTGGATAATGAATTGTGGAAGAAAAAGAGGCCCATTAGCATTTTTAAGACCTTTGAAGCAATGTTGACTTTTCAAAATATCCAAAAATTTCCCAACTTCCACAAGGCATAACTTGCTCAATTTTTAAGCTTTGCTCATGTTCTTGGACATTTTGGAAAGTTCTTTGAGTCCTCTAACCAATGTCTTTGGTCCCATGTCATTTTGATTTACCAATCTCAAGTTATGGGCTTTGACTTAAAGTCTCTTTTTGTTGACTTTTGAAAATGACCTATAATGTTGAAATTGATAACTTTTTGTGAGAGCATTTCTTGGACTTGAAGTATGAAGAGGAGTTGTAGGAAATGTCTTTATCTTCAAAATGAACTTTGGATGGAATTTTTCTGATAAACCATGTGGAAGTAATGCCTTGGCCAAGTTACAGTTGACTTTTTCAACTGTCCAAATATGGAAACTTTTGCATCTTGATGATTTTTGAGCCAAGCTTTGAGAATCATGATCAAGCATTGATCAAATGATGTTTGTGGCTTCAAAATGAGATGTTGACCAAAAATTTGAACTTTTGACTGCCAAATGACCATTTTGCCCCTACAGTTGACTGTAGTGCAATTAGGGTTTTTGACTATGCAATTTTGTGCTGTAAGTCTTGAAACTTGGCATGAGGATACTTGACCATGTTTGTAGGCATGTGGGACTTGATTGGACCCTTGGGAACTTCATTTTCTTTGTCAGAACCAAAACCCTAATTTTTGACTGTTAGGAGGCCCTTGAACTGTGCAACCCTTGGGGAGATTTTGAAGTTTTGACTTGGCAAGTCTTGAAGAATATGGGAGGGCAAATTTTGGGGTACAACAGTTGCCCCTGTTCAATCTTCTTAGACCTGAGGATGTAGATTGGCTGACGTGCCTTTCGTAATCCGAAGGTGGAAGATGATTGAACACTAGAGTGCCCAAAAATTTGCACTCACATTGTAGAATATCAGCAGTGTGATATAGGGAATGGGCTTATAGATGCCATCTGGGGATTGATGGATAGGATGATGGGCTTATAGATGCCATGCTAAGAGATGATGGATAGGTGGATGGGCTTATAGATGCCATCTGGATGTTGATCGCGTAAGAGATTCCTTAGCAAGAACTTGCATACCTGCAAAAGAAAAAGATTACCTGACCTGTTACAGGAGCTGGTCTTCAGATTCTTGGTATAGATGTGTCCTGACTGTAACTTGCTCATCCCTCAACCATTTTCAGAAATGTAAACATGATACTTGTGTATTTTTTTATCATGAATCCAACCATGTGACTAATTTAAACTAACATTCAAAGATAAGGATGAATTTAGCAAAGTACCAAATCCTGACCTAAGCGTTCCAGCAAATTCAAACTCAAAATTCTCCATGTTTAAGTAACATAAATGAAATCTATGGACAAGTATAGTTTCAGGGCAATGATATCTACATTCTATCTTCACAAATGCAAGCCTAATAATGCCTAAATAATAAGATAAAAGTTCAAGAAAAATACCTCAAAACTGGAAATCGTGAAATGGATTTTAGCTTGTTTTAGGCAATGGTGATGATCAGGCTAGCTCCCTTGGACCTCTAGGAAGCTAATGTAATGGATGGCTTGAGCTGGGAGTGGTTGGAATGGTCTGGAGAAGTCCAACTGTGATGCTCTATTTTTGAACTTAGAAATGGGTGAATATTGTGTTACAGTCATGTAATAGGGACAGGGATAGCTTGTGTATAATGCTTGGAAGCTTTTGGAAGCAAAAGGCCAAGAAGCGCACGAGTAGTTTTTGATTTTGGGATTTCTGGCCAGAATATGCAACAATGGAAGTAAGTGTTACAGCTCTGAGTTCTTGGTGTTTTTAGAGGTCCAACATGCATGATATTTGTTGCAAATGACTTGTGTATGTATAAGCAAAAGGTTGGAGAGCTATTGCACAAAGGATTTCTGAGTTTTAGAGTTATGGCTAGGTTGCTTGATTTTGAAGAAAAGTGAATGTATGGTTCCAAGAGGAAGTACAAGCATGGGCTGAGTGATTGTAAGGCTTGGGACAAACTTCTATTGAGTTATGGGACGTGTTTGATCATAAGAAACCATTGCAAGGCTCAAGAACAAGTTTTGTGCATAAAGTTACTTTTTCAAAAGGGCATTGTGCACTTTCTTCCTAAAATGGATATAAAGCATGACATTGCATTGAATGCTTGAGTTGAGACCTCTAACAGTTGTGCAAGCAATTAATTTTGATGTGCCTAACAAGTTTGAGGCCTGTAAAGTAGAGATCATGCAGCATAGGTTTGAAATTTGAATCTTGTTCATGATAAAATGACCTATAATTTTAGTTTGAAACCCTAACTTCCTCTCTTCGATTCTCCCTGCTCAAGAATGATATCAAGGAGTTCTTGGACATTTTAGAAATCTTGTAATATTCTCTACAACCCCTCTTTGAATCACTTTTTAAAATTCCCCTTGGAACTATATGAAAAAGTGCCATGAAGTTAGGTCAAAATCCTGCCTAAACTAGGGCAAAATTTCACTAAGTGTTTAATTTCAAGACCATAATTTTATGAATTAATAACTTGAGATCCAAGCATATTTAGGAGAAGTTGTGTAAATCAATGTTATATATATCATGGAGATCTACAAATTTCATGTTTAAAGTTTCTTTTGAATCATCTTGCATCATGATGAAAAATTTGCTCAAAGTTGTGAAAAAACATGAAGTTTTCAACACTTAAAAAAATTTCTAAGTTTGAAAACTTTGACTTTTCAAAATGAAATCTTGACTTTTTGATTTCTTGATGAATAAGTTTCATATTTTTACATGTTTGGATGAATTGTGATCTTTGATACTTGATTTTGACCAAAAAGTCAAAGTTTGACTTTTCAGTGTACAGTTGACTTTTGATCAGTTACTGAAAATTTACTATCAATCCAATTGATCTTGAGCAATGTTTTGGGTCATGCCATTAGTTCAAAATGATGCAATTGAACTCTTGAGGTTATGCTTCAACCCAATTGACCATTTTCTAGGTCAAAAATCAGAAATTGCCCTTTCTCAATCAAAACCCTAATTTTGACCATTTTGCCCTTTTGATGATTTGATCAAATTTCTTGAAGAATTGTGGTCCAACTTGATAAAATGATACATATGAGTTTATAATGTTGATGTGTATAAAAGATTATGAATTTTGACTGTAAATTTGCCATAGTTGACTTTTTCCCCAATATAGTTGATTTTTAGGTCAACTGCTCAATTGACTGAGCAAAAATGTGATTCAAGGCTTGAAACTTGACATGAGTAATCTTGAGGGTCCATAATGATCCATGAAAGTCATATGAGGTATTAAAAGTTCAATTATCCTTGTGAAATCTCAAACCCTAATTTCAGTCATCAGTGTTTAAGGAGGTGTCTTGATCTGATCAATCCTTGTGCAGTCTTGAGCCAAGAGAGATCTTGTGAGAAAATATTTGATAAATGAGAGGTAAAATTTTGGGGTACAACACAAGGGCATCAAAATTTTATGTGTCTATGCATAAGATTTTGTATCGATGCATAATATTTGAAGATAGCATTCCAGGGGCTTCAGCATGTTATGAGTCGATGCATAACACGGATGTGTCGACTCATACTGAAGATGAATCGTTTTTATGATTCTTTGCTTGAGTATGTGTCGATTCAAAACCGGTTGTATCGACTCATAGTGATGCTTTATATTTAAAACACCTTTTTAACTCATTTTAAACATGTTGTACTATATTTTTATAATGCACACATGTATTTATTATTTCACATATATTTGTAATTATTCAAAACCAAATATGAAGGGGTTGCTTACACCATCATCATCCAAGAACCAACTGAACAAGAAATAGCTGCCAGGATGAATGATCCAAGTGAGACCGACAATTCGAGTCCTGGTATTGAAGTTCCTCCCAAGGTAATAATTTCGACCATCGAAGACCATTCTTTGAATCATTTTGCAATAATTCTAACAACAATCTCTTAATCTTCATGATACTGCTGGTACTTCTAGACAGGCTCCCACACCTGCAGAAGATTCTACCACCCTAATAAATAGTGAAGGTAATCCTACTTACAAGTCTTCTTCAGCAAGGGGATCTTTTTTAAGTTCATCCAATAAAGTGAACCAAACTTCAAAACACTAAGTTGCGGCTGTAACACGGTGGGAGAACTGACTTGGTGTTTTGTGTTTGATTGCAATTGTTGCGGATAGCAAGAATCACCACTGACTTTTCTTTTATCCAAAAGGAAATGTTGAAAAGAACAAGAAAGACCTTTCGAGATTATTTCTTGAGTTAGGGGGTAGGTTATGAAAAGGGAAGGTGTTATCACCCTTTTCATCCGTAGTTATCTACGGGCTCTTAGTTGCTTGCTAGATCACTTGCTTTTGTTTGAAAATGTGCTTGTGGTGTGGGTTCTGAAAGTATTTTGAAAATGAGTGTCTTTGTAATAGTTCTCGTCTCTATAAGAACGCGTACACAGTGTTTTGTCTTTTGAAAATATTTAAAAATGAAATTGTGGGTGTATAAAATGTTTTTATTGTGAGCAAGTAAGCAACTAGGAGCAACCTACCTACTCAAAAGGTCTTAAATGTTCTTTTCCTCCTCCCTTAGATGTTGTTATCTTACCATTGATTTGGTAAGAAGCCCAATCGTTGGATGTGAAGGGACGGGCGTGGGATGTTTGTATAGTCATAAAAGACAACTTATGGGATGTTTTAGCAATGTCATTTAGGGACTAGATCATTTACCGAAGGCAACATTGAGGGTCATCGACGGACTACGATCTTTTATTGAGGGTCTTTGCTAAAACGCTCGTATTCGAGGGACATGACTATTTTTCTGAGGCAACAAGTGAGATTATCCTAAGGGTGCATGTGTGAATGGTGTGTTTGATTTGCATGCATTTAGTCTTTGATTAGGAGTTGTCTACTTGTTGTTTTTATCTTGCCATACATGCCCTATTTTACTAGCAATCATACAAAAGTAATAAAATGCATAAAGATAAAATCCTACACCATTACAACCATATTGAATTGCATGAAAATATAAAGGCAAAAATAAAACAAAAGCAAGAAAAATAGGTCTTTTGATTCAGGTAGAAAGGCCCTTCGATTCTGCATTTCTTGGATTCCTTCGATTTATGTTCTAAAGTCAGTGGAATCATGCCCTTCGATTTTCCTCTTTGTCTCCTTCGACTGGGGGTTGGAATCAGGATAGCCACGCCTTTCGTTTGGGCCTGAAAGTCAGCATAGTTCTTCCTTTCGCTTGAGACTTGGAGATTACAAGGTTATGGCCTTCGTTTGAGGCCTAGGAGCAACAAAGCTCATGCTTTTCCATATACTCCTTGTTGACTAAGCATATTGGGCCCACAGATTATGACTCAAAAGGCTTGTGCAGCTATCCAATCGAAGGGTATAACAACCTGTCTTAAATTCTAAAAAATGAAATATCCAAACATAACTACAGTTCAGGGGTTAGCATAAAAATTGATGGGTCTCAAAGTCTAAAGCATAACTAACTAAGGTTGAGTTTTTCAGCATATAGGCAGTCAGAATCCAAAGCTAAAACATGGTCTAGAAATGTCTACATTTTTTATTGGCATGTGCACATGATATTAAAATAGAATAGACTCAAGTTTGAAAGAAACTTACCTCTTGAAGTCCTTAAATTGAAGGGAGATGTGAGTGCTTTCTTTGATAGAAAATGGGAGTTCATTGGGACCTTCCTGGGGCTAGTTCAGTTGCTACTTTGTGAAAGCAGTGACTGGGTCGAAAGAGGTTGTGTGAGTGAAATCGAAGGCTCTTTTATAACAAGTGATGGAATGACTCAAAGGCCTACTGTATGATAGTTGGGGGAGTGGGTCAAAGGGTGATTTGATGGTCACTTGGAGGGTGAATCGGAGGTTTTTTCTTAGTGTATAGAAGTGTCTGAAGAAGAATGTTGGGAAGTGTTTAGGAATTTTTGATAATTTTCACAAGTGTTTTCTTGTAATCCTTTAGGCGCCCCCCAACATGTGTGGTGAAGTCTCCTATTTATAGATGGCTTAGGCTGATGCTTTGGGAGTGAAAACAAAAGGTTCAAACAAAAAGGGTATGTTGTATTTATAGCTTTTGAGGGACAGTGTTTTATTGCCATTTTGGTGCAAGGAATAAGGCAGCATTGCAGGACTATTGTGCAGTAGTTTTGGAGTTTTATGGCCAGTGTATCAGGCCTGATCCTGGCAGTGCATGGGACTTGGTTAATAAGTACCTTTGGCATATCAACCTTTTGTCTTGATCCCCTAGCTTGTCTTTCGACCAGACTCTTCAACAACCATTTCTTTTTTCAGATTGAAGTGTCATTTGAATGGCTTATGTGGATGTTCTTTGAAGGGGCCAAATTAGTGCGTTTCGACCAGGCCCTTCATGAGTTCCTTTGAATGGTCCAAATGCATGCTTTTGGGATGGGTCAGTAAAATATGTCATTCGATTGGGACATCCAGACCGGCCTAGCCTGCCATTCGGATGCATTACTGTGATACGGTGGGAGAACTGACTTGGTGTTTTGCGTTTTGATCGCATTTGTGCGGATAGCAAGAGTCGCCACCGACTTTTCTTTTATCCAAAAGGAAAGGTGAAAAAGCACAGGAAAGACCTTTCGAGATTATTTCTCGGGTTCGAGGGGTAGATTATGAAAAGGGAAGGTATTAGCACCCTTTTCATCCATGGTTTTCCATGGGCTCTTAGTTACTCGTTTAGATCACTTGCTTTTGTTTGACAGTGTACTTATGGTGTGGGCTTTGAAAGTGTTTTTGAAAAATCTCTTTGTAATGGTTCTCGTTTCTATAAGAACGCATACAAAGTTTTTATTTTGAAAAGTGGTTCAAAGATGTGTTTGTGGATTTGTGTTTTGGAAAGTGTTTTGAAAAGATGTTTTGCAATGGTTCTCGTCTCTATAAGAACATATACAAAGCATTTTGTCTTTCGAAAATGTTTTGAGATGAAAGTGTAGGTGTAAAAATGTTTTTGTCGTGAGCAAGCGAGTAACTAGGAGCGAATCTACCTACTCGAAAGGTCTTAAACGTTCTTTTCTTTCTCCTTTAGATATTGCTATCTTACCATTGATTTGGTAAGAAGTCCCATCGTTGGATGTGAAGGGACAGGCGCGGGTCAATTTTACAGTCATCGAAAGCAACTTATGAGACGTTTTAAGCAATTTTTATGAGGGACTAGATCGTTTTATCAAAGGCAACATCGAGGGTCATCGAGGGACTACGATCTTTTTATCGAAGGGTCATTGCTAAAACGTCCCATATTCGAGGGATATAACTGTATTTTCGAGGCAACAAAATGGGATTACCCTAAGTGTGCATGTGTGAATGGTGTGTTAGTTTGCATGCGTTTTGTATGGTATTTTAAAATCATCTATTTGTTGATTTTATCTTGCCATACATCCTATTTACTAGCAATATATGAAAAGCAAGTAAAAATGCAAAAAATAAAATCTAAGCTATTACATCACTTTTTAGGGGGATGTGGGTACATATTTATGAATGGGGTTGCAAGTAAAATTAAATTCTAAGTTACTATTACAACCATATCGAAATGGATCAGAATGCGCAAGAAACGTAAATTGCTTATTTATTTAAGAAAAGAAATATGTTTTGTTTAAGAAAATATTTTTTGGTCTTTTGTTTTAAGAAATAAAAATAAAACATAAAAAATGTTTTCAGTGTTTGTTGATTAATGAAATAGAAAGTGATAGCAAAAATAGTGAAAGAAAAAAAAGGAAAAATAGAATCAGTGTATTGCTAATTAAGGGAGGTCAGAAGTTATGAACCTGGCGCACTGCAAAACAGAAATCCGATTAGTGAAAAAAAGTAAAGTCAGAAGTTCTGAGTCCACTGGGAACACATTAGCTTTCAGAAGTTCTGATACCACCGGCAACAGAGTAGATTTCAGAAATTCTGATACCACTGGCAGAACTTGATCCCTCTCTCTATGCTAGTCAGAACATCTACAACTTGGTCATTTCTCCACAAAATAGAAGATATGCATATGACAGTTATGGCAGGTTTCATAGCATTCCAGAAACAAGAAATATCAGAATTATAAATCAGAGGCAAGTGTGAATTTTCTAATTCTAATTCTAAGTTATAATTTCTTCCAGAAGTTCTGAACTGATTTATTCCAATACTTAGGCAGACAAATACGTGAAGCCTCAGAATATGTACAACGTCAGAAACATGATGTCTACATTGTATTTTTGAACATGCAAATCTGGTAATGCTTAAGTAACGTGATAAGAGTCAGCAGAAGCTTACCTTGCAGCTGGAGGAGATTATGTGAACTGGAGGTTGGTCCTGAACTCTGGTGATGTTCTGAGCAACTTCTTCACGTACTCAGCGGGATGGAAGTTTGCAACTTCTGGAACAGCCAAGGGGTGATATTCTGACTTCTTTAAGATGGAGATGAATGGAGAATGTATGGCAGTATGAGTGCAGAAATTAGAATAGCTTCTAATATGTGAATCAGCGATTATAGGGGTGGTTTTAGTCAAGGAACAATGGAGTTTTGATGCTAGAATCAAATGCTAAGATTTTGTATTTTGGTGTTTACAGCTTTTCGGATTCTTGGGATTTTTGCAGGGATTCAAGGCTTTTTTCTTTCTTTTGGTGATTCTTTTTCTCCAAAAACCAACTCTTTGAACGTGTGATGGTGCAAACTATTTATAGATGGATTTGTTGTGGTTTTGGGGGGGAAAACAAATGAGTTTTAAACATTTTTGGCATATTGTCCCCCCTTTTTTTTAATCACAGTTTTCGTATGCTGAATTGGTGTAAGGAAAACGCAGGCGTGGACTGGATCAGCAGCACCTTGGAGCATTGTGGCAGCTGGTTACAGGACTGTGCCATAGCAGGGCAGCAGGTTACTTAAACAAAGTTTTAGGATTTGGTGATGTTTTGATTGCAGAAAATCAGAAGCGTAACCTCCACATGCTGAAGAGGCATCTTCTGACCGGAGCGTTGAACATAGCCTCCATATGCTGAAGAATCATGTTCTGACTGAAGCATCCTGTTCTGACCAAAGAGAAATCGCTTCTACATGTTCTGATTGAAGCGTTATATTTGCAACTTCTGGATGCACCTGCATAGAGGCTGTCTCAGAAGTTTTGAAATGTCATATTCTCTAAACACTTAGAAAATTTTCTAAATGTTTAGAAAATTTGATTTTCAAAGTAACTTCTGACTTTTGATTTTTGATGAACCAATTTCATGCCTTAATGAAATATGATTCTTGGAACTTGATTTTTTGATTCAAAAGTCATAGTTTGACTCCTTTGGTATGTAAATGACCATTTTGCCCTTGTGAACAATTCTCTTGAAAAATTTGTAATTTCAGATTTGCAATTGGATGGAAGCAAACTTGAGGGTCTAGGTTGATCTTTTTGAGAAATGAGAGGGCAAATTTTGGGGTACAACAGCTGCCCCTGTTCAATCTTCTTAAACTTGAAAAGCGAGATTGACGTGTTTGTCGTTCGTGGCTTGAAAGTAGAAGATGATTGAACACTAGAGCGCCCAGAAATTTGCACTT
Source organism: Vicia faba (assembly GCA_948472305.1). NCBI lineage: Eukaryota > Viridiplantae > Streptophyta > Magnoliopsida > Fabales > Fabaceae > Vicia > Vicia faba. The sequence goes on from OX451738.1 coordinate 1,075,413,691, forward strand.
GATGATGCGCTGGTCGATTGCGTAAGGAAATGGGCTTAAAGATGCCATTTGGAGAAGCGATGGAGAATCGTCAGAGATGGGCTTATAGATGCCATTTGTGATATGGTGGGAGAACTGACTTGGGATTTTGCGTTTGTGTTTGCAAATGTTTCGGTTTAGCAAGAGTCGCCACCAACTTTTTATTTTATCCTAAGGAAAGGTCAAAAAGCACAGGAAAGACCTTTGAGATATTTTCTTGGGTTCGGGGAGTAGATTATAGAAAGGGGAGGTATTAGCACCTTTCTATCCATGGTTATCCATGGCTCTTAGTTACTTGCTTAGATCACTTGCCCTTGCTTTTCAATTGTTTGAAATGGTGCTCTTCAATTGTTTGAAATGGTGCTTTGTGTGTGGTTTTGAAAGATGTTTTGAAAAGAGGCCATCGTTGTGGCAACCTTTGTAATGATTCTTGTTTGAATGTATACAAAGGTGTTTTTGTCCTTTGAAAAGTTTTCAATGTTTGAAAGTAGGGTTTTGAAATTGTGTTGTTGAGTGTGTTTTGAAGATAGCAAGGATGTTTTTGCAAGCTTTGATCAAGTAACTAAGAGTTGTCTACCCTATTTTACTCAAAGATCTTTATTATGTTTTTAACCCTTTTAACAGTGTTGTTTCACCATTGTATTTGGTGAACAACCTTGTGTTAGGATGTTAAACGGGACATGCGCGGGTCATCGTATAGACCATGATGGCAATTGTGTCAAGTATTTTTGGCAATTTTCTTGAGGGACTTGATCATTTTGTTTAGGCAACTCAGATAGCATCATCGAGGGACTATGATCTTTTGTTTTGTTTTTGTTTTGCCAAAGTACTTGACATGCAACCATGGCCCATTTTTGAAGGCAACAAGTGGATTGAAACCCTAGGGGTGCGAGTGTGCATTGTGTTTGTTTTCATGCATTGTTATCTTGGATTAGGTCAAACTAGTTGTTGATTTTATTTAGCATACAAACCCTAGGTCTAATCATGGCATAATTGAAAGCATTTAAAGGTGCGAGAATTTAAATTCTACACTATTACAACATGATACAGGGAGGGGGGTACAAATTTAAAATGGGGATTATTTTGCAAGAAATTAAATCCTAAATTATTACAACCAAATTGAATGCATAAGATACAATATTTAAATGTACAATAAATAAATAAAATACAATAAATAAATGTTAGATAAAATGTGTTATGCAAAAAAAAAAAGATTTTTATGTATGTAAAAAGTATTTTTAAATATGAAGTGTAAATAATAATAAAAAGTCAATTTTAATTATTTTGCTTTTTAGGGCAAAAACCCTAATTTCTTAAATAAATAGTATTATTTGTTATTTATATACAATAATATATTAATTTGTACAAAAAATAAAAGTATATTAAAAAAAAGGTATTTTTAGTATAAAATATTAATAAAAATAAAAATGTATTATTTTTGTGTTTTTTGGTTCTTATTATTTAATAAAATATATTATATATGTACATATATGTATTAAATATATTAAGTGTGTATAAAATAAAATAAATTATTTACAAAATGCATATATTTCAAGGAAATATTTTCAAATATGTATATAAAAATAAAAATAAATTATTTAAGTATTATTTGTATTATTTTTAAGTTTTAACAAAATAAAATAAGATATTTAATATGTTTATATTAGGAAAAATTAGAATAAAATATCTAATAAATGGAAAAAAAATATGAAAATACTTTTGGGATATTTTGTATGTTTGCAAATAAAATATCAAAGTCAAAGAAAAAATAAAAATGCAAAAATAATGAAAATACAAAGCAATGGGCCAAGGGGTGTTGAAAGTGAACTGGGGGGTGTCAAAAGCAATGAAGTCTAGGCCCAGCCCAGAATCAACTTCATATTCTTCCTCAGTTCAAAAAAACGTGTGTTCTGTACATCAAATGCTATCTCCTGATTCCTTGGTTTTTTGACAAAACTCATAACATGAAATTTGTAGAGCATCAAATAACGAATCTAACCATATAAAAAACTTAAGCTAACTCTCAAAGACCAAAGAGAATTTCTCTGGCCCTAATTTTTAACCTTGTTTTTTCAGAAAGTTCATGAACAAAATTCTCCTAGCACGATTAATATAAATGAAAACTAAGTACATGTATGGCTTCAGGGCTATGAATACAACATCTTTCATTCACAAACCTAAGTCTAACTATTCCTAAATAGAGAGATAGAAGTTCATGAAATACCGGTTTCAGTTGACTTTGAGTTGGACAATGCAGCAACTTCCAAGAGTGCTTGAGGTTCTTTTGAGCTTGCCAGAGGTCCAATGAAGCTTTCCAATTTCTTGGCTTGTTTTGAAGTAGCCTGAATTGTGCTACAGAACTCAACCTGCAAAGCTTTGAAACAAAAATGGCAATGTGTGTTAATGGTGTTACAGCTAGCAATGGAGGTCTGGAATAGTTCAGGTGTGTTGGTTGGAAGGTGTTTGAAGAATCTTTGGGCAAAACGCACGATGGAATTTGATGATGGCTTGCAAAATGCAGAACTGGCCCTGTTTTGCAAGAAAATGAGGAATTTGTGCACAAGGAGTTTTGAGAGGTCCAGGACTCGTGTTTCTGGCTTGTTAGGGTGTCTGAAAACTGTTTGACAACTTTGTTTTTGTTGGTTTTATCAGATGTGAGAGATGCCTTATGTTTTGCAAGTTTTCTTCTTCTTTAAGCAAAAGAGTGGAAGTGAGGTTATAGACTTGTACAGGCCATCCTATCACCCTGCACACAACCCTCTTGGCCCCTCTAATTAATGGATTTTGTTTGTAGCATAAGATCTGGTTCAATGCTCTAGGATGTTGTTTTGACATAGAGCAAAGTTCAAGCAAAAATGGCATTGTTACTTTTTCCATTTAAGGCTTAATCTAGTGTACAATACCCTAATGACCAAGACAATTCCTTGGCTCAATGGATATGCATTAAATTATGGAGTACAAACTGGTTTAGAGGCCTGTAATTGTGATCCAAGCTAGCTAGATCAGATTTGGCAAGTGGTATGAACATGTATTGGCCATGGATCAAAGTGAGTTTTTGCCAACTTCAAGCATTCTATTCTCCCTAACCACAAAGGTGTTTGAGGAGTTCTTGGACAATTTGGAAAGCTTGCAACATGTACTACAATCCATCTTTGAAATGCAACATGAAACTCCAAGTGGAACTATGTAAAAAATGGCCAAGAAGATGGGTTAAAATCCTGCCTAAACTAGGGCAAAAAATTTCTAAGTTAAAAGTTTTAGGTACCCTTGTTCCAAAAATCATAACTTGAGATACAAGCTTCTTTTGAGAAAACTTTGTGAATCAAAGTTGTATACTTTGTGATGGAACACAACTTTCGTGGTTCAAGTTTTGTTTGAATCCATTTGCATCTTGGTGAAAAAGTGGAACAAAGTTAGGAAAAAATAAGAAAATTTTATAACTTAGAAAAATTCTAAGTTATGAAATTTTTCCATTTTAAACCCTAATTTGCATTTTTTGGTTTCTTGATGAAAGATTTTCATAATTTGACATGTCTTGATGAAAAATGACCCTTGGCACTTGATTTTGACCAAAAAGTCAAAGTTTGATTTTCAGTATACAGTTAAATTTTGATTAGTTGACTGAAAAATTCATCTGTCAATCCTATGCATTTGAGATCTTTTGAACTTGTTGAATGGGTAAAGACAATGTTATTGAGTCCTTGAGTCCATGGTTGAGCTTGATTTGCCATTGTCTAGGTCAGACAGTCAAAAATTGCCTTTGTACAGTCAAAACCCTAAAAATAACCATTTTGCCCTTTTGGTGATCTGATCAAATTTCTTGTGGAATTGTGATCCAAACTTGATCAAATGGTTCATATGAGTTCATAATGTTGATGTGAGTCAAATTTCATGAGGTTTGACTATCAATTGGCCATAGTTGACTTTTTCCCCAATACAGCTGATTTTTAGGTCAACTGTCCAATTGACTGGGCAAAAATTTGGATCAAGGCTTGAAACTTGGTATGGACAAACTTGTGAGTACAATATGAAGTATGAAAGTCACTTTGGGCATTTTAGGTCAAAACATCACTGTGCATACTCAAACCCTAATTTAGGTCAACAGTGCAAGGAGGTGTCTTGAACAGAGCGAACCCCAGCTTGATCTTGAGTTCCAAGAGTCTTATGATGAGAAATGTTGATGAAATGAGAGGGCAAATTTTGGGGTACAACAGTTGCCCCTGCTCAATCTTCTTGAACCTGAAGAGTTAGATTGGCAAGTTTACCTTTCGCGACTCGAAGGTAAAAGAGGATTGGACACTGGAGTGATCGTAAATTTGCACTCGTCAAAACATAGATGCGGGAATGGGTTTAAAGATGCCATTTGGAGGTGGTAGAATCTTGCTGGAGATGAGCTTAAAGATGCCATCCAAGAATGTTTGTTGAATTGCAATGTGGTAGGTCAGAAGAATGAGTATTAAAATGGTATCCGTGTCTGGAATGCATTTGAACTGTATCTGGAGACTGAGTATGTATGAGTGAAAGAATGGCGTCCGTGTCTGGACCGTATCTAAGTTGTAACTGTATTTGAACTTTGAATGAATATCAGAATGACTGCCATGTCTAGAGTGTATCTGTATTGTATCTGAATTCTGAATGAGCGACAGAGAAACATCAGTGTATAGAGCATCTTTGGGCTAGGGATAAATTCCGAATGAGTGACAGAATGGCAACCGTGTCTAGAGCGTATCTGGACTGTATCTGAAGTTGAGATCTGTATGAGTAGCAGAATGACTTCCGCGTCTGGAGTATATCTGAGACTGTAACTGGGATCTGAATAAGTGACAGAATGACTTCTGTGGCGACTGCACTGGGGAGAATCAAACTGTTGGTGTAAGGGCCAGAATGGCATCCGTGTCTGGAGCGTATCTGAACTTGAGGTTGATAGTTGAATCTGAATGAGAGATAGAATGGTTGCCGTGTCTAGAGCGTATCTAGTCTGTATCGGATTGTTGAAGTTTGAATGAGTAGTAGAATGACCGTCGTGCCTGGGGTGTATCTGTACTGTATTTTGACTTGAAATTTTAAATGAGTAATAGAATGACCGCCGTGTCTGGGGTGTATCCATACTGTATCTGAATAATTATTAACAATGTCCTTTTAATCTTATCCTGAAAAGGGTAAAATGTTAGCTAAAACACAAAGTTATGTTGCATGATATGTATGATGCAATGAACTGTGTTTCATCAATGTCTATGATATATGAATGTAATGGGTGTGCATGTAAGTTGGGTAGCCGTCTTGCTGAGGAAAATAAATCCTTGATAACTGGAGATAATGAAATCTTTGATTGTTGTTGGGGAAATTAAATCTTTGATCGATGTTGGGGATTCCAAAAATCTTTGATTATTGAAGACGAGAAATCCTTGCTAACTGTTGACCGCTTGGGGATTAAAGATCTATGATTATTTGAGAAGGAGAAATCCCTGAACCACTGCTGGAGATTGAAGATCCTCGGCGATTTGTGGGGATTAACAAGGCCTTTTGACGACTTCTGCAGGGAATGAGAATCTTTCATGACTTTCCTGGGATATAGGGAACACTCTGAAAATCTCTATTGGGGAGTTAAAACCTAGGAGGCTTCTTCTTGGAGAAATGAGACCGAGAACCTTCGATCTTGTTGGGAGATGACTCTGTGGGGGAAATGTTCACTATTCTGGCTCCACTGGGGATAGGAATTTTCAGGGTTTTCGGGCTCCACTGGGGATCTTGAAGCTTAAACCTGATGGGAATTCTGAAACCTAACTTAGCTGGGGAATCAAGTTTTAGAATGAACTGGCTCCGCTGAGGATCTTGAAGCTTAACTCCGCTTGGGAAATATACTCCAAATTTTAGCTTTGTGGAGGATCTGAATGGTGTATCATAGGGGATTTCTTCTGAAATGGCACAAAGATATCTTCCTACACCTTTAACCTACCAGTAATTATCCTTTTTTCAATTTTGTTTTATTTGTAAGAAGTGATTATATTCAAATGCATATGCCTATTTAGCAAAACATTGGACGTTTTCAAATAAAACCTAAGTGTAAAAAGAAAAGGAAGGCAAGCAAATTTCTGTACTTTGAAGTATCTTTGTATTAACTTTGTGTAAGTATTTTGTACAAAGGAGACAGACATCCTAGTAAGAGAATGTTGTCATAAAAATGAGAAAAATTTATACAACAGAAAGATGGCTATGTGTAACAATTCCATGGGATTCCCATTCTGCTATAGCCTTCACAACTCTGAATATCTTGTCCATTCGCTACTTCGTCTGTCGATGAATGGATTGATCAGAAACTTGGAGCTTGTTGGTGAAGAGATTGTTCTTAAAGTGATCTGACGAGACGTAGTCATACGCTTTAATTCCCTAACTTTTGCCTGGACCGCCCTTTCGGGTTTTCGATCCACCGGGAAACCCTTTTTTGCCCAAGTCGCCCTTTCGGGTTTTCAACTTGCCGGGTGTACAGATTTTTTTGCTTTATCCCTAATTTTTGCCTGAACCGCCCTTTCGGGTTTTTGATTCACCAGGATGCCCATTTTTTCCCAAGTCGCCCTTTCGGGTTTTCAACTTGTCGGGTCGTTTTATGCGTAGTATCTTTTGACTATGTTTGTGTTCGCAGGGTGCGGCAAATCGTCGTCGTCCATGATGGTCATAGTCATTGCCCCACCAGAAAAGATGCTTTTGATCACAAATGGTCCTTCGTAAGTAGGAGTCCACTTGCCCCTGGGATCACTTTGCGGCAAGATGATCCGCTTGATTACAAGATCTCCGACTTGATATACCTGACGCCTGACTTTCTTGTTGAAAGCCTTGATCATCCGTTTTTGATACGTATGACCATGACAAACAGCAGTAAGTCGCTTCTCATCGATCAAATTAAGTTGATCAATTCGGGTCTGAATCCAATCGTCTTCACTCAAACCGGCATCCTTCATAATTCTCAAGGAAGGAATTTGGACCTCCATAGGTAAAACAGCCTCCATGCCGTATACCAAAGAAAAGGGGGTTGCCCCCGTTGACGTACGTGCCGTGGTACGATATCCATGCAGAGAAAATGGTAACATCTCATGCCAGTCCTTATAGGTGACTGTCATCTTTTGAATGATCTTCTTGATGTTTTTGTTCGCGGCTTCAACAGCACCGTTCATCTTCGGCCGATAGGGAGATGAATTATGATGATAAATCTTGAACTGCTCACATAGAGCGGTGATCATGGTGTTGTTCAAATTCGTACTGTTGTCTGTGATGATCCTGTCGGGGACACCATACTGGCATATGAGGTTCTGCTTGATAAAGCGGGCAACCACATTCTTTGTAACTGAGGCATAGGAAGCTGCTTCGACCCACTTGGTAAAATAATCAATAGCGACCAAGATGAAGCGATGTCCATTGGATGCCGTGGGCTTGATCTCTCCAATCATGTCAATGCCCCACATTGCGAATGGCCAAGGAGCTGTCAGAATGTTGAGAGGAACAGGAGGAATATGTACCTTGTCGGCGTAGACTTGGAATTTGTGGCAAGTACGGGAATATTGATGACAATCAGCTTCCATGGTAGACCAATAGTAGCCTGCCCTTAGAATCTTTTTAGCCATCGTATGTCCGCTCAAGTGGGTTCCAAATGTGCCACTGTGTATCTCAGTCATGATCAACTCTGCTTTAGTTTTATCCACACAACGAAGTAAAACACAATCATGGCTGCGCTTATAAAGGATGCCATTGCTTAGGAAGAACTTGGCAGCAAATCTCCTTAAGAACTTTTTGTCATTGACGGAAGCTCCTTCAGGGTATTCTCTAGTTTGCAGATACCTTTTGATTTCATGAAACCAGGGTTGTTCCACTACTTCTTCGGTATTAATCTCATGACAGTGCGCAGGTTCATCCATTTGCTCGATGGTAATTTGGGGAGCCTCGTTATCCCAGTTGAGTTTAAACATGGAAGACATTGTAGCCAGAGCATCCGCTAGCTGATTTTCTTCTTGCAGGAAATGCTCGAAGGTGATCTGCTCGAAATGAGGCAACAATGTTAAGACATGTTCTTTGTATGGGATAAGATTAGGATGCTCGGTGTCCCACTCTCCTTTGACTTGGCTGATAACCAAAGCCGAGTCCCCAAATACGACCAAAGATTTGATTCCCAAGTCTATAGCAGCCTTGAGACCAAAGATGCAAGCTTCATATTCAGCCATATTGTTGGTACAACTGAAGCAAAGTCGGGCAGTGAAGGGTGTATGGCAACCTTCCGGAGAAATGAGTACCGCACCGATATTGTTGCCAAGTGCATTTGAAGCACCATCAAAGTACAGGGTCCATCGGGATCCTTGTTCAGGTCTGTCATATGGTCTGTTACTTTCAATGTTGTCCAATGTCATGATGTCCTCGTCAGGGAAGTCGAATCTCATAGATTGGTAATCTTCGACGGCTTGATGAGCTAGATGGTCAGCTAGTACACTCCCCTTTATAGCTTTTTGGGTAGTATACTGGATATCGTACTCAGTCAGGATCATTTTCCATCTAGCGATTCTTCTAGATAAAGCAGGCTTCTCGAAGATATACTTGATCGGATCCATTTTGGAAATCAGCAAAGTGGTATGAGTCAACATATATTGTTTTAGCCGGCGAGTAGCCCATACCAAAGCGCAACAAGTTTTCTCGAGCAGTGAATAACGAGTCTCACAGTCGGTAAACTTTTTGTTAAGGTAATAAATGGCATGCTCTTTTCGGCCAGACTCGTCATGTTGGCCCAGTACGCACCCCATTGAGTTATCCAAAACAGTCAGATACATGATTAACGGCCTTCCTTCAACGGGTGGCATCAGAATAGGAGGTTCTAGTAAATACTCCTTGATCTTATCAAAAGCAACTTGACAATCATTGTTCCATTCAACTACCTGATCTTTCTTCAACAGTTTGAAAATTGGCTCACAGGTAGATGTCAGATGATAGATGAACCTCGCGATATAGTTTAAGCGTCCCAAGAATCCTCTAACCTCCTTTTCAGTACGGGGGAAGGCATTTCTTGTATAGCCTTCACTTTAGATGGATCAACCTCAATGCCTTTGTTGCTGACAATAAATCCCAAAAGTTTACCAGACCTAACCCCAAAAGTGCACTTGCTTGGGTTTAATCTGAGCTTATACTCCTTCAACCTAGCAAACAGCTTTTGCAAATGATCAAGGTGTTCTTCTTCTGTCTGTGATTGAGCTATCATGTCGTCTATGTAAACTTCGATCTCATGATGTATCATATCATGAAACAAAGCTACCATGGCGCGTTGATAGGTTGCCCCTACATTCTTCAGTCTGAATGGCATCACTTTGTAGCAGAAGGTACCCCATTGCGTGACAAAAGTAGTTTTCTCCCTGTCCTCGGGGGCCATTTTGATTTGGTTATATCCCGAGAATCCATCCATGAAGGAAAAAACCTTGTGTTGAGCTGTGTTGTCAACCAAGATGTCGATATGTGGTAGAGTAAAATCGTCTTTAGGGCTAGCCCTGTTTAAATCCCGATAGTCCACACACATTCTGACTTTGTCGTCCTTCTTAGGCACGGCCACAATGTTAGCAAGCCATTGTGGATAGGAAGTAACATCCAGAAAGACAGCGTTGAATTGCTTCATCACTTCAGCCTTAATCTTCTCAGACATGTCAGGCCTCATTCGGCGGACCTTTTACTTGACCAGTGGACAGTCTTCTCTTGTAGGGAGACGGTGAACCACAATATCTATGTCTATCCCTGGCATGTCTTCATAAGACCAGGCGAAGATTTCAACATATTCGTTCAACAATTGCACTAAGCGCTCCTTGACACTTGGTTCCAGGTTGGCACCCACTTTTACTTCTTTCCTGTCTTCCTCTGTCCCCAAGTTGATGGTTTCTAGCAACTCTTCATGAGGCAGAATAGCCCTCTCTTCTTGTTTCAAAAGTTTGGCTAACTCTCTCGGCACTTCACAGTCTTCGTCAACTTCGTACTCAGCATGATTGATCAAATCTTCAGAGTTATCGAAGGTTAAAGCAGAATAGTCATCCATGGAATCCGGAGTGGATGGGTACCTGCATTTGTGAGTGTGGATGTGTGTAAGGGATAGCCATCCTTAAAACAAACAAAAATGCAAAAGGAAAGAAAATGAACACAGCAGTTTATAGATGAAAAGCGTCCAATGATTCGTTAAAACATGTCATATGATAATGAAGAAGATCAAGCCCTTACAAATGGACCTACATGCCTCGGGCAAGGCACGAGGTGAAAATAGTGTGCGAATTGTTTTAGTTATTACAGACCATAAATGGGAAATTGTTCAAAGATAAAATTACTGGTTGATAAAGGTGATGGGAATAAAATCCTTTGCTTCCCAGTTTCTTAAACCCCCTTCGACGGTCGGAAAGATCCAATCCTCAAAGTGGCTCTCTTCATCTTTATCTTCTACAGCATTTATTCCATGGTGTGAGATCTTGACGGGTGGTCCTCCAACCTTGGAGCAACGCATAGCCTTTTGTCCTGCAGCAGTGAACCCCAACCCAAATTTGTCTGTCTTATGGGGAAAGTCAGGCAATTTCCCCCATACTGTAATCTTCCCTTCTTTAACTACAGCCTCTGCGTCCTTGAGAGATGCCAGCCTAGATACATGCTTGGGAACGACAGGCACCTCAACCATTGTCTTCACAACTGCTACCTCAGGAGATACTTCCTCAAAATGTTGGAAAGGCGTTTCGATGAACTCGCCATCCAACTCCACATTGCGGAAGGAATTGAGATGACTTATCATGTACTCTTCCTCGCCGTGCACAGTTATAATCTTACCCTTAACAGGATATTTCAGCATTTGGTGCAAAGAGGAGGTAACTGCCCCGGCATAATGGATCCATGGTCTTCCTAACAAACACGAATATGACGGACGGATGTCCATCACGTAAAAGGTGGAGTTGAAAACTTTTGTGCCTATTTTGATAGGAATATCAACCTCTCCATGAACCATTCTTTTGGACCCATCAAAGGCCCTAACAACGATGTTACTAGGTTTGAGGGTCAGTCCTTCGCAGTCCAAACGGTCTAAGGCTTTCTTCGGCAGCACATTCAAGGAAGAACCAGTATCAACTAAGACATGGGCGAGAGTGGTTCCCCGGCATTCAACTGAGACATGTAGCGTGTCATTGTGTTTCCTTCCTTTGGGAGTTAAATCAGCATCGGAAAAGCCCAGGCCATTATCAGCAGTAAGACTGGCCACACATTCTTGAAACTGGTCAGCCGAAGTCTCTTAGGGTACATGTGTCGCCTTCAAGAATTTGATTAGGGCCTTAGCATGGGCCTCAGAACAGAGTAGAAGAGCCAACATTGAAATTTTAGAAGGGGTCTGCCATAGCTGTTCCACAACGTCGTAGTCACTTTTTCTGATTATTTTCAAGATTTCATCCATTTCTTTCTGAGTGGTTTCGGGGATAACCACAGCATGAGCCTTCGTCCTGACAGGAACTTCTAGTATCCCCTTACCCTTATTGGTAGTATCAGTAGATGGTCTTACTTCAGGAGTATCCAATTCTTCAATCATTGGGCCTTGCATAGATGGCCTAACAGGTACCGAAGCTTTCAAGGGTCCGAAAACTGCTCGAAGGGGAGCAATCTCCGGAGAAAAGATCTGACCGCTGCGGGTTATCTTGCTTGTACCCACAATGTTCCCTATATCAGGGTCTTCTTCTTCAGAAATCTCTTGGACTGCCTTAATTTGTTTGATACCATGATAGAAGATTTCTCCTCCATATTTCCATGGTATTGTTTTGCTGGATTGGTACGGGACAGGTCCCGGCATGGTGATCTTTAATGGTACACATTCAGAGCTGGGTGTAATCCTGACAGGCCTTATGCAAGCCTTGGGAGGATTGTCGGAAATGGTTATGATTGCAATATCGTTGGTTGAAGTAGCAAAAGTAGCAGGAGTAACAGGATTGAAGGTATCAACAGGGGTTTTCTGGAAAAGTATCTCTTCGGTATCCATCAGACGTTGGACACCTGACTTCAACATTGGGCAATCACCTCGTATGTTCAAACAAAAATAGCAGTCTTTACCACAACCAGGAAAAATCCCGGCTCTCATCAAATTCTCTTTAATCACTAACAAATGAGTCAAAAGATTGGCGACATCAGTAACATGGAGGTCTTCTAACACGACATGAACATTGTGGCCGTGCTTGGGCATCAGAGCAGATATAACATTGGGCTTCTCAGGAGCATCAAATTCTATTTCTTTGGCATCAACCAGGTCCTGAATTTTGTTCTTAAGCGCCCAGCAATTATTGGTATCGTGTCCAACACTATCAGAATGGTAAGCACATTTGGCATTAGAGTGGTAGTATGGAGAGGAGGTGTTAGGGTTCTTTGGCGCTTCCTTCAAACTGGTAAGATTCAGCTTCAACAAATGGGGGAGTACCTGAGCTGGCGTCATATTGATTCGGGTGAACTTCTGTTGTGGCCTTTCTACCCGTTGTTGATTTGGTCTTGACTGATTGTTACAAGGTTGATCATTTGAAGAATTTTGAATCATCATAGGCCCTACAGTCGGCCGACGCTCGGTTCTTCCCTGACTCTTCTGAGAATACATAGTTGATGCTTCCTTCTTAGCTAGGAAAGGTTTCTTAACAGCTGTGGATGCGGAAGCATCCTTTTGAATCTTTCCACTTTTAATCCCGGCCTCAATCCTTTCGCCGGTCAAAATTAGCTCAGTAAATCCCACAGAAGAACTCCTGATTAGATGATTGAAGAAGGGGCCAGACAGGGTCCCCAGAAACATGTCAACTAACTCCCTATCTGACAACGGTGGCTGCACCCTTCCAGCCAGATCACGCCACTTTTGTGCGTACTCTTTAAATCCTTCATTGGAAACCATCCCCATACTTTGTAACTGAGTACGAGTGGGCGCCAAATCAGCATTGTATTGATATTGATGATAAAAAGCGGCAGCTAAGTCTTCCTAATTGTGAACCTCTGATCTCTCGAGCTGATAGAACCAGTCCAACTGTGTGCCAGATAGACTGTCTTGGAAAAAGTGTACCCAGAGGTCTTTATCGGATGAGTGGGGTTAGATTTTTCTGACATACGATCTCAGGTGCATCTTTGGGCACGACAGTCCGTCATACTTGGCGAATGTTTGCACCTTGAACTTGGGAGGGATAACAATCCCAGCTACCAGCCCTAGTTCTTCAAAATCCAAACCAGGTACCCTCTGCAACTCCATGGCTTCCAGTCTATCCTCAAGATTCTTATATTTATCATCCGCTGGAGGATACTGTTGTTCGGAGTAGTCTTCATCTTCTTCCTTTTCCTCCTCTTCAACCTCAGATTCATAAGGTACAGTAGTCCCTTTCCCTTTACCAACCCCTTCGTCAGACGTTGAGGGGAACTCAAGAACCTTTCTGGCATTGCTTTCAAACCTTCTTCCGAAAGTGGCTACTCCAGGTCTCTTTTTCTTTTTCTCTTTATTCTTCTCCAACAGAGCTTTGAGGTCCTCTTGACCCTTTGCCAAGGTCATGAGGAGTTGCTGGAATTGTGAATTTTGTACCTGCAGATCCTTTACCGTCTGCTCCAAATCCATCTTGCTGAAATAAACAGCGGAAAGATAGGGAAACCGGGTGTGAAGACCTGTTTATGCATATGATGAATGGTATGTTATTCATGTAATGCATTCAAGGATTCAGAAATTCAAATTTGTTGCAAACAAAAAGAACGCACGTCATATTAAGAAGAAATTGTTAGTACATAAGTGCCCCATGGGCAAAATATTACAAAATTCTTAATGTAGAAAGACATTGCACATCCTCTTTGGTGCGATGTAAGTGTTGAGAGTTTCCTCCTCATGAAGTCGGCGGGTAAGCTCCAAAACCTTCTTCTCACTGGCATAGAAACTGGCTTCAAAAGTATTCCGTTCTTCTTTGAGTTGGATCCAACTCTTTTGCATTTCTTCCCATGATGTTGGCATGTCAGGATGTAGGATGGTGTATGGAACCTCTCCTTCCATAACAGGCTCTTTGATCAAGGGGAGAATGTGAGGGTATGGCATCATAAGATTCTGGGCACGAGTTCGTACCCTCTTGAGGTAAGGCTCAAGGGGGATGGAATTCTTATGCCCTATTGTCTTACTATCCACTTTGTTGGGTATCCTCCAAGCTCTGATGAACCTTTGTCGAAGTCCTTGCACATCGTTGTCGAAGTCAAAAACTAGGTCAGGAATCAGCATGTCATGAGGGCCATCCCTCCGAGCATATCCAAATTGTCTCAAAGCTAGACAGGGGTTGTAGGTAATGCCTCCCATAATGCCAAGTAATGGGACATTAGGGAATTCCCCACAATGATCAATGATGATGACATTTTCTCTGGACCGAGAACACCAATGTACATCAGAATGTGTGAGGGTCATCAATCGTTGTGACCACCTTAAACCCTGCTCATTCTTCAGAACTGATTGTGGAAGGTGAGAAATAAACCACCTTGCTAGGAGAGGAGTACAGCACTTGAGAACACCTCTTTTCCTCATTGTTCATGTGTAAAATGAGTGTAGGATGTCCCCAAGCAATGTAGGTATAGGATTCCTGGATATGAAAATCTTGATAGCATTCACATCTATAAGTTGATCAGGGTTTGGGAACAAGACCAACCCATAGATAAGGAGTTCCACAATCTCTTCAAAGGCTTGTAGATCAAGAGAATTCCAGCAGTCTTGTGCCTTCTCAAACAGAAACTTTGCCAAGAAACCCTTGACACCACTTCTGGTTTCCCAATGCCCCTTGATGTCAGATGGTTACAAGTGTAATGCTTGAGCAACATCTTCAGGCTTTGGTTCTTTTTCCGTACCGTTGTAGGGTAGTTGATTAAGAATAGGAATTCTCAAGAATTGAGAGAATTCCTCCAAAGTGGGCACCAATTGGTAATCAGGGAATATAAAACAGTGGTGTAGGGGGTCAAAGAACTGGAAGAGGACTTTCACCATGTCTTCTTCAATGTTGGTGTTGACTAAGCTGAGGAGTCTACCATGTCTTTCACTGAAGAGAGAATTCTCTGGAATCCTATAAGTAAGCTCCTTGAGTTGAAGATAGATTCTCACAAGGTTGACTTGAATTGTTTTCCTGCGAAGAGATTCCATGACCTACAAAACAAGAACAAAGATGAAGATCCAAACCCTTGAAATGGTTAGTGGATGCATATGATGTTCATGATGTATGCAGAAATACATGTACAAGCAAGTCACACAAAACCCTAGTTTCAGGCTTGCATGAGGTTTCATAGGTAAGTACCCTCTTGAGTTTAGTTGGCTAAAAACCTGTCCTATAAATAGTAACCGGGTTCTAAGGAGCTCAATATCACTGGACTGTTTTCCATGTTCATTGTTTTGGTTTAGCCACTTAACTAGCGACCAAAATATTCCAAGAAAACAAACCTCAATGAGTGTCGTATCGAGTATCTACCAACTTCGGACTGCACCAAAGCTGGTCATCTCACTACCCCTAATAAAAGGCCAAGATGGTCAAGTAAGGTTCTAAAAGTTCATTAGTGCTTCATGACATCACTTAGCGGCCCCGTATTCTCTTTGATTGACTCAAAGGCTACCGGTACTCACAAATATGTCGCACTAATATAGCTATTGATTCAACTGTGTTGGAATACCCCGCACAGTTTCCACAATGTATTGTTATTTACCTATGAATGTTTCCCAAATCCGGGTAGAGGATTTCAAACCCAAACAAGAGAGTCAAATGTAAAGCAATTAAAGCAAACAATAATCATGCAAAAGGGTGATCTAAGCCCTAAGGTTACTCCACTTTTAAAATTGTCCCCAGCAGAGTCGCCAGTTCTGTGATACGGTGGGAGAACTGACTTAGGATTTTTCGTTTGTGTTCGCAAATGTTTCGGTTTAGCAAGAGTCGCCAGCGACTTTTTATTTTATCCTAAGGAAAGGTCAAAAAGCACAGGAAAGACCTTTGAGATGTTTTCTTGGGTTCGGGGAGTAGATTATAGAAAGGGAAGGTATTAGCACCCTTTCTATCCATGGTTATCCATGGGCTATTAGTTACTTGCTTAGATCACTTGCCCTTGCTTTTCAATTGTTTGAAATGGTGCTTTGTGTGTGGTTTTGAAAGATGTTTTTAAAAGAGGCCATCGTTGTGGCAACCTTTGTAATGATTCTTGTTTGAATGTATACAAAGGTGTTTTTGTCCTTTGAAAAGTTTTCAATGTTTGAAAGTAGGGTTTTAAAATTGTGTTGTGGAGTGTGTTTTGAAGATAGAAAGGATGTTTTTGCAAGCTTTGATCAAGTAACTAAGAGTTGTCTACCCTATTTTACTCAAAGATCTTTCTTATGTTTTTAACCCTTTTAACAGTGTTATTTCACCATTGTATTTGGTGAACAACCTTGTGTTAGGATGTTAAACTGAACAGGCGCGGGTCATCGTATAGACCATGATAGCAATTGTGTCAAGTATTTTTGGCAATTTTCTTGAGGGACTTGATCATTTTGTTTAGGCAACTCAGATAGCGTCATCGAGGGACTATGATCTTTTGTTTTGTTTTTGTTTTGCCAAAGTACTTGACATGCAACCATGGCCCATTTTTGAAGGCAACAAGTGGATTGAAACCCTAGGGGTGCGAGTGTGCATTGTGTTTGTTTTCATGCATTGTTATCTTGGATTAGGTCAAACTAGTTGTTGATTTTATTTGGCATACAAACCCTAGGTCTAATCATGGCATAATTGAAAGCATTTAAAGGTGCGAGAATTTAAATTCTACACTATTATAACATGATACACGGAGGGGGATACAAATTTGAAATGGGGATTATTTTGCAAGGAATTAAATCCTAAATTATTACAACCAAATTGAATGCATAAGATACAATATTTAAATGTACAATAAATAAATAAAATACAATAAATAAATGTTAGATAAAATGTGTTATGAAAAAAAAGATTTTTATGTATGTAAAAAGTATTTTTAAATATGAAGTGTAAATAATAATAAAAAGTCAATTTTAATTATTTTGCTTTTTAGGGCAAAAACCCTAATTTCTTAAATAAATAGTATTATTTGTTATTTATATACAATAATGTATTAATTTGTACAAAAAATAAAAGTATATTAAAAAAAGGTATTTTTAGTATAAAATATTAATAAAAATAAAAATGTATTATTTTTGTGTTTTTTGGTTCTTATTATTTAATAAAATATATTATATATGTACATATATGTATTAAATATATTAAGTGTGTATAAAATAAAATAAATTATTTAAAAAATGCATATATTTCAAGGAAATATTTTCAAATATGTATATAAAAATAAAAATAAATTATTTAAGTATTATTTGTATTATTTTTAAGTTTTAACAAAAGAAAATAAGATATTTAATATGTTTATATTAGGAAAAATTAGAATAAAATATCTAATAAATGGAAAAAAAATATGAAAATATTTTTGGGATATTTTTTATGTTTGCAAATAAAATATCAAAGTCAGAGAAAAATAAAAATGCAAAAATAATGAAAATACAAAGCAATGGGCCAAGGGGTGCTGAAAGTGAACTGGGGGGTGTCAAAAGCAAAGAAGTCTAGGCCCAGCCCAGAACCAACTTCATCTTCTTCCTCAGTTAAAAAAAAAGCGCGTTCTGTACATCAAATGATATCTCATGATTCCTTGGTTTTTTGACAAAACTCATAACATGAATTTTGTAGAGCATCAAATAACGAATCTAACCATATAAAAAACTTAAGCTAACTCTCAAAGACCAGAGAGAATTTCTTTGGCCCTAATTTTTAACCTAGTTTTTTCAGTAAGTTCATGAACAAAATTCTCCTAGCACGATTAATATAAATGAAAACTAAGCACATGTATGGCTTCAGGGCTATGAATACAACATCTTTCATTCACAAACCTAAGTCTAACTATTCCTAAATAGAGAGATAGAAGTTCATGAAATACCGGTTTCAGTTGACTTTGAGCTGGACAATGCAGCAACTTCCAAGAGTGCTTGAGGTTCTTTTGAGCTTGCCTGAGGTCCAATGAAGCTTTCCCAATACTTGGCTTATTTTGAAGTAGCCTGAATCGTGCTACAGAACTCAACCTGCAAAGCTTTGAAACAAAAATGGCAATGTGTGTTAATGGTGTTACAGCTAGCAATGGAGGTCTGGTATAGTTCAGGTGTGTTGGTTGGAAGGTGTTTGAAGTATCTTTGGGCAAAACGCACGATGGAATTTGATGATGGCTTGCAAAATGCAGAACTGGCCCTATTTTGCAAGAAAATGGGGAATTTGTGCACAAGGAGTTTTGAGAGGTCCAGGACTCGTGTTTCTGGCTTGTTAGGGTGTCTGAAAACTGTTTGACAACTTTGTTTTTGTTGGTTTTATCAGATGTGAGAGATGCCTTATGTTTTGCAAGTTTTCTTCTTCTTTAAGCAAAAGAGTGGAAGTGAGGTTATAGACTTGTACAGGCCATCCTATCACCCTGCACACAACCCTCTTGGCCCCTCTAATTAATGGATTTTGTTTGCAGCATAAGATCTGGTTCAATGCTCTAGGATGTTGTTTTGACATAAAGCAAAGTTCAAGCAAAAATGGCATTGTTACTATTTCCATTTAAGGCTTAATCTAGTGTACAATACCCTAATGACCAAGACAATGCCTTGGCTCAATGGATATGCATTAAATTATGGAGTACAAACTGGTTTAGAGGCCTGTAATTGTGATCCAAGCTAGCTAGATCAGATTTGGCAAGTGGTATGAACATGTATTGGCCATGGATCAAAGTGAGTTTTTGCCAACTTCAAGCATTCGATTCTCCCTAACCACAAAGGTGTTTGAGTAGTTCTTGGATGATTTGGTAAGCTTGCAACATGTACTACAATCCATATTTGAAATGCAACTTGAAACTCCAAGTGGAACTATGTGAAAAATGGCCAAGAAGATGGGTCAAAATCCTGCCTAAACTAGGGCAAAATTTTTCTAAGTTAAAAGTTTTAGGTACCCTTGTTCCAAAAATCATAACTTTAGATAAAAGCTTCTTTTGAGAAAACTTTGTGAATAAAAGTTGTAGACTTTGTGATGGACCACAACTTTCATGTTTCAAGTTTTGTTTGAATCCATTTGCATCTTGGTGAAAAATTGGAACAAAGTTAGGAAAAAATAAGAAAATTTTATAACTTAGAAAAATTCTAAGTTATGAAATTTTTCCATTTTAAACCCTAATTTTCATTTTTGGGTTTCTTGATGAACAAGTTTCATAATTTGACATGTCTTGATGAAAAATGACCCTTGACACTTGATTTTGACCAAAAAGTCAAAGTTTGACTTTTCAGTATACAGTTAAATTTTGATCAGTTGACTGAAAAATTCATCTGTCAATCCTATGCATTTGAGATCTTTTGAACTTGTTGAATGGGTAAATACAATTTTATTGAGTCCTTGAGTCCATGGTTGAGCTTGATTTGCCATTGGCTAGGTCATACAGTCAAAAATTGCCTTTGTACAGTCAAAACCCTAAAAATGACCATTTTTCCCTTTTGGTGATCTGATCAAATTTCTTGTGGAATTGTGATCCAAACTTGATCAAATGGTTCATATGAGTTCATAATGTTGATGTGAGTCAAATTTCATGAGGTTTGACTGTCAATTGGCCACAATTGACTTTTTCCCCAATACAGATGATTTCTAGGTCAACTGTCCAATTGACTGGGCAAAAATTTGGATCAAGGCTTGAAACTTGGTATGGACAAACTTGTGAGTCCAATATGAAGTATGAAAGTCACTTCGGGCATTTTAGGTCAAAACATCACTAGGCAAACTCAAACCCTAATTTAGGTCAACAGTGCAAGGAGGTGTCTTGAACAGAGCAAACCCCAGCTTGATCTTGAGTTCCAAGAGTCTTGTGATGAGAAATGTTGATGAAATGAGAGGGCAAATTTTGGGGTACAACACCATCCGAAGATGATTGTTGACAGGAAGTCTGAACTCGATTTTAGCAGAAAACTAATCAGAATAAACCGTTGAGGGATTTATCTGAACTAGTAAGAATCTGGAAACGAATCAGAATAAACCGTTGAGGGATTTATCTGAACCAGTAAGAATCTGGAAACGAATCAGAATAAACCGTTGAGAGATTTATCTGAACCAGTGAGAATCTAGAAACGAATCAGAATAAACCATTGAGAGATTTATCTGAACCAATGAGGATCTGGAAACGAATCAGAATAAACCGTTGATAGATTTATCTGAACCAGTGAGAATTTGGAAACGAATCAGAATAAACCATTGAGAGATTTATCTGAACTAATAAGAATCTGGAAACGAATCAGAATAAATTGTTGAGATATTTATTTGAACCAGTGAGAATCTGGAAACGAATCAGAATAAACCGTTGAGAGATTTATCTGAACCAATGAGAATCTGGAAACGAATCAGAATAAACCGTTGAGAGATTTATCTGAACCAGTGAGGATCTGGAAACGAATCAAAATAAACCGTTGAGAGATTTATCTGAACCAGTGAGAATCTGGAAACGAATCAGAATAAATCGTTGAGAGATTTATCTAAACCAGTGAGAATCTGGAAATGAATCAGAATAAACCGTTGAGAGATTTATCTAAACCAGTGAGAATCTGGAAACGAATTAGAATAAACCATTGAGAGATTTATCTGAGCCAGTGAGAATCTGGAAATGAATCAGAATAAACCCTTGAGAGATTTATCTGAACCAGTGAGAATCTGGAAACGAATCAGAATAAACCGTTGAGAGATTCATCTGAACCAGTGAGAATCTGGAAACGAATCAGAATAAATCATAGAGATATTTATCTGAACCAGTGAGAATCTAGAAACGAATCAGAATAAACCGTTGAGAGATTTATCTGAACCAGTGAGAATCTGGAAACGAATCAGAATAAACTGTTGAGAGATTTATCTGAACCAATGAGAATCTGGAAACGAATCAGAATAAACCGTTGAGAGATTTATCTGAACCAGTGAGAATCTGGAAACGAATCAGAATAAACCGTTGAGAGATTTATCTGAACCAGTGAGAATCTGGAAACGAATCAGAATAAACTGTTGAGAGATTTATCTGAACCAGTGAGAATCTGGAAAAGAATCAGAATAAACCGTTGAAATGTTTATCTGAACCAGTAAGAGTCTGGAAGAAATATTTTGTTATGTAGATGGTCGACCAGTCTTTTCTTGTTAAAAATCTTTGTCTGGTTGAAATTTGTTTATGATAATTTCTTGTCGAATGACTCTTTCCTGCAAAAGGTGAAGAGTTAATTGTATGCAATGTTATGATGTATGCGATGCATGGTGCAATGTTTGCCTCTCAAAATAAATGAGATTGCACTGTATGTACTTGAGTTGTCAATGTTATGACGTATGGATGCAAATGTATGGAATTAAAGATTGTTTGTGTCGTAGCGTTGCTGGAAGCGGGGAAAATAAATCCTTTCTAAAGCACTGATGAGTGGATTTCTAAATATAAACTCTGTTGTAGAAGGGAAAAGTCGGACATTGCTTGTAGACTTCGTGAAATCCTACTGGGGAAATCTGAGAAGTTGGGCAACTTACTGGGGACACTCCGGAGCGGTGGTTGGAAGTTTTACTCTGTCAGGAATAATGCTTGATACCAACAGGCTGCATACTGGGGATATGTTAGCGATTCTATGGTAGGATGTATTTGCTTTCGCTCATTCTGGAAAAGGTTCCTGCGGGGATCTTATGGAATGGCTTATAGATATTATCCTATCTCTTAAAGTCATTAGTAATTGTCTTTCCGTTTTTTTTTTTGTTTATTTGTAACAGTAGTCACGTTCAAATGCATATGCTCAAAAATAAATCATTGGATATTTTTGTAAACAAGACACAGAAACAAAGAAAAACAGATGGTTTTGCACTTTTAAAAGGGATATCTTTGTATTAACTTGAATAAGTATTTTGTACAATGAGACGAACATTCTAACGAGAGAATGTCGTCGTAAAAAATGAAAATTGATACAAAGAAAAGATAGATATGTGAAATAATCCCATGGGGTTCCCATTCTGTTATAGTCTTCATGTCTCTGAATGTCTTGTCCACTTGTCGCCTCGGCGAAGTCGTTTAGATTGATTTAGAGTCGTTTGAGTTGATTGGTCGATGTTGAGGATGTACTACAAGATGATCCAACGGGACATAGTCATACGCTTCAATCCCTAACTTTTGCTTGGACCGCCCTTTCGGGTTTTCAGTCCACCGGGATACCCTTTTTTACCCAAGCCGCCCTTTCGGGTTTTCGACTTTCCGAGTGTACAGATTTTTTAATTTTAATCCCTTATTTTTGCCCGAACCCTTTTGGTTCACCGGGAAGCCCTTATTTTTGCCTAGGCCAATCAACCTAGCGGGTCTTTGATCATGCGTAGTATCTTTTAACTATGCCCGTATTAACAGGGTGTGGGAGGTCGTCGCCATCCATAGTGGTCAAGATCATTGCTCCACCAGAGAATATGCTTTTGATTACAAACGGTCCTTCATATGTAGGAGTCCATTTGCCCCTGGGATCACCTTGTGGCAAAATGATATGCTTGATTACCAAGTCACTGACCCGATATACCTGACGTTTGACCTTTTTATTAAAAGCTTTGATCATGTGTTTTTGGTACATCTGACCATGATAGATAGCTGTAAGCCTCTTCTCATCAATCAAGTTTAGTTGGTCAAACCGAGTTTGGATCCAAACTTCCTCATTCAAACCAGCATCCTTCATGATCCTCAGAGAGTGGATCTGGACCTCAATAGGCAAGACAGCCTCCATGCTGTATACGAGAGAATAGGGTGTTGCCCCAGTTGATGTGCGAGCTGTGATACGATACTCGTGGAGAGCGAACGGTAGCATCTCATGCCAGTCTTTGTATGTGACTATCATTTTTTGTATGATCTTCTTAATGTTTTTGTTAGCAGCTTCTACAGGCAGTGATTATAATGTTGTTTAGATTCGTACCATTATCAGTGAGGATTCTCTCTAGGATACCGTACCGACAGATGATATTATGTTTGATGAACCGGGCGACCACATTTTTAGTAACGGAAGTGAAGGAAGCTGCCTCAACCCACTTTGTAAAATAGTCGATGGCCACTAAGATAAAGCGGTGTCCATTGGAGGTTGTTGGCTTGATTTCCCCAATCATATCAATTCCCCACATAGAAAATGGCCAAGGAGCCGTCAAGACATTTAGAGGAACCGGAGGTACGTGCACTTTATCAGCATAAATCTGGCACTTATGGCAAGTCCGAGAGTGTTGATAGCAATCTGACTCCATGGTAGACCAATAATAGCCTGCCTGTAGGATTTTCTTTTCCATCATATGCCCACTGGAATGGGTGCCAAAAGCGCCTTCGTGTAATTCAACCATGATCCTTTCAGCTTCAACTTTGTCTATGCACCAAAGTAAAACATAGTCATGACTGCGTTTGTACAAAACGTTGTTACTAAGGAAGAACTTAGCCGAGAATCTTCTTAGGAACTTCTTGTCATTCACTGAAGCTCCTTCTAGATATTCCTGAGACTCGAGATACCTTTTAACTTCATGGAACTAAGGTCGATCCACTACTTTTTCTGTACTGATCTCGTGATAGTAGGCTGGTTCATCCATCCGCTCAATGGTGATTTGAGGAGCCTCGTTATCCCAATTAAGTTTAAACATAGATGACATTGTAGCTAGTGCGTCTACTAGCTGATTTTCTTCTCGCGGGAAATGCTCAAAGGTAATCTTCTCAAAATGCGGTAACAATGTCAACACGTGTTCTTTTTAAGGGATAAGGTTGGGGTGTTTGGTGTCCCATTCCCCTTTGACCTGACTGATGACCAAAGTTGAATCTCCAAATACATCCAAGTATTTGATCCCCAAGTCTATAGCAGCTTTGAGACGAAGATGCATGCTTCGTATTCTGCCATGTTGTTTGTATAGTTGAAGCAAAGTCTGGCAGTAAAGGGAGTATGACATCCTTCCGGAGATATGAGTACAACACCGATACCGTTGCCAAGTGCATTGGACGCCCCATCAAAGAACAGGGTCCATCAGGATCCTTGTTCAGGTACGTCATATGGCCTGATTTCTTCACAGTTGTCTAACATCATGATGTCTTCATCCGGGAATTCAAACTTCATGGACTGATAGTCTTCCACAACTTGGTGAGTGAGGTGATCAGCCAATACACTGCCCTTTATAGCTTTCTGGGTAGTATATTGTATGTCATATTCTGTCAGGATCATCTGCCATCTCGCAATTCTCCCAGAAAGAGCGGGCTTCTTGAAGATGTACTTTATCAGATCCATTTTAGATATCAACAGAGTAGTACGGGTCAGCATATACTGTCTCAGCCGGTGAGCAGCCCATGCCAGAGCGCAACAAGTTTTCTCGAGCAGTGAATATCTTGTTTCACAGTCGATAAACTTTTTGCTCAGGTAATAAATTACATGCTCTTTTCGGCCAGACTCGTCATGCTGCCCCAGCATACACCCCATTGAGTTTTCTAAAACAGTTAGATATAAGATTAATTGCCTTCCCTCGACGGGTGGCAACAACACAGGAGGCTCTTGCAGGTAATCTTTGATTTTGTCAAAAGCAACTGGGTGTAGCGATAAAAAATGTAGCGGGGTAAATCGGAGATCGAATTATTGATTAATTCGTCTCACAAAAGCAAGAGTCGCCACCGCGCTTTATTATTTCCAAGAGAAAAGGGAAAAGAGCGAAATAAAACCCTAAAATATGCAATGTAAAATAATACTTTCTAAAAGTAATAAAAATACAAGGCGTTTTTGAAAAGAGATCTATGGTTCGGGGGTTGGTTATACAGTGGGAAGGTATTAACACCCAATGTATCTATAGTACTCTATAGGAACCTTTTGAAATATATGTTTATTAAAATGTTCGTTTGATTTAAAAATAAATTGTTTTGGCCGAAAAGGGGAACGGACGGGTTTTTGAAGGTACGACGACCTAATGTCGAAGTTTTGACTTAAAGGGTATAAATTTTGAAAAGATTGAATATTTGGGGGAAAATTATCCTAAGTTTTAATGAAATGAAAACATTCGCGTGATTGGATTTGAGGACATGAAGTCAACAAATTTAATCATTTTTTCTCTTGGATTTAGACGTAAACAGAATAATCATGTAAATACTGAATAATCAAACAGACAATTTAAGTAGCTAAGTGATATACAACTATAACAATGATTAAATAACAATCTAAAAGATGTGAACATGCATTTTTCATATTTTTGTTTAATATTAATTAAAGCGAGGGAATTAATTAAAGAAAATAAAATGTTTTTTTAAGTTTTTATTTTTTTATACGTATTTTTTATATTAATATAAAGTATTATTTAAGAATTATTAAATAAATCTAAACTAAATTAAAACTTTAAAAGTTATTAACTTAAATCTAATTAAAATAATACTAAAATTTCTAAATTAATCCTAAAGTTAAATTTAATAAAAATTGGTCACATTATTAAAATTTGTTTTAATTAAATTACTTCTTATTTGATTAAGTTTTACTAATTAACTAAATTAATAAAAATTCTAACAAAAAACTAAAAGAAAGCAAATAGAAAGGGGGGTGGCCAAAAAATAAAGGGATAGATAATAACAATTTATGGGCTAAAGGGTTTTTAAAGGGCCCAATCAAAAAAACAGAAGTGGGGGGTGTATAATGGGATTCGTTTGGGCTTTTAGGCAGGAAACAGGTAAGGTCTATTATTGAAGCAAGGTTTAGGGTTAAACACATTTTGTCTTAGTTTTGTTAGGGTTAGCAAAGGGGTTAAGGTTACAGCACCGCTGCTCTTCGTCTCGTTCTGGATTCGTCTTCTTCATGCTTTCATGCTCTCGCCTCTGACCTTCCCTTGCCCGAGCCACCAACGCCTCTTCTTCCCCATGTGTCGCTCAGTGATACGGTGTGAAGGTGACGATTCGTCCATTAACGCATTAAGTTTTTATGATTTTTGCATGTTTATGATTTGTATCCATTTTGATTCTGACTTCATTTTTTTACATGGGGTTTCTGTTGAGATATTGGAAAGGAAGAAGAAAAACAAAGCTACCTTTATGAAAAAGGAGGAAGAGGCGTTCCGGAGGCTTGCTGGCAGAGGAGTGAAGCGCGGTGGCTTGGAATCCCGGTATTTCGTTTCTTACTTCTTTTGTTTAGTGATGAAAATCCTGAAAACAAAAACTTTATCTTCTTCCTCTTGGTAGCCTTTGTATGCTTCACTGTTGCCTTCGAATACTTTTCTTCTCTTCTTCTTTGCTGTGCTTCAGTTGTTTTATTGGCCTATGATGGAATATTCTGAGGCCTTTGTGTCGCCTTGAACATTTCCTTTTTGTTTGGTTGAGGCTGGAAACAGATTATTGATGGTCAATGGTTTTTTGTATGGATTGACAGTGGTTAAAGGTTTGATGGTGTTTTTGGCTTTTGTATGGATTGACAGTGGTTTAAGGTTGATGGTTCATGCTGGTTTTGCTTCAGGTTTGGCCTGGTTTTGCTTCAGGTTTGGCCTGGTTTTTGGTTTGTGGCCTTGGTTTATGTTACAGGTTATCGTCTTTGAAAAGGGATAAGGCTTTGGCTGGACAGTACGTTGTGTTTACTGGTTTTTTAGGCCATGGTTAATGGTTGTGGCTTGAGACAAAGGTTTGTTGACAGGGGATTGTTTGTTAGGTGAGGCTTTTACTGGTTTATGCAGGTTATGGCCTTCGAAGAGTTTACTGGTTAGGCTTTGAAATGGTCATGGTTTTGGCCATAGTTTTGACATGGTTTTGACATGGTTTGAATGCAGGTTGTATGTATGTTTTGGTTTATGTTGCAGTTTGAGTTATTTGAACTCAGTTTTGGTTTTTGGCTTCCAAACGGTTATGATCTCTGAACTTTTCTTGAAGGGTTTGTTGTTATAATAGTTGGCTGGCCTTTTGCTTTGGATGATTCAGGTTTTGAATATTTTTACTATATTTTTTTGATACTTCTGCACTCTATACTGTTTTATTCAGTTTGTCCATATTCTTTTTCTATGCTTCCTTTCTTACTGTGCTACTGCAGTTTTGTTTATGTCCCTTTTCTGCCTAAGGCCAAAACCTGTAAACCCACACTCTTTCTCTCTTCTCTCTCCTTAGTACAGTTTGACATTAAAATGATGTTATGTACTTTTAAGTTCTGAAAAAGCAAAACTGGAAAATGATGAAAAATAGGAATATATTGCTTGCATATTTGGTTTTAAACTGCACATGTTTCTTTGTCAACTGCATTGTACAGTATGGAGCCTTTGTATTTTGACTTCTTCCCACATGCTGGATGGTTTACGTTGGACTTGTGTTGAAAATTGCATATGCTGCTGAACTATGCATTTTATTTGAAATATGCAGTGGATTTTGAATTATGCAGTTTACAATTAAAATGTGCAATTTTGACAAAAAATGAATTTGTGCATATTTTTAACTTGTGCATTCATATTTATCAAAAAAAATTCATCCCTTTTTGTGAACCGGGAGAAATCCCGTGATTTGCAAAGAGGGTAAAAAACTGATTCCAGCCGTTTGCTTTTAATGATGAACGCTAAATTAATTTTCTGCTTTTAATTATCTATTTATTTCTGACTTTTTCTTTTAATTCTTTTGCAGGTAAAATCAAATGAGCATCAAAGAAGTATTGGATAGAAGATGAAGATTTAGAACTTAGGAAAAAAATTAGGATAGCTTTTATTTTATTTTAAACATTGTAAAAATTATCATTGTGAATACGTTGTAAATAAATACGGTATTTAAACAACAATTGTAACAATTAGAATAAAATGAATAAAACTCCAATATTTTACCAATTAATTCTTTTCTTCTTTGCAATTATTTATTTTATCATTTATAATTCTTTAAATTATATAATAACTGAAAATCAATTCCAATTATTTAAATTCAGAATAATAAATAATTAAATAAACATCATTGACCAATTAACTTTTCTTCAATTATTTACTTCATTATTTATAATTCTTCTAAATTATAATAACTGAAAATAAAATTTCAACTATTTAAACTTAGAATAATAAATAATTAAATAAACGTTGTTTGGTCAATTAATAAACTTCTTTTCAAATATTTACTTTACTATTTATAATTCTTTAATTTATATAATAACTGAAAATAAATTCCAATTATTTAAATTCAGAATAATAAACAATTAAATAAACATCATTGATCAATTAATAAACTTCTTTTCAAATATTTACTTTACTATTTATAATTCTTTAATTTATATAATAACTGAAAATAAATCCCAATTATTTAAATTCAGAATAATAAATAATTAAATAAACATTGTTTTAGCATTGATCAATTAATAAATTTAGTGTTTCAAAAATAAACAGCTCTTGACTTGAAAAAGTTATGAATTTAAAATCCGCTTTGAAAATTGATAAAGATAGGTCAAAACACTCGCAATGTAATGATGCAGATGGGAGATGGTATCTTAGGTCAAAATTTGGGGTACAACAGCTGCCCCTATTTAAGTTTCTTCTATCCGGAGATATGAAGATTAAAATCTTCGTCTCGACGAGATTGAAGGTACTTAAATACATAATACGCAAATTTTTGCCCTAAGATACCGCCATTATGTTTGATATGAATGTAGTGATTGAATTCACAGAGAAAGATATTGTATGAAATAAGACAATGCTGGAGAAATCAAACACCAACAAAACACAGGGACAAGGATTATACAATACTGGGGAAATAAACCACCGACTTCAAGTAATAGACTCTTGACGGCGAATAAAAATTTGAGCGAATACGGACTCTGACCCTAACAAAGAATGCATCTTGCATAGGCCATAAAACAGATTATTGACCCAAAAATATCAGTGAGCTCACAACTCAAGGTCAAAGATAGACAGAGAGTATCAAATTCTGCTGATGATGGACTACCAACTTCTGAAGGTAAAGATTCATAACAAACCTCTCTGCGAGATTTCCCGAGATATACCAATTAATGTTGAGATATAATATGGTTGTAGATACACAAGCTGCTCAAATAAAGAAGCTGTCACTTGCTGTCTTCCCAAAAATATTATGACATACAAGCTGCTCAAATAAAGAGGCTGCCACTTGTTGTCGTCTAGGGGTGTCAATAACATACAAGCTGCTCAAATAAAGAAGTCGCCGCTTGCTGTCTTCCAAAAATACTATGCCAATAACATACAAGCTGCTCAAATAAAGAAGCTGCCACTTGTTGTATTCCAGAAAAATAATAACGTACAAGTTGCTCAAATAAAGAGACTGCCGCTTGCCGTTTTCCAAAATAATAATAACGTATAAGTTGCTCATGAAGAGACCGCCGCTTGCCATTTTCCAAAAATAATAACGTACAAGTTGCTCATGAAGAGACCGCCGCTTGCTGTTTTCTGAAATAATAATAACATACAAGTTGCTCATGAAGAGACTGCCGCTTGCCGTTTTCCAATGATGACAATAACGTACAAGTTGCTCATGAAGAGACCGCCGCTTTCCGTTTTCCAATGATGTCTATAACGTACAAGTTGCTCATGAAGAGACCGCCGCTTGTCGTTTTCCAAAAATAATAACGTACAAGTTGCTCATGAAGAGACCACCGCTTGTCGTTTTCCGAAGAATAACTCAGAAGGAAATTGCGATGACACTGGCAGAGAATAAAATCTTCTTCAAAGAGAACCATGAATCAATCCTTCCCGAGGAGATCACATACTTAAAGGTGCAAAATAAATGCACCATTCATCTAGGTCGCGATTTCACTGGGGAAAATCATGAGATAGCCTACGCAAGAGACAACAACTCCCTCCAGGAATAAACCAGAGAGAAAACAGTCAAACAAGACTCCAACCAATGAGAAAGTAACTCGATTGGGGAATTCATCCTATCCAGAAATAGACAAGGTAAGCTAAATCAGAAATCATCCACGAGGATTAGCTCAGTTGGGGAATTTAGAAAGGAAGCACATTTTCTGCCTAAGCTAACCTTCTACTTGGAAAGAAACATGTACGCTGTTTGAATAAACAAAGTACAACCCAAAATCAACGGCAAATGTGAATATGCATATTGATGTAAGTGTAAATGAGTAAATGAATGTTATGCTAACAAAACGAATAGATGGAGTAACTTGAAGACAATAAGATGTCACGACATAATAGATACTCGGCCAATCTTAAAAAGACGGAAAATAACTGGAACTGGAACCACAAAGCAACGTCGGAGCGTATCACGCTACAAGGCTCAAGTCTTCTGAGGAGAAAAATATTCAAATCCAATCTTCTAATACCAATAGACCACTAGCATGAGACAAAGCGTACCACACTTCAGAAATTTCCCAAATAAAGGCAGCCAAAACAACGCTTAACTGGAACAACTAGGGAGTCACCAAACTTAGTACCGCGAGAAACGTAAGTTTAACACGACCAACACCTCATGACGATTTTGAAATAAAAAATGTTCATCATGCAAGGATAAATTACTGTACTGTTTCGCATTTCATGGCTTGACCATCCTCGGAACAACTGTTGATATTCCTTTCATTATTCACGACACATTTTTAAAATAAGAATACTTTAAATAACTTTGTTTCAAATATTTCCGTAAAAATTTTGATTTTGCCCACAAAAGGTAAATGCTCAAATTTCATTAATAAGATGGTAGTTCGCTAAAAACGCGACTCCAACGGTTTACAAAAGTTTGGGAAATAGTACATGAAAGAAAGGGTTACACAAAAACAATGATCACTATTCTCCCTAACAACTTCGAATTCCAACATGTGCTCAAATGCCAAGACCGGTCTGACCAAAAGCTTGCCTAAGCCGCCTCTTAGGGTTTTCAACTTAGCAAACTGTCAACTCAAACCTAAGCGAAATACTTCTTGACTACATCGGCGTTCATGGAGCGCAGGAGCTCTTCACCGTCCATATTGGTGAGAATCAAAGCACCTCCAGAGAAAACCTTCTTAACGACATACGGTCCTTCATAATTCGGAGCCCACTTGCCCCTAGAATCAGGTTGGAAAGATAATATCTTCTTGAGCACAAGGTCACCTTCTCTGAACTCGCGTGGTCGAACCTTCTTATCAAAAGCCTTCTTCATTCTCTGCTGATACAATTGACCGTGACACAATGCTGTCAATCGCTTTTCTTCAATTAAATTCAACTGATCATATCTACTTTGACACCATTCAGCCTCAGAAAGTTTAGCTTCCATCAACACTCTCATAGACGGAATCTCGACCTCCACGGGGAGTACTGCTTCCATACCATAAACCAGGGAAAATGGGGTTGCGCCTGTTGAAGTTCGAACTGAAGTACGGTATCCATGCAGAGCAAACGGAAGCATTTCATGCCAATCTTTATAAGTTACCACCATCTTCTGGACAATCTTTTTGATGTTCTTGTTAGCAGCTTCAATAGCCCCATTCATCTTTGGTCTGTAAGGAGAAGAATTATGATGTTCGATCTTGAACTATTCACAAAGCTCTTTCATCATCTTGTTATTCAAATTCGAGCCATTATCAGTGATGATCTTGCTCGGGATGCCGTATCGACAAATGATTTGATTCTTGATAAATCTGACTACCACGTGTCTGGTTACATTAGCATAAGATGCTGCTTCCACCCATTTAGTAAAATAATCGATCGCTACCAAGATGAAACGATGACCATTTGAAGCTTTGGGTTCAATCATTCCAATCATATCAATGCCCCACATAGAGAAAGGCCAAGGTGAAGAGA
Organism: Vicia faba; assembly: GCA_948472305.1. NCBI lineage: Eukaryota > Viridiplantae > Streptophyta > Magnoliopsida > Fabales > Fabaceae > Vicia > Vicia faba. Next base: position 1,075,445,496 of record OX451738.1, read on the forward strand.
TAACGTTGAGGAGGGTCGGTGGCACATGTATCTTGTCCGCATAAATCTGGCATTTATGACATTTCTTCACATATTTGCAGCAATCAGATTCCATTGTCATCCAATAGTAACCAGCTCTCAACATCTTTTTAGCCATCGCATGTCCGTTGGCATGAGTGCCAAAGGATCCTTCATGTACTTCTTGCATCAGCATGTCTGCTTCACGTCTGTCTACACATCTGAGCAAGACTATGTCATAATTTCTCTTATACAAAACTTCTTCATTGAGGAAGAAACTGCTTGCTAATCTTCTCAACGTCTTCCTATCTTTATTGGATGCCCCAGGCGGGTACTCTTGAGTTTGAAGAACATGTTTAATGTCATAGAACCACGGTTTATCGTCGGTAACCTCTTCTACTGAGAATACATGAGCAGGTCTGTCAAGGCGCATAACTCGGATTGTAGGCACATCGTTCCAACCATTCACTTGAAACATTGAAGACAAAGTAGCTAAAGCATCATCCATTTGGTTTTCATCTCTATGGATATGATGTAATTCTACTTTGTTGAAGAAAGTTAACAATCTTCTAGCATAGTCTCTGTAAGGGATCAAACCAGGATGACGAGTCTCCCATTCTCCTTTGATTTGATTAATTACCAATGCCGAATCTCCGTAAATATCAAGAATCTTAATCCTTAGATCCACTGCTTCTTCGAGACTCATAATACATGCCTCATACTCAGCCATGTTGTTCGTGCAGTCAAACTTCAATCTCGCCGTGAACGGGATATGAGTACCTCGGGGAGTGACGATGATTGCCCCAATTCCATTTCCATAAGAATTTACAGCTCCGTCAAATATCAAACCCCAATGGGATTCGGGATCAGGTCCTTCTTCAGGTAACGGGTCTTCACAATCTTTAGCTTTCAAGTATATAACATCTTCATCTGGGAAATCAAACCTGATGGATTAATAATCGTCAATTGGTTGGTGAGCCAAATGGTCGGCTAAAATACTCCCTTTGATTGCTTTCTGAGGGTGATACTCAATGTCATATTCGGATAACAACATCTGCCAATGAGCTATTCTTCCAGATAAGGCGGGCTTCTCAAAGATATACTTGATCGGATCCATTTTGGAGATCAACCAAGTGGTGTGGTTAATCATATACTGGCGCAGACGGCGGGCAGCCCAAGCTAAAGCACAACAGGTTTTCTCAAGCAATGAGTATCGAGACTCACAGTCTGTGAATTTCTTACTCAGATAATATACAGCAAGTTCTTTTCTTCCAGTCTCATCTTATTGACCAAGCACACATCCCATGGAATCCTCCAATATAGTCAGGTACATAATCAAAGGTCTTCCTTCCACCGGAGGAATCAAAATGGGAGGTTCAAGCAAACATTCTTTGATGCTATCAAAAGCTCTCTGACAATCTTCTGTCCACACACATCCTTGGTTCTTTCTGAGAAGCTTGAAAATCGGCCCACAGGTAGCAGTCATATGAGATATAAATCTAGAAATATAGTTCAGTCTCCCAAGGAATCCTCTTACTTGTTTTTCCGTCTTGGGTGCGGGCATTTCTCGAATAGCTTTGACTTTATCAGGATCTACCTCAATACCTTTCTGACTAACAATGAAACCCAGAAGTCTTCCAGAACAAACACCAAAAGTGCACTTGTTGGGATTCAGACGGAGTTTATACTTTCTCAAACGCTGGAATAACTTCAATAAATGCTCCAAGTGATCTTCTTCAATTTGTGATTTGGCAATCATGTCATCTACATACACTTCTATCTCTTTATGCATCATGTCATGGAACAAAGCAGTCATGGCCCTTTGGTATGTTGCACCAGCATTCCTCAAACCAAACGGCATAACCCGATAACAAAATGTTCCCCACGGTGTAATGAAAGCTGTCTTCTCCATATCTTCTGGTGCCATCTTGATTTGATTGTAACCAGAGAAACCATCCATGAAAGAAAAGACTTTGAACTTTGCGGTACTGTCGACTAATACGTCAATGTGCGGTAATGGGAAGTCATCCTTTGGGCTAGCTCTATTCAAATCTCTATAGTCTACACACATTCGAACTTTACCATCTTTCTTAGCAACAGGCACTATATTGGCTAACCATTGAGGATAGACCGATGTAATAAGGAAACCTGCACTAATTTGTTTTTGAACTTCTTCTTTGATCTTGTCAGCCATATCTGGACGAGTCCTTCTCAACTTCTGCTTAATCGGCGGACATTCAGGTCTCAACGGTAAACGATGCTCCACAATATCGTTGTCCAAACCTGGCATATCTTGGTAGGACCAAGCAAACACATCAACATACTCTTTGAGAAGCTCCAACATTTTCTCTTTGACCTCTGGGATAAGCAATGCTCCGACTTTGACTTCCTTTTTATCCTCTTCATCGCCCAAATTGATCATCTCTATAGGTTCTTCAAACGGCTGAATAGTCTTTTCATCATGCTCAAGTAAACGGGAAATCTCATCAGGAATCTCTTTACTATCCTCTTCTTCGGCTCTGAACACAGGGAATTCAAAGTTGGGAGAGGGTATAGGATCATTGTTTTCAATGGTTAAGTCATGGATTAATCTGCACATATGATTATGCTTTATTTTAGAAATCGATTTGTACAAATAAAACAAAAAGTTATTATATTTTCCTATTACTACCAATTAATTTTCATTACTATTTCCCAGAAAAAGTGAAAAATAAAACAGTAGTGGATAAAATAACATTTTTATTCATAAGGGGAAATACTTGAAACAAAGAGCCCAGACATTTCTCTTTTGCCTTGGGCGGAGCAAAAGGATTTATTTTCAACATAGCCCGACACAAATACTTTTCGCCTTGGGCAGAGCGAAATTTTTTTTCAAAAATAAAACAAAACATTACTCAGAAATGTGCATCACAACAGGAACATCAACAGCAATCCAGTTCTGGCAAACCACTCCGTGCGTTACAAAATCGGGTAAATCCTCTTCAGAATCGTCTCCTATTACAGCATCAACCTCAGGAGGAGTCGGATGGATAAAACCTGCGCTTCGGAAAACCTCTTGTATCGGACGAGTAACTACTTCCTGCTTGACTCTTGTAGACACGGGATGAAAACCAAGACCTTCTCCAGACTTGTTCTCAGGCAAAGTCAACACCTGGCCCCAACCTTCAGCCGAACCACTTTCAACCACCCATCGCGCATCCTCAAAAGAAGAAATAGATGTCCCTTGCTTCTTCACTTCATTGTTAGCAACAGATAGAGCTTGGAATTGGGTTCCAACATCCTCATCAGCATCAATAAAAGAGAAAGATGACAAATGGCTTACCACCATAGCCTACTCTCCACCAATCATTACCAGCTTTCCATGCCTTACAAACTTCAATCTTTGATGGAGCGTGGAAGTGACTGCCCCTGCATCATGGATCCATGGACGACCCAATAGACAACTGTAGGCGGCACGAATATCCATTACTTGAAAAGTGATCTGAAAAGTATGAGGGCCAATTACTATAGGAAGATCCACTTCACCAATGACAGTCTTCCTAGAACCATCAAACGCTTTAACAATTACCCCACTAGGTCTCATGGGAGCACCTTGATATGAGAGTCGAGATAATGTAGTTTTGGGCATTACATTTAACGACGACCCTGTATCTACCAACACACTTGATAAAGTATCATTCCCACAACTTATTGAGATATGCAAAGCCATATTATGGTTCCTTCCCTCCTCCGGAAGCTCTTCATCACTGAAACCAAGATTGTTACACGATGTAATATTTCCCACAGTTCCATCAAATTGGTCAACCGTCACATCATGATCCACGAATGCCTGGTCCAAGACCTTCATCAAAGCTTCTCTATGGGCACCAGAATCTCTCAGTAAAGCAAGCAAAGAAATCTTGGAAGGAGTTTGCAATAGTTGGTCCACAATCTTATATTCACTTCTCTTGATGAGCTTCATAATCTCATCATCCTCAGGATGTGGGATAGGTTCATTGGATCGGCCTATCTCAACCCTTGGTTCAACATTTCTCGCTGGAATTTCTGCCGGTATGGGTCTCCTGACTTGAACTTCTGGTCTTTTCAAAGGTACTGCTGCAAAGACGCGTCCGCTTCTCGTAACTCTACTCACATCAGCGATGTTAAAAAAAGATGGCCTTGTCGGTATAGGGACTTCTACCCCATTCTCAATCATTGTGGCATTATACTTATACGGTACAGCTTGGTCTGAGTTGTAAGGCACAGGACCATGTGGATAAATGATCAAAGGATCAACAGGTGCAGTCTGACTGTCGTAAACGATCTCTGCTGATTCAGGCAAATTGAATCGTGGTATTATAACATTCACTTTATCCTCTGGATCTCTGTCATATGTAATAGTGATAACCCTCTGGTCTAACAACTTTTGAATATCCTCCTTCACAATAGGGCAATCAACCTCTCTTGAACAAAATTCACAAACATCATAATCATGCTGATGCCTAACAAAGGCAAGTCTTCTTAAGCTCTGATGTAACCTGATCAACGACTCTCTTATGTGTTCAACTTGAAAAACTCGAAACTTTCCCGGACAACCTTCCACCATATTCACTGATGCTGCCCCATGTCGAGGCAAAGGATTATCTCTAACATTTGGGTTAACATCCTTGAAAGACAAGATACCATTCTTAATCAACCTCTGCACGTCCGCCTTTAGAGCAAAACAATTTTCAAGGTTGTGCCCCGGCGACCCTTGATGATATTCACAAAACTGATCCGCCTTGTACCACGGAGAAGTACTATTTGGTGCGACAGGAGGAGGTTTTGTCGTTATGAGGTTCTTTCTGATAAGAGCAGGGAACAATTCAGTATAAGTCATAGGAATGGCATCGAATTGCGGTTTTCTTGGTGAACGGTTCTAGTTGTTGAATGGATAAGCCTGTTGTCGAGGCTGCTGCTGAAATGGCCGTTGTTGAGTTGGTGGGGTTTGATGAGCTGGGGTCATCAAAGCCGGGCGGACAACCAGAGTGACTGCCGCAACGTGTGAGTAACCTCTCCTTGGTCTCCCTGGGAAGATTGCGCTGACATCTTGCTCTTTTCTTTTTGGGAAAACACTTCCAAACTTCTTAGTACTGCTAGACGGACTTCCTTCTTTAACCAAACGCCCTTCACGAATCCCTTCCTCCAATCGCATGCCCATGCTTACCATTTCGGTGAAGTCACTGGGTGCGCTGGCGATCATTCTTTCATAGTAAAAGGAACCTAAAGTCTTCAAGAATATCTTCGTCATCTCTTTCTCCTCAAGAGGAGGATAGATTTGAGTAGCAATTTCACGCCACCTCTGGGCGTATTCCTTAAAAGATTCTCTGTCTCTTTGGGACATCGCCCGGAGTTGATCCCTATCCGGTGCCATGTCAACGTTATACTTATACTGGTGAACAAAAGCTTCGCTAAGATCGTTGAAGTTGCGGATCCGAATGCTGTCTAAACCCATATACCACTTTAGAGCGGCACCCGTCAAACTGTCTTGAAAATAATGAATCAACAAGTCATGATCATCGGAATATGTAGACATCTTTCTCACGTACATAGTCAAGTGACTCCGAGGACACGAATCACCCTTATATCTTTCAAATTCTGGCACTTCGAATTTTGCTGGAATCTTGACATTTGGAACTAAACAAAGGTCATGAGTGTTCTTTCCAAACAAATCCTTCCCCTTTAACGCTCTGAGCTCTCTCTGCATTTCTTGGAATTGATCTTGAAATTCTTCCATTCTATCAAAAAGACCCAAACTTTCAGCAGGCTCGGCAGGATAAGTAGGTTCATTCAAGTATGGCACGGAGTGAACCACAGGAGCGACAGTTGTCATCACCGGTTGTGGGAAAGGTGTCACAGACGGGATTACCCGTGGCATGGCAGTTGTCTCTGGTTGAGGAAGAGACAAAGCAGGTTGAAACAAAGGCTGTACGACAGGCTGATACCCCTCTGGCACAAAGTTGTAAGGCATTCCCCACGGAAAACCTTTTGGCATCTGATGTTGAAGCGGAGAGTTGATTTGAGTCACAGATGTTGGAACGGTGACAATCTCGGAGACCACAGTAGTTGAAGTCTGAATCTCAGCAGCTGTAGTCGATGGCTGATTCTGAGCAGCCACCAAACTTTCCACTAGCGCAGTTAACTTTTCCATCTCGACACGAAGGGTAGCAACCTCCCCGCGAAGCTCGTGGTTTTCCTGTTCCAGATCTTCCATTTTCCTCTGACGATTGGCTCGAGTATCGTATCGATGAGACAGCTTGACAATCTTTGGAGTGGAAAAAGAAACAAGGATAAGACTCTAGAAAACATGTGAAGTGGAATGTTGGATGATGCAGGATATGTGGTGCAACTGATAATTCATTTTAATAGTTTTTCAAGGAACTTCAATAATTTTGCACACATCAATGGTAAAGGAATTTGGAACAACAAAAACCCAATCCATTAATCAAAAGCGGTAAATTACAACTTACAACTTTGGAACAACAAAACAATAAATTACAACTTTGGGATAACAACCCAATAATAAAAGCAGTAAACTACAACTGTGGAACATGAAGCCCGTAATAAAAGCAGTAAATTACAACTTTGGAACATGAAACCCATAATAAAAGCAGTAAATTACAACTTTGGAACATGAAGCCCATAATAAAAGCAGTAAATTACAACTTTGGAACATGAAGCCCATAATAAAAGCAGTAAATTACAACTTTGGAACATGAAGCCCATAATAAAAGCAGTAAATTACAACTTTGGAACATGAAGCCCTTTTACAGAGTTTTACAAAATGACAACAGCAAAATAAAACTAAAAGCTAAAGATCACTCAGAATCATCAGATGAAGGACCAAATGCCAACTGTAACTGGAGCTTCCTGATCTTCTCTTCATAAAAGTCTTCCATCTCTTTCTTCTCAGCTACCAGTCGATCAATGATTTCCTTTTGCAGATTAGGAACAAGAGCAACGCTTACCGAACCTTCCTTCTTTCTCTTCCTTTCACTAACATACTTCTTCAGTAAAGCATCCTTTTGACGAAGTTTCTCATCATGATCAATGAACCAGCCGTCTTGAATAAATAACAAATCCTCCTTTTCCTTTAGTTGTCGAGCCAGGACCCGATTCTCATATTCAGACATATTATACTTTTCTTTCCAAGCATCTCTCTCGGACTTCATCCTAGCCAGATTTCCTTGGTATTCTCCCATATTCTCGATAGGGATATCAAAAGATGATGATGCAACGGTAGGGAATAAAGGTTTCTCAGGTTTATAGGGCATCTTGAGAGCACAAGCCCTAGCGCGGACCCATTGTAGGTAAAGCTCCAAAGAAACGGTACCCCTATGTCCTAACATATCTCTCCCTTTCCTATGGATGTGGCGCCAAGCTCCTTCGATCTCCCTCTTAGCTGCCTGGTGATCTTGTCCTTATTGTAAAAAGAAACCACTCACATGGATGTTGTTTGGCTTGTCCCTCATCGGGTATCCAAACTGACGGCGCGCGAGAACAGGGTTATAGTTAATTCCACCTTTCGTACCGAGGAGAGGTGTGTTAGGAAAAGCACCACAGCTATCGATGATCTTCACGTCATAGTAAGCTCGATTATACCAATCAATGTCGAAATGAGTGAGAGCCATAATTTTTGGCGCCCATCGCGGCTCCTTCTCGAGATCCCAGAAAACATCAGACCTAGGCAGATGAGAAACATACCACTGATACAACAACGGTGCACAACAAATGATCATCCCTCCTTGGTAAGAGTTTCGAAGATGGATGGAGTAGTAGGTATCTCCTAGCAGCGTAGGGACCGGATTTCCAATCAAGAAAATTCGGATGGCGTTGATATCCACAAACTTATCAACGTTAGGGAACAAGAATAGACCATAAGCGAGTAAAGAAAAGACGTCTTCAAAGGCAATAGTATCTTTTATCTCAGCGAAATGACGAGCTTTCCTCAACAAAAACTGCGCAGACAAACCTCGGATTCCCCCTTTTGTAGTCATGTTCTTCTCTATCTCTGACTTCTTCAAGTGGGTGATGGTCGCTATCTCGTGAGATTTGGGTTCCTCTTCTAAGCCAGAAAAAGGAACACAGTCGGTGATCGGCAAACCAAGTATGTAGGAGTACTCTTCTAAGGTGGGCATTAACTGGTAATCCGGAAAGGTGAAACATCGATACAAAGGATCGTAAAATTGGACTAACGTATTAAGGATGCCTTCCTTCATCTTGCGCTTTATGAGAGGTATAATGGACCCATACTTTTTCTGAAAATCTGTCGGGTTCTTAATCTTAGGGATTAAACTCTTCAGTTCTTCAATCTCTGGCTCCTTAAAACTAAAACTTCGAGTGTTTCTCCTTCTAAATTCCATAATAATAGTACCTGAGATGTCTGCAAAAATCATTCCTAAGTCCCTTGAAAACAAGTTTTTTTTACAAAAAAAGTTGATGAATGCATGAATGAATGATAATGCAACAGTTACACACAAGTTCACAAACATGGGGTTCAAAGGTTCAACGTTTCAGCATGGAGTCGAGGGTAAAGCCCACCCCCAAGGTATGTACTAACGGTTCAATCACACCTGTAAGACAAGGTTCTAAGAGTTCCCAGAGTCTACATTCCTCCTTCGGATATTACCAACGTCTTGATTACTCAATAATTAGCAATATTCTCAAGAGAAACTCATCCGAGCGTAGCATCGCGTAACAACTACTTCTGAATTACTCCGTTATAGTCTCCGCGCTACACCTAAAAGGCCAAGATGGGTTAGAGTTCTACGGTTCTCAATTTCTCTGGCTCCTAGGTCGAAAATAATAATGTATTCCTGATTACTCGGTAAACAAATATTAAGTTCAAGAGGGCCTTCCATCGAGTGGGGGATCTCATGCCTCCTTCTTCGGGATTACTCCCTCAAAGTTAACATGACTGTACCGCCCGTCCTATTCTTAAGTGTAACTTAATCCGGGTATAGGATTCGTCCTTTGCAAAAAAAACCCAAACAACCCCAATTTAAACACATAATCAAACAAATCAAATAATAATAAAACAGATAAGCCAAATTAGGCTTAACCCACTTAGGGATGGACCAGCAAGAGGTCAATCTTTCCCCAGCAGAGTCGCCAATTCTGTAGCGATAAAAAATGTAGCGGGGTAAATCGGAGATCGAATTATTGATTAATTCGTCTCACAAAAGCAAGAGTCGCCACCGCGCTTTATTATTTCCAAGAGAAAAGGGAAAAGAGCGAAATAAAACCCTAAAATATGCAATGTAAAATAATACTCTCTAAAAGTAATAAAAATACAAGGAGTTTTTGAAAAGAGATCTATGGTTCGGGGGTTGGTTATACAGTGGGAAGGTATTAGCACCCAATGTATCTATAGTACTCTATAGGAACCTTTTGAAATATCTGTTTATTAAAATGTTCGTTTGATTTAAAAATAAATTGTTTTGGCCGAAAAGGGGAACGGACGGGTTTTTGAAGGTACGACGACCTAATGTCGAAGTTTTGACTTAAAGGGTATAAATTTTGAAAAGATTGAATATTTGGGGAAAAATTATCCTAAGTTTTAATGAAATGAAAACATTCGCGTGATTGGATTTGAAGACATGAAGTCAACAAATTTAATCATTTTTTCTCTTGGATTTAAACGTAAACAGAATAATCATGTAAATACTGAATAATCAAACAGACAATTTAAGTAGCTAAGTGATATACAACTATAACAATGATTAAATAACAAACTAAAAGATGTGAACATGCATTTTTTATATTTTTGTTTAATATTAATTAAAGCGAGGGAATTAATTAAAGAAAATAAAATGTTTTTTTAAGTTTTTATTTTTTTATACGTATTTTATGTATTAATATAAAGTATTATTTAAGAATTATTAAATAAATCTAAACTAAATTAAAACTTTAAAAGTTATTAACTTAAATCTAATTAAAATAATACTAAAATTTCTAAATTAATCCTAAAGTTAAATTTAATAAAAATTGGTCACATTATTAAAATTTGTTTTAATTAAATTACTTCTTATTTGATTAAGTTTTACTAATTAACTAAATTAATAAAAATTCTAACAAAAAACTAAAAGAAAGCAAATAGAAAGGGGGGTGGCCAAAAAATAAAGGGATAGATAATAACAATTTATGGGCTAAAGGGTTTTTAAAGGGCCCAATCAAAAAAACAGAAGTAGGGGGTGTATAATGGGATTCGTTTGGGCTTTTAGGCAGGAAACGGGTAAGGTCCATTATTGAAGCAAGGTTTAGGGTTAAACACATTTTGTCTTAGTTTTGTTAGGGTTAGCAAAGGGGTTAAGGTTACAGCGCCGCTGCTCTTCGTCTCGTTCTGGATTCGTCTTCTTCATGCTTTCATGCTCTCGCCTCTGACCTTCCCTTGCCCGAGCCACCAACGCCTCTTCTTCCCCATGTGTCGCTCAGTGATACGGTGTGAAGGTGACGATTCGTCCATTAACGCATTAAGTTTTTATGATTTTTGCATGTTTATGATTTGTATCCATTTTGATTCTAACTTCATTTTTTTACATGGGGTTTCTGTTGAGATATTGGAAAGGAAGAAGAAAAACAAAGCTACCTTTATGAAAAAGGAGGAAGAGGCGTTCTGGAGGCTTGCTGGCGGAGGAGTGAAGCGCGGTGGCTTGGAATCCCGGTATTTCGTTTCTTACTTCTTTTGTTTAGTGATGAAAATCCTGAAAACAAAAACTTTATCTTCTTCCTCTTGGTAGCCTTTGTATGCTTCACTGTTGCCTTCAAATACTTTTCTTCTCTTCTTCTTTGTTGTGCTTCAGTTATTTTATTGGCCTATGATGGAATATTCTGAGGCCTTTGTGTCGCCTTGAACATTTCCTTTTTGTTTGGTTGAGGCTGGAAACAGATTATTGATGGTCAATGGTTTTTTGTATGGATTGACAGTGGTTAAAGGTTTGATGGTGTTTTTGGCTTTTGTATGGATTGACGGTGGTTTAAGGTTGATGGTCCATGCTGGTTTTGCTTCAGGTTTGGCCTGGTTTTGCTTCAGGTTTGGCCTGGTTTTTGGTTTGTGGCCTTGGTTTATGTTACAGGTTATCGTATTTGAAAAGGGATAAGGCTTTGGCTGGACAGTAGGTTGTGTTTACTGGTTTTTTAGGCCATGGTTAATGGTTGTGGCTTGAGACAAAGGTTTGTTGACAGGGGATTGTTTGTTAGGTGAGGCTTTTACTGGTTTATGCAGGTTATGGCCTTCGAAGAGTTTACTGGTTAGGCTTTGAAATGGTCATGGTTTTGGCCATAGTTTTGACATGGTTTTGACATGGTTTTGACATGGTTTGAATGCAGGTTGTATGTATGTTTTGGTTTATGTTGCAGTTTGAGTTATTTGAACTCAGTTTTGGTTTTTGGCTTCCAAACGGTTATGATCTCTGAACTTTTCTTGAAGGGTTTGTTGTTATAATAGTTGGTTGGCCTTTTGCTTTGGATGATTCAGGTTTTGAATATTTTTACTATATTTTTTTGATACTTCTGCACTCTATACTGTTTTATTCAGTTTGTCCATATTCTTTTTCTATGCTTCCTTTCTTACTGTGCTACTGCAGTTTTGTTTATGTCCCTTTTCTGCCTAAGGCCAAAACCTATAAACCCACACTTTTTCTCTCTTCTCTATCCTTAGTACAGTTTGACATTAAAATGATGTTATGTACTTTTAAGTTCTGAAAAAGCAAAGCTGGAAAATGATGAAAAATAGGAATATATTGCTTGTATATTTGGTTTTAAACTGCACATGTTTCTTTGTCAACTGCATTGTACAATATGGAGCCTTTGTATTTTGACTTCTTCCCACATGCTGGATGGTTTACGTTGGACTTGTGTTGAAAATTGCATATGCTGCTGAACTATGCATTTTATTTGAAATATGCAGTGGATTTTGAATTATGCAGTTTACAATTAAAATGTGCAATTTTGACAAAAAATGAATTTGTGCATATTTTTAACTTGTGCATTCATATTTATCAAAAAAAATTCATCCCTTTTTGTGAACCGGGAGAAATCCCGTGATTTGCAAAGAGGGTAAAAAATTGATTCCAGCCGTTTGCTTTTAATGATGAACGCTAAATTAATTTTCTGCTTTTAATTATCTATTTATTTCTGACTTTTTCTTTTAATTCTTTTGCAGGTAAAATCAAATGAGCATCAAAGAAGTATTGGATAGAAGATGAAGATTTAGAACTTAGGAAAAAAATTAGGATAGCTTTTATTTCATTTTAAACATTGTAAAAATTATCATTGTAAATACGTTGTAAATAAATACGGTATTTAAACAACAATTGTAACAATTAGAATAAAATGAATAAAACTCCAATATTTTACCAATTAATTCTTTTCTTCTTTGCAATTATTTATTTTATCATTTATAATTCTTTAAATTATATAATAACTGAAAATCAATTCCAATTATTTAAATTCAGAATAATAAATAATTAAATAAACATTATTGACCAATTAACTTTTCTTCAATTATTTACTTCATTATTTATAATTCTTCTAAATTATAATAACTGAAAATAAAATTTCAACTATTTAAACTTAGAATAATAAATAATTAAATAAACGTTGTTTGGTCAATTAATAAACTTCTTTTCAAATATTTACTTTACTATTTATAATTCTTTAATTTATATAATAACTGAAAATAAATTCCAATTATTTAAATTCAGAATAATAAACAATTAAATAAACATCATTGATCAATTAATAAACTTCTTTTCAAATATTTACTTTACTATTTATAATTCTTTAATTTATATAATAACTGAAAATAAATCCCAATTATTTAAATTCAAAATAATAAATAATTAAATAAACATTGTTTTAGCATTGATCAATTAATAAATTTAGCGTTTCAAAAATAAACAGCTCTTGACTTGAAAAAGTTATGAATTTAAAATCCGCTTTGAAAATTGATAAAGATAGGTCAAAACACTCGCAATGTAATGATGCAGATGGGAGATGGTATCTTAGGTCAAAATTTGGGGTACAACACTTGGCATTCATCATTCCATTCGACTACTTGATCTTTCTTCAAGAGCTTGGAGATTGGCTCACAAGTAGCTGTCAGGTGAGAAATGAACCTGGCGATGTAATTCAAACGTCCCAAGAACCCTCTGACTTCCTTCTCAGTATGAGGAGCAGGCATCTCTTGTATTGCTTTAACTTTGGCAGGATCAACCTCAATATCTTTGTTACTGACGACAAAACCTAGGAGTTTATCGGACCGTACTCCAAATGTGCACTTGTTTGGGTTCAATCTCACCTTATACTTCTTCAGTCTCTCAAACAACTTTTGTAAGTGATCAAGGTGTTCTTCTTCTGTTTGTGATCTGGCTATCATATCATCTACATATACCTCTATCTCATGATGTATCATGTCATAAAATAAAGCTACCATGGCGCGTTGATAAGTCGCCCCAACATTCTTCAGTCCAAATGGCATGACCTTATAACAGAAAGTGCCCCACTGTGTAACAAAGGTTGTTTTCTCCATATCCTCAGGTGCCATTTTGATTTGGTTGTAGCCTGAGAAACCGTCCATGAAGGAAAACACTTTGTGTTGTGCCGTATTGTCAACTAGAATGTCGATGTTGGGAAGTGGGAAATCATCTTTGGGGCTTGCCCTATTCAAATCTCTGTAATCCACACACATTCATACTTTACCGTCTTTCTTGGGCACAGGAACAACATTGGCAACCCATTGAGGATAAGAGGTAACAACCAAGAATCCAGCATTGAATTGTTTCATGACTTATGCTTTAATCTTTTCCGACATATCGGGCCTCATGCGACGAACCTTTTATTTTACTAGAGGACAATCTTCCCTCGTAGCCAGGCGATGCACTACAATGTCTATATCTAGTCCCGACATATCTTCATATGACCAGGCAAAGACTTCAACATAATCGTGTAGTAACTGAACCAGGCGCTCCTTGATATTAGACTCCAAATTAGCACCCACCTTGACCTCCTTTATGTCTTCCTCGGTTCCTAAGTTAACTGTTTCGACCGGCTCTTCGTGCGGTTGAATGGTCCTTTCTTCTTGTTGCAACAACCTGGCCAATTCCCCTGGCACCTCACAATCTTCATCACCTTCGTCGTCAGCTTGGTAGATCAGATTTTCAAAGTCACAATTGGCCATAGCAGAACTGTTACCCAAGGGATCCTGAGTGAATGTAGATCTGCATTTTTAATATGTGAGTGTGTGTAAGAGCATAACTATCTTTTGAAAGAAATAAAATGTAAGAAAGAAAAGACAAAGAAAACAGAATTTGATGCAAGAACGTCCATGATTCATTAATTACATATGAGAATGAAGTGACAACCCTCACAAATGGACCGTTGTGCCTTGGGTAAGACACAAGGTTTTAAAAGTCTGAATTTGTTTAAATATTACAAGCCTGGAAATATTACAAGACAATTACTCTTGAATAAAAGTAATAGGAATGAAATCTTTGGCCTCCCAATTGTTGAGCCCTTCGCCAATGGTTGGAAAAATCCATCCGTCCATGTCACAGCTTCCATCATTGTCTTCTACTGGATTGACTCCTTGATTACTGATACGCAGAAGTGGTCCCCCAATGCGACAATGTCGAACAGCTCTTTGGGCCTCTGAAGTGAACCCCAACCCAAATTTGTCGGATTTGTAGGGAATATCCGGAAGCTGACCCCAGATAGTACATCCTCCCTCTTCAACTACTGCTCGAGCATCTTTCAACGAGGCCATCTTCAATAGAGGTCTGGTAATCTTCGGAACCTTTGGAGTAGACTTGGTTGCCGCAACCATTGCTGGAACTTCCTCAAAGTTCTGACAGGGAGTCTCTATGAATTCACCATCCATTTCAACATACCTGAAAGAGTTCGGATGGCTAACCATGTACTCCTCCTCTCCGTGAACTGTGACAATCTTTCCTCTGATCGGGTATTTTAGCATTTGGTGTAGGGTAGAAGTGACGGAACCATCACCATGGATCCAGGGTCGACCCAACAGACAAGAGTACGAAGGGAGGATGTCCATCACATAGAAAATTGAGTCAAAAGTCTGAGTCCCAATTTTTATGGGGATACTAACTTCTCCGTGCACTATCCTATTGGAGCCATCAAAGGCCCTCACTATGATGTTGCTTGGTTTCAAGATAAGCCCCTCGCAATCCAGTCGGTTGAGAGCATTTTTGGGCAAAACATTCAATGACGAGCCGGTATCTACCAGAACATGGGCAAGTGTGGTTCCCCTGCATTCAATGGAAATATACAAGGCATTGTTGTGCTTCCTTCCCTTAGAGGTTAAATCAGCATCGGAAAAGCCAAATCCATTATCAGTAGTTAGACTGGCCACACAGTTTTCAAATTGGTCGATGGAGGTCTCTTGGGGCACGTGGGCAGTCTTAAGAAACTTTACCAAGGCTTTGGCGTGGATTTCAGAACATAAAAGTAAGGACAACAATGATATCTTCGAGGGGGTCTGCCCCAATTCTTCGACAATGTTGTAATCACTTTTCTTGATTATCTTCAGGATTTCTTCTATTTCTTTTCTAGAAGCTTCAAGGATGATCTCGGGACGCTCTCTTGCTTGGACAGGCTCATTCAGAGCCTCTTTGCCCCTTGTATCGGTAGTAGGGATAACAGTAGGAGTATCATTGGAAGTGTCAGTAGGAGTGGTAGTAGGAATGATCACAGGAGTAGTAACAGTCTTTGGAGAAATCTCGGGTGAGAAGATTCTTCCACTTCTTATTATTTTGCTGGTCCCAGTGATGTTACCGATATCAGGATCAATATCTCTCACAACTTTGTCTTTAACAACCAACTGATCTTACTTGACGCCATAGTAATAAACGTTAGACCGATAACTCTAGGGAACAGCTTTATCCGAGGAGTATGATATTGGTCTTGGCATAATGATGATTAAGGGTGCAGATCTGGGAACAGATGTAATCCTGACAGGTCTTTTGGTGGAGACCCTGGGAGGATTGTCGGAAATGGTGATTATCGAAACATATTGATAATAACTTTTGATAAGAGGTAGCTTTTTGTTGTACCCCAAAATTTTCCCTCCCATATTTCTCAAGACATTGCAAGAATAATCTCCAAATGGCTCAAGGTTGCTCAAGGGTTGGACATTCAAATCATCTCCTAAGGCAGTCAACCTCAAACTAGGGTTTTGTGTTGCATCAAGGTCCTTGCATCCAAATGACCTCAAGTGCTCCCCAATGTCCTAATATGTTCTCAAGTTCATCCATGTCAAAATTCAAGCCTTGCAGAGGAAGTTTGGTCAGTCAATTGCTCAAGAAATCCAAAAATCGACTGTGCTAGGGCAAAAGTCAATTGTGACCTACAAATAGTCAAACTTCAAGATTTTTTGTCAACATTCTCATTTTGGAGGATATTTCATCATTTGATCAAGGGTTGATCATGATTCATTAAAGATTGCTCAAAATTCATCAAGACTCAAAAGTTGCTAAATTAGGGTTTTGTAGGAAAAGTCAACTCAACTTTGACCAAGCATAACTTTCTCATACTTTATGAGAAATGACCCATCCAAATCTCATTTTGAAGAGGATGCAATTTCCAACAATCCATCTTCACACCCCAAGATCAAGAAATGCACTCACAATAAGTTATAAATTTGGACGTTATAGGTCATTTTTGAAAGTCAACAAAAATACCTTTTTTTTCAAAGCTTATAACTTGAGCATGGAATATCAAAATGAGATGAGACCAAAAGGGTTGGTTAGAGGACATATCAAGGTTTCTAAAATGTCTAAGAACACCTCCAAAAGTTCAAAATTGAAGAAGTTATGAATTGTTGAAGTTGGGCATTTTTTCAAAATTGCCAAAAGTCAACTATCCCCAAAACTTCAAATTTTGTCAAATGGGCCCACTTTTTTCCACTTGATTTGATCTTGTCACACTACACACGTGCCCTATCTTCAGTCTTGTGTCCAAATATTAATTTTTATATTTTATTTGATTTTTATTGAATTAATTCATTTTTAATCAATTTAAATCCAAATAAAATCCAAATCTTGATAACTTGGTATCTTTTTGATTGATACAGGCTTTAATTATCATCATGGACAGGATCAAACTCGTATCAAGCCATATCATGCACAAAATATTGGATTTGGAATGAAATTGGAAGCTTTTTAATGGAGGATCATATCATATCTTCAAGCATTGATTGGCAAGGATTCAAAGCCCAAAACCTGACCTGATTCATTCCATTATACTTATACAATGCAAAGGCACGAAAATTAGGACAAAGAGGCTGCACAATCAGAAGAATAAAAACTTGAAAAAAGGCAAAAAAGCTTGAAACTGAAAATGTGCTTAGAGGCAATTTTAGAACAAAATCTCCATGCTATCCTCTTGCTGGACATCCACTGAGTCAAAACCAATCCTTTACAAGCTCTGAAACCTCATCAAACGCGCTGTAAGTATCCCTGAAAACCGCCCTGCATCTGAAATCGCAACCTCTCATTCTTGCATTTTTTTGACAAACCATGGACATATTCTTGATCCTTGTATGATTTCTAAACTTTCTGCAATATTTAATTGTGTTTTTATAGCTTGTAATGCCATGCCCGAATCTAGGGTTCTTGTTTCTTGTTTTGGGGGGTTTTAGTTTCAGGAAAAATCAAAGCAAATAATGGACATAGCCATGTTCAGGAGGGAGAGACGAAGCGAACCATGGTCTTAGAATCAATTTATATGGCCTACAGTTGATTTTAGGAGACACTTATGGATTTAGCTGCGGATAAAAATCCGTAGGTAAATAACTAGGTTTTCAACGAGGAAGACGATGACACGTCCCCCTCCCATTGGATGATTCAAATCTCGCGCGTTTTCTTTTATAATTCTGGCATATTATTTGTTTTATTATATAATATTTGTTATCTATCATATTAACAAATGGTGCATAGTGGTGTAGTGGCAAGGCGTTGGCCAGTGATCAGCAGGACCTGGGTTCGAATCCCAGGTCCCCCCATATTACTTTGCAGTTTTTCTTCAGGTGTTCTGGCGCTTTTCAGCAATCATGGCCTATCATACTCCTTCAGATCCCAAGCGCCAGATGGCCTCCAGGCCAAATCTGATGGCCCAAGGGTGATGTCCACCATACACCCAAGTCAACATGCGCGTGGAGAAGCAGAAAAAGTCATACAGGCTTGCACGTTTGGGCCTCAAAAATGCTGATCTCACCCTCCAAATCTAGCCCAAACCCCTTGGTTATTTCTATTCTTTTTTTTATATTTCTTTTATTTATTTGTTTTGTTAATTATTATTTTTATTATCACTAACCAATTAATTTTTTTCCTCATAAAATCAAAAACACAAAAATATATTTTATTTATTAAATTAAATTCATCATTTTATTTTTGTAAATAAATTAATTCAATTAATTTAGTTTTAATTAGGTTTAACTTTTAATATTTTTTTGCAATATTTAAAATCAATGTAGATAATTAATTTTTACTAACTTTAAATCAAATTTATTTTATTTCTTTAATTACTCAAAAATCCAAAAATATCTTTTTAATTAATTTATTTATTTATTTAATTAGCTTAATTTAATTTCTTCCATAAATTCAAAAATAAATAACAAAAAATGCTTTCTTTTCAAAAAGGGTCAAAACCCTAAAAAAATGCGCCTGATTTAATTTTCTCGCACACGGTCCATTTTACTATATTGATGTAATTGTTTTCCGGAATGTAATAGTTAAATTAGGACTTTAATTATTTATCGCTTTATTTTACTTTCCGTATTTTAATTTCAAGTATTTGTTTTTGGCGATGTAAATACCCGACGCCTTGTAATAGTTTAGATTTAATTTCCGTAAATTTAATTTCCGCAATCTATAAACTGTTAGATGTATGGTAATAGGGAATGCATGACAATATCGAATGTATGAACCTAAAATCAACATAGCTCACCCATGACATGTGCAAAGATAAAATTAACCGAAATAACACACTCGCACATGCGCACTCTTAGGGTACACCTCACTTGGTTGCCTTCGAATGTGGTCATTGAGTATAGGAAGTTTTAGAGGTCGCCCTCTTGTCCAAAGATCATAGTTGCCTCGAAACGGTTGCCTCGGAAAAATGATCTAAGACATTAGGGTTACCGCTAAGGCGTCCTAACATTGCTTTAGTGACCACACGTCCCTTAATCAAATTGACCCGTAAAACTCCAACGACGATGCTACCTACTCATCAATAGTGGGATAGCGTTGTCTAAAGGACATTTGTATAGATTAATTCCTTTTTCGAGTAGGTAGATGGTTCTTAAGTACTTGCTCCTTTCAAAACAAAACAAAACTTTTCGCATTTACACCTTTCAAACAAAAACTTCTTTCAAACCCACAAACACAAAGAAAAGCAATTTTTGAAAACACTTTGAGCAAGTACCTAAGAACCCGTGGATAACCACAGATAGAAAGGGTGCTAACACCTTCCATTTCTATAATCTACCCCCCGGACCCGAGAAACATCTCGAAAAAGGAATTTTTCTGTGCTTTTTTCCTTTCCTTGTTGGATAAAATAAAAGACGGTGGCGACTCTTGCTTACCGCGACATTTTGCGAAAACAAACCCAAAACGCGAACCAGCATTCCAAAACAGTCAGTTCTCTTCCCACCGTATCACACTTTTCAAATAGGATTTCTTTGTTGGTCATCAGGCGCTGGACGCCTATCCTTAGTAACAAACAACTGTTCGGTAGAGACTTGCACAAGTGGCAATTTTCATCGCTACCCGGAAACAGACCGGCTTGCAGTAGATTCTGTTTAATGGTCAACAATGGGGTGATTAAGTCATTCACAGAGGAGACGAAACGATCATCATCAATGGCGTTGATACCTTGGCCATGTCTGGGCATTAGCGCCGTTATTACATTAGGCGTTTCTGGTAGATCAAACTCAATCTCTTTAGCATCGATAAGGTCTTGCACCTTATTATTTAAGGCCCAACAGTCATTTGTATCGTGCCCCGGGCTTTCAGAATGGTAGGCACATCGAGCGTTCGGGTTATAGCGAGGAGAAGCAGTATTGGAGTTCTTGGTAACTTCTTTTAAAGTTGTCAAATTGGTCTTCAAAAGGTGTGGCAAAATCTGAGACATGGTCATGTTGACCCGGGTAAACCGTCTCATGGGCGCTTCTGGTTTGCGCTGATAATTTCGCTACTGATTTGGCACAGGGTTAGAAATCATGACAGCCCCTACCGCCGGGCGACAGTCAGTTTTATTTTGATTTCTATAGTCATATACAGCACTGACCTCTTTCTTTCCAACAAAGGGCTTCTTCACCATACTCGAGGATGAATCTCTTTGAATTTTGCCGCTTTTTATACCGGCCTCAACCCGCTCACCAGTCATGATTAATTCGGTAAACCCAGCTGAGGAACTCCCAATCAGGTGATTGAAAAATGGTCCTGACAAGGTGCCTAGGAACATATCCACTAATTCTCTATCGGATAGAGGGGGTTGTACCCTGCCTGCGATATCCCTCCATTTTTGATCATAGGTTTTAAAACCTTAACCCGTTCCCATGGACATGCTTTGTAACTGCGTCCTAGTCGGAGCCAAATCAGCATTGTACTT
The DNA here is from genome assembly GCA_948472305.1 of Vicia faba. Lineage (NCBI taxonomy): Eukaryota > Viridiplantae > Streptophyta > Magnoliopsida > Fabales > Fabaceae > Vicia > Vicia faba. The sequence continues at coordinate 1,075,466,142 of OX451738.1, forward strand.
ATATTATTTGTAGAAAGCGGCGGCCAACTCTTCCCAATTGCAAACATTGGTCCCTTCCAATTGATAGAACCAATCCAATTGCGTCTCAGATAGGCTCTCTTAGAAGAAATGCACCCATAGATTCTTGTCAGCCGTGTGGGGTTGAATCTTTCTGATGTATGACCTTAGATGTAGTTTCGGGCAAGAGACACCATCGTACTTGGCGAAATTGGGGACCTTGAATTTTTGTGGGATGACAACCCCTGAGATGAGTCCTAATTCTTCAAAGTCCAAACCGGGTACCCTCTGAATTTCCATAGCATTCAAACGATCCTCTAGCTGTTTGTATTTATCATCAGTAGGAGGATATTGTTCCTCAGAGTAATCAGGCTCTTCCTCTTCTTCGGATGTTGGGTCGTTGTTCACTTCCTGGGTTTGATTATCTCCTTCGCCTGATGATGTTGTAAAGTCCAAAGTTCGCTTGGCTTGTCCTTTAAACCTTTTTCCCATGATCACAACACCAGTTGATTTCTTCGCTTTCTTCTTCTTCTCTTTAGCCAGCAAAGTCTTCAACTCCTTTTGTCCTTTTGTCAGAGCCAAGAGCATTTGTTGAAACTGGGCGTTCTGCGCCTGAAGATCTTTCACAATCTGTTCAACATCCATCTCACTAAAATAAATAGTAGAAGGATAAGGTGACATGTTATGAGAAACATGTATGATGTTATGATGAATGAAGATGCAATGTGCAAATGATTCCAAGGAAAATTAGAGATTTAAATTTGTTCAAACCAAAAAGGAACACACGTCATATTAAAAATCCGAGTTTGAATACATCATGCCTCCTTGGGCTTACAATGAAAGAAACAAAATACAACCAAACTCTTAAGACAAAAAGACCGAACGCATCCTCTTTGGAGCAATGTAGGCGTTTAAGTTTTTCTCTTCATGGAGCAGTTTGGTGAGCTCCAGAACCTTCTTCTCACTGGCGTAGTACTGGGCTTCAAAGGTGTCTCGCTCTTCCTTCAACTGAACCCAAGCTTTCTATAGGTCTTCGGGAGAGGTTGGCATGTCAGGATGAAGAACGATGTATGAGACGTCTCCTTCAATAACAGGCTCAATGATGACAGGAAGGATGGAAGGGTAAGGCATCATGAGACTCTGGGCACAAGCCCGTACCCACCTAAGGTAAGGCTCGGGAGGAATAGAGTTTTTATGTCCCAAAGTCCTACTATCCACCTTGTTCACCATCCCCCAAGCACGTGTAAACCTCTGGCGGTAGCCTTAGTCTTCTTTGCCGTAGTCGAACACCAGACCTTGGAGGAGCATCTCGTGAGGTCCGTCTCTTCGGGCATACCCAAACTGTCGAAGATATAAGCATGGGTTGTAGGTGATACCTCCCCTAATACCAAGCAGAGGTACATTAGGGAACTCTCCACAGCGGTCAATGATAGAGATATCTTCCAAGGATCTCGAGCACCAACGGATATCAGAGTGGGTGAGAGACATCATCCTTTAAGACTAAGTCAGTTTTTGCTCGTTCTTCAATGCTGACTGAGGCAGGTGTGAAGTGAACCACTTAGCGAGTAGGGGGATACAACACAAAAGGGTACCTCTTTTCTTCATGGTGTGGGTATGAAGGCAATGCAAGATGTCTCCTAGTAAGGTAGGTATAGGGTTGCGAGAGAGAAAGACTTTGATGACATTTACATCTATGAATTGGTCCGAATTGGGAAACAGAACCAAACCGTAAATGAGAAGAGCTAGGATATCTTCGAAAGCTTGGAAATCCATGTCATCCCAAAATGAACGATCTTTTTCCAAAAGAAACTTAGCTAGAAAGCCTTTAACCCCGCTTCTTGTTTCCCAATTGGCTATGACGTCGGCCCTCTTCACATGTAAAGCTTCGACGATGACTTCAGGTTTTGGAATCCCTTTTAGACCGGTGAATGGTATCTGATTAAGCACGGGCACCCCTAAGAGTAGAGGGAACTCTTCTAGTGTAGATACCAACTGATAGTCTGGGAAAATGAAACAATAATGTACGAGATCAAAGAATTAGAATAGTACACACATCATCTCTTCTTGGAAGTTGGATGTAGCCAAATTGAGGAGTCGACTATATTTCTTGGTAAAAGGAGAATCCCCGGGCACTCTTGAGGCTAGCTCTTGAAGTTGAGGATGTGCTTTTACAAAGTTGATTCGGATGGTGTTTCTTTGGAGAGAATTCATGTCCTACAAAACAAAAACAAAGATAAATTTTTAAATCCTTGAAATGGTTAGTGAGCATGCATATGATGTTGATGATGCTTATGATGTTTATGTACAAGCAAATATATACACACACAACAAACAAGTCCCTATGTTTTAGGCTTGCATGAGTTTTGTAGGTGAGTACCCTCTTGAAGTCTAGTTGGCTCAACCTGTCCTAGTAATAGCGATCGGGTTCTAAAGGATCTCAATATCACCGACCTTTCTCTTTAGGCATTGTCTCAGCACAATAATCTTTTCTTGCGGCCGAGATGCCCAAAAGTCTAGCCTCAATGAGTGTAGTATCGAGTATCAACCAATTTTCAGCTTTACACCGAAACCGGTTACCCCACTACGTCCTATGGCCAAGTTTGTTCGATTAGGGTTCTAAGGTCAGTTGATGCTTCATGGCACCACGCGACGGACCCGTATTCTCCTCGATTCACCACAAGGGATACTGGTACCAACCAAAGTTCCACACCAACGTAGCTACTGCTTCAACCGTATCGGTCTATGCTGTACAGTTCCCTCACAGTTTATTGCTACTTACCTAAAAGGTATTTCCCAGATCCGGGTTAGGATCTAAAGCAAGCCCAAACAAAAGAACCAAATGTAAAGCATACTAATCAAACAAATAAGGCAAGTAAATGTGATCTAACCCTAAGGTAACCCCACTTTTTTCTAAATTCCCCAGCAGAGTCGCCAGTTCTGTGATATGGTGGGAGAACTGACTTGGTGTTTTGCATTTTGATCGCATTTGTGCGGATAGCAAGAGTCGCCACCGACTTTCCTTTTATCCAAAAGGAAAGGTGAAAAAGCACAGGAAAGACCATTCGAGATTATTTCTCGGGTTCGGGGGGTAGATTATGAAAAGGGAAGGTATTAGCACCCTTTTCATCCATGGTTTTCCATGGGCTCTTAGTTACTCGTTTATATCACTTGCTTTTGTTTGACAGTGTACTTGTGGTGTGGGCTTTGAAAGTGTTTTTGAAAAATCTCTTTGTAATGGTTCTCGTTTCTATAAGAACGCGTACAAAGTTTTTATTTTGAAAAGTGGTTCAAAGATGTGTTTATGGATTTGTGTTCCGGAAAGTGTTTTGAAAAGATGTTTTGCAATGATTCTCGTCTCAATAAGAACATATACAAAGCATTTTGTCTTTCAAAAATGTTTTGAGATGAAAGTGTAGGTGTAAAAATGTTTTTGTCGTGAGCAAGTGAGTAACTAGGAGCGAATCTACCTACTCGAAAGGTCTTAAACGTTTTTTTCTTTCTCCTTTAGATATTTCTATGTTACCATTGATTTGGTAAGAAGCCCCATCGTTGGATGTGAAGGGACAGGCGCGGGTCAATTTTACAGTCATCGAAAGCAACTTATGAGATGTTTTTAGCAATTTTTGTGAGGGACTAGATCGTTTTATCGAAGGCAACGTCGAGGGTCATCGAGGGACTACGATCTTTTTATCGAAGGGTCATTGCTAAAACGTCCCATATTCGAGGGACATAACTGTATTTCCGAGGCAACGAAATGGGATTACCCTAAGGGTGCATGTGTGAATGGTGTGTTAGTTTGCATGCGTTTTGTCTGGTATTTGAAAATCATCTATTTGTTGATTTTATCTTGCCATACATCCTATTTACTAGCAATATATGAAAAGCAAGTAAAAATGCGAAAAATAAAATCTAAGCTATTACATAACTTTTTAGGGGGATGGGGGTACATATTTATGAATGGGGTTGCAAGTAAAATTAAATCCTAAGTTACTATTACAATCATATCGAAATGGATCAGAATGCGCAAGAAACGTAAATTGCTTATTTATTTAAGAAAAGAAATAAGTTTTGTTTAAGAAAATATTTTTTGGTCTTTTGTTTTAAGAAATAAAAATAAAACATAAAAAAATGTTTTCAGTGTTTGTTGATTAATGAAATAGAAAGTGATAGCAAAAATAATGAAAGAAAAAAAAAGGAAAAATAGAATCAGCGTATTGCTGATTAAGGGAGGTCAAAAGTTCTGAACCTGGCGCACTACAAAACAGAAATCTGGTTAGTGAAAAAAAGTAAAGTCAGAAGTTCTGAGTCCACTGGGAACACATTAGCTTTCAGAAGTTCTGATACCACCGGCAACAGAGTAGATTTCAGAAATTCTGATACCACTGGCAGAACTTGATCCCTCTCTCTATGCTAGTCAGAACATCTGCAACTTGGTCATTTATCCACAAAACAGAAGATATGCATATGACAATTATGGCAGGTTTCATAGCATTCCAGAAATAAGAAATATCATAATTATAAATCAAAGGCAAGTGTGCATTTGCTAATTCTAATTCTAAGTTCTAATTTCTTCAAGAAGTTATGAACTAATTTATTCCAATACTTAGGCAGACAAATACGTGAAGCCTCAGAATATGTACAACGTCAAAAACATGATGTCTACATTGTATTTTTGAACATGCAAATCTGGTAATGCTTAAGTAACGTGATAACAGTCAGCAGAAGCTTACCTTGCAGCTAGAGGAGATTCTGTGAACTTGAGGTTGGTCCTGAACTCTGGTGATGTTCTGAGCAACTTCTTCACGTACTCAGCAGGATGGAAGTTTGCAACTTCTAGAACAGCCAAGGGGTGATATTCTTACTTCTTTGAGATCGAGATGAATGGAAAGTGTATGGCAGTATGAGTGCAGAAATTAGAATAGCTTCTAATATGCGAATCAGCGATTGTGGGGGTGGTTTTAGTCAAGGAACAATGGAGTTTTGATGCTAGAATCAAATTATAAGATTTTGTATTTTGGTGTTTACAGCTTTTCGGATTCTTGGGATTTTTGCAGGGATTCAAGGCTTTTTTCTTTCTTTTGGTGATTCTTTTTCTCCAAAAACCAACCCTTTGAACGTGTGATGGAGAAACTATAGATGGATTTGCTGTGGTTTTAGGGGGAAAAACAAATGAGTTTTAAACATTTTTGGCATATTGTCCCCCCTTTTTTTTTAATCACAGTTTTCGTATGCTGAATTGGTGCAAGGAAAACGCAAGCGTGGACTAGATCAGCAGCACCTTGGAGCATTGTGGAAGCTGGTTGCAGGACTGTGCCATAGCAGGGCATCAGGTTACTTAAACAAAGTTTTGGGATTTGGTGATGTTCTTATTTCAGAAGATCATAAGCGTAACCTCCACATGCTGAAGGGGCATCTTCTGACCGGAGCGTTGAACATAGCCTCCATATGCTGAAGAATCATGTTCTGACTGAAGCATCATGTTCTGACCAAAGAGCAATCGCTTCTGCATGTTCTGATTGAAGCGTTATGTTTGCAACTTCCGACTGCACCTGCATAGAGGCTGGCTCAGAAGTTCTGAAATGTCATATTCTCTAGACACTTAGAAAATTTTCTAAATGTTTAGAAAATTTGATTTTCAAAGTAACTTCTGACTTTTAATTTTTGATGAACCAAGTTTATGCCTTAATGAAATATGATTCTTGGAACTTGATTTTTTGATTCAAAAGTCATAGTTTGACTCCTTTGGTATGTAAATGACCATTTTGCCCTTGTGAATAATTCTCTTGAAAAATTTGTAATTTCATATTTGCAATTGGATGGAAGCAAACTTGAGGGTCTAGGTTGATCTTTTTGAGAAATGAGAGGGCAAATTTTGGGGTACAACAATTACCATGGTACTTCTTTCGCATGAGTCAATGGCATGGTGCAGAATTTGTGTGTTTAAATCAGGCCATTTCCACAGGAGATCCTGCCCACTCAAATTTGCCTGCAAAGGGGCCATATGGCCAAACGAAAGAGGGTGTGCAGGAGGTTCCTGCCTTGTGACCTTATGCAAATATGTTCAAACGAAAGCTTGTAAAAGGGGAGCCACATGCCCAAACTAAAGGCATGACTAAAGACTTGTGCCCAAGGATCCACACCCCCAAACGAAGGATGCATGCAAGTGATAAAAGGCTCAATCGAAGCTTGCAATGTTGGGAAAGTCATTGCCCCAAACGAAGGAAGCCTGCAGAGGGCAAAATGTGTGATCGAAAGAGGGAAAAGGGAGGCTTTGGCCTTATGAATCGAAGGATATCATCAGGAGGCTTTTTGCCTTGTGAATTGAAGTTGTTTGATGGGAAGTGTTGCCCTGTTGAAGCTTGTAACAATATTCTTCAAAGAGGACTTTGGCCTTGTACATGTTATTATGGTAGGAAAGTTTGACTTGTATGTCTTGGCTAACACGCAGGGAAGATGCTGTATGGCCAAACAAAAGATTCGCACAAACATTCAAGCGAAGTATAGCGCTAAAATGAAACAGGAAATGATCCTAGCCAAATGAGCTCAATGCCTCAATCTAAGCATGAAATGAACTTGCCCCAAAGGAATCTAGCACCCAGACGAAAGATGCAACCAAGGCCAAAGTGTCCAATTGAAGAATGAAAAATCGAAAGGAACTTGCTTTTCCTTTAATTTTGTCAAAAAGAGCATTTTCATTTGTTTTATTCTTTTTTAGCAATTTCTTCCTTAATCTTAATGCTGAAAAATCGAAATATATTTGTGTGAGCTTGGATTTTGGGAGTCCTTTGTGAGAATTGTCTTGAGGAATGAGAGGGAAAATTTTGGGGTACAACAACTGCCCCTGTTTAATCTTCTTAAACCTGAAGAGTTAGATTGGTGAATCTGCCATTCGTGACTTGAAGGTGGAAGACGATTGAACACTAGAGTGCCCAGAAATTTGCACTTGATATTGTGGTTGAGGTGTGAGGAATGGGCTTAAAGATGCCATTTAGAGAAATAATGGAGAGCTGGCGAAGACGGGCTTATAGATGCCATCTAAAGGTGATTGTTGACAGAGATTAGACTAAGTCTAAGCTTGACTTTAACTGGGAAAAGAATCATAATAAATCTTTGGTCAATTTAAAATTGAACCTAGCAGAAGTCTTGAATAATCTTTAACTGGAAAGAATAAGAATAAATCTTTGGTCAATTTAAAACTTAACCAGGGAAAACGTCTACTGGGAAAGCATCAGGACAAACCATTGAAAGATTTAAACTGAACCAGCAGAGGTCTGAAAAAGAATCAGAATAAATCTTGGAGCGATTTATCTGAACCAGAGAAAGTGTCTACAGGAAAGAATCAGGATAAACCGTTGAGAGATTTAAACTGAACCAGCAGAGGTGTAGAAAAGAATCAGAATAAATCTTGGAGAAACTTATTTGAACCAGAGAAAATGTCTATGGAAAAGAATCAGGATAAATCGTTGAGAGATTTAAACTAAACCAGCAGGGGTCTGGAAAAGAATCAGAATAAATCTTGGAGCGATTTATCTGAACCAGAGAAAGTGCCTACAAGAAAGAATCATGATAAACCATTGAGAGATTTAAACTGAACCAGCAGAGGTCTGAAAATAATCAGAATAAATCTTGGAGCGATTTATCTGAACCAGAGAAAGTGTATACGGGAAAGAATCAAGATAAACCATTGAGAGATTTAAACTGAACCAACATAAGTCTGAAGGAAGTATTTTGTCATGTAGATAGTCATCCTGTCTTATTTCGGGAATTGATCTGCCATTGATATATTCACAAATAATTGTCTTGTCTTGTTGAAAATTTGATGATAATTCTTATTGATTGGTCTTTCCTGAAAAGGTAAAGAGTTAGTTGTATGTAATGCCATGATGTATGAAATTCATGGTGTAATGATGTTTCTCAAAATAAATGAGATTGCGACATATGCATTTGTGTTGTCGATGTTTATGATGTATGAATGCAATGTATGCACATGTTAGTTGTTCTGCTGCAGTGTTGTTTAGATCGGGGAAAATAAATCCCTGACCGCTGTTGGGAATATGGAGTGTAAGACTTCATATTTTATTGAAATTGAAGCATTGATAGATGGGTTTCCGTCATTAGAGAAGTAAACTCTATTGGGGAAGGGAAACACCGTACATTGCTTGTGGACTTGGTGAAATCATACTGGGGAGTTCCTGAGCAGCTGTGTGACTTTCATTGAGGAATCTTTGGAGTAGTAACTGGAAGTTTTTCTCCGTCGGGGATATGAAAGCAACAGATATCATTAGGCTACATACTGGCGATATAACAATGATCTTGTAGCAGGATGTCCTTGCTCCTGCTTCGTTAGGGAAAGTATCTATGGGGACTTTATGGAATGGCCCATAGATATTATCATGTTTCTTAAAGCCATTAGTAATTGTCTTTCTGTTCAGTTTTCCTTTTTCACGCGTTCATTTGTAAACAGTAATTACATTCAAATGCATATGTTCAAAAATAATCACTGGATGTTTTTTGCAAAGAAAACAGGATCAGTAAAAGAAAAACAGATAGTTTTGCACTTTTAAAGGAATATCTTTGTATTAACTTGAATATGTATTTTTGTACAAAGAGACGAACATCCTAGTAAGAGAATGTCGTCTTAGAAATGAAAATTTATACAAAGAAAAGACATCTATGTAAAATAATCCCATGGGGTTCCCATTCTTCTATAGCCTTCATGTCTCTGAGCGCCTCATCCACTTGCTGCTTTGTCCGAAGCTGATTGGATTGATTAGAACCGTTTAAGTCTGACAATTAATACTGAAGATTGGTTGTAAGATGATTTAATGGGACATAGTCATACGCTTTAAATCCCTAACTTTTGCCTGGACCTCCCTTTCGGGTTTTCAGTCCACCGGGATACCCTTTTTTGCGCAAGCCGCCTTTTCAGGTTTTCAGCTTGCCGGGTGTACAAATTTTTTTTTCCCTAATTTTTGCCTAGGCCAGTCGACCTAGCGGGTCTTTTTCATGCGTAGTATCTTTTAACTATGTCCGCGTTTACAGGGCACGGAAGGTCGTCGCCGTCCATAGTGGTTAAGATCATTGCCCCACCAGAAAAAATGTTTTTAATCACAAATGGTCCTTCGTATGTAGGAGTCCATTTGCCCCTGGGATCACCTTGTGGCAGTATGATACGCTTGATTACCAAGCCACCAACCTGATATACATGACGTCTGACCCTCTTGTTAAAAGCCTTAATCATATGTTTTTGGTACATCTGGCCATGGAAGACAGCCGTAAGCCTCTTCTCATCAATCAAGTTCAAATGTTCAAATCGAGCTTGAATCCAATCATCTTCATTCAACTTCGCATCCTTTATGATTCTCAGAGAAGGTATTTGGACTTCAATTGGTAGGACAACTTCCATGACGTATACCAAGGAGAACGAATTTGCCCCTGTTGATGTGTGTGTCGTGGTACGGTAACCGTGAAGAGCAAATGGTAACATCTCATGCCAGTCCTTATAGGTCACTGTCATTTTTTGTATGATCTTCTTGATGTTTTTATTAGCGGCTTCTACAATGCCATTCATCTTCGATCGGTAAGGAGAAGAGCTACAATGCTGGAACTTGAATTGCGTGCATAGTGCGATGATCATAATATTATTGAGATTGGTACCACTATCTGTAATGATTCTCTCCGGAATACCATATCGATAGATAAGATTTTGTTTGATGAATCGGGCCACAACATTCTTGGCAACAGAAGTGAATGAAGCTGCCTCGACCCACTCCATGAAGTAATCAATGGCAACCAATATGAAGCGGTGTCCATTAGAAGTTGTAGGTTTGATCTCTCCACTCATGTCAATTCCCCACATTGTGAATGGCCAAGGAGCAGTCAAGACGTTTAGAGGAACCATAGGCACATGTACTTTGTCAACATAGATCTGGCACTTGTGACAAGTTCGTGAATGATGTTGACAATCTGTTTCCATGGTGGACCAGTAGTATTTGGCCCGTAGGATCTTTCTAGCCATCGTGTGTCCACTAGAATAAGTGCCAAAGGTACCTTTGTGTAAATCAACCATGATCTTGTTTGCCTTACTCTTGTCTACGCACCAAAGCAAAGTAGAGTCGTGGTTGTGCTTATAGAGAACTCTGTTACTGAGGAAGAACTTAGTAGAGAATCTTCTCAGGAATTTCTTATCGTTGACTGAAGCTTCCTCTGGATATTCTTGACCTCGAGATATATCTTAATTTCATGGAACCAAGGCTTGTCCACTACTTCTTCAGTATCAATCTCGTGATAGTAAGCTGGTTCGTCCATCCGCTCAATAGTGATCTGAGGAGCCTCATTATCCCACCTGACTTTGAACATGGATGACATAGTGGTTAGCACGTCTGCTAGTTGATTTTCCTCTCGTGGAAAATGCTCAAAGGTAATTTCCTCAAAATGTGAGATTAATGTCAACACATGTTCTTTGTAAGGGATGAGATTAGGATGCTTCGTGTCCCATTCTCCTTTGATATGACTGATAACTAAGGCTGAATCTCCAAGTACAGTTAAAGACTTGATTCCCAAATCTATGGCAGCTTTGAGACCCATAATACACGCTTCATATTCCGCCATATTATTGGTGCAGTTGAAACACATTCTAGCGGTGAAGGGAGTATGGCAGCCTTCGGGGGATATGATCACGACTCATATGTCGTTGTCGAGTGCGTTGGAAGCTCCATCAAAAACCATGATCCATCGGTACCCTTATTCAGGTCCGTCATATGGTATGAGTTCTTCACAATTATTTACCACTGTGATGTCTTCATCCGTAAATTCGAAATTCATGGATTGATAGTATGATACGGTGGCAGAACTGACTGTTAATACTGGTTTGCATTTTGTATTCGCAAATGTCGCGGTAAGTAAGAGTCGCCACCGACTTTTATTTCATCCAACTAAGGAACATGAAAAAGAACAGAAAAAACCTTTTTCAAGAATGTTTCTGAGTATGGGGGGTAGATTATAGAAAGGGAAGGTATTAGCACCATTTCTATCCATGGTTTTCCATGGGCTCTTAGGTACTTGCTCATTTTTCAAATTGCTTGTGTGTGCTTGTTTTGAAAAGTTTTTGTTTAACTTCATGATAACCCTTGTATCTGTCCTCAAGAGTGTGACGAAGTTTGTTTCAAAATTTGTTTTGAAAAGTGTTTGTGTGAAAAAGTTTTGTTTGAGCAAGTACCTAGGAACTAATCTACCTACTCGAAAAAAAGTCTGTTCGTTTTCCTTTAGACAACGTTATCCTATTATTAAGGAATAGGTAGCACCATCGTTGGAGTTTTAAGGGACAAGTACGATCACAAAAGCAATGTTAGGAGGTGTTAGTAATCATCCTAAAGCCTTAAAGATCTTTTTCCGAGGCAACATTCGAATGGGTCATTTGAGATCTTTTGGGCTAGAGGACGACCACTAATAAACCCTATACTTCATGACCATTTAACCGAAGGCAACCAGAGTGGAGTAAACCCTAGGAGTGAACATGTGCGAGTGAATTTTTTCAGTTAATTTGTCTTTGCACATTTAGGGTTTTCTACCGTGTTAATTTTCAGTTAGTCTTTTCATACAATCCTATTAACATACATCTAGGCAGTTTATAATTGCAGAAATTAAAATGCGGAAAGTTTAAAGTTCTAGTTATTACATGGCTTTCGCAGATACATAATTATTTTTGACTGAAAATAAAATGCGGAATTAAAACCTAATTAAGTCTATTACAACCTCAGAGCAATTACAATAATAATAAAAGGTAACTAAAATACGCGCGACGAATTAAATGCGAGGATAATTATAAAACCTAAAAATCTAATTGAGAAGAATATTTAAGTTATTTTTTTGAAGAAAAAAATTAATTATATACAAAATTAAACCCTAATTTCTAATTGATTTTAATTTAAAAAAAAAGATTTAATTGCCCTAATTAAATTAAATTAATTAATTCAAGGAAATAAAATATTTTTTATGAAAAAAAAGATTTTTGGTGTTTTTTGTGATTTTTGATTTAATAAAAAAATGATTTATGTGTTATTTTGATAAAAGAGAGAATAATTAGTAACTAAATAAATAAATAAAATATGAAAGAAGAAGATTTGGGCCTGTAAGAATAAACCAAGGGGGTGCATGCTGAATTGGTTTTGGGCCCAATAGCTGGTCAGCCCAGTCCTTGTGCTGCATCCCATGTGATGCTCTTTTGATGGTCTACCATGGTCCTTCGATGGTGTGCGTTAGATCTGGACAGAGATGCATCCATTGGCTGGATGTTGATGGCACATGGTGAGCATTTGAGAGGATGATGCATAGGATCCTGCATTGGAGAATTAAAACAAAGAAAATGTTGGGACCTGGGATCGAACCCAGGTCCTCACACTCACCACCAACGCGCCTAGCCATATGGTCTATCTTGTTTATTTGTTAATACAATAAGAATAAAATATAATATTGGAAATAAAGTGGTTAGCTGGAAACACGCGCGAAATTCAAAATAGCCAGTGGTGGCTAGACACGTTATCGTCTTCCTCCTCATCTGTCGCCTTAGGTTCCTGCCTTTTACCTACAGACAAACATCTGTAGCCATAGCCCTACAAACTTCAAAAACTCATAAAACACATGATAAATGAAATTGAAGACCAGGATTCAACTGGTCTTGATGCCACGATCATCATGGTGCCCTGTTCTTGGTCTAATTTTACCTGTGGATAAAAACCCTAAAACGAACACGAAAACCCTAGCAATGGCAAATGCATATATAGGCATCCAAACTTCAATTAAACCATTCAGTCATGTTGCAAACATATTAATAATCACAAATATATCATTCAAATATGCTAATGATGCAAGAATTACTGTAATCAATTTTGAAAAAGAGGGCGAACCGTATGAGGTATAGGGAGTGATTATGGGCGCGAGAGTGCTTGCTACTGATCCTGTTAGCTTCAGAGATGCTCCAGGATACGATTGGGAGTGTTGGAATGCTTTGAATCGTCCTATAGGATAGAAATCAGATCACCACTTTTTACCAAAATTTTGAGTTTTGTTTTGTGCTTTCTACCACTGCTAACCCCTATTTTCGTGCTTGTTCATGCTCAATATATATCCCTGAATGAATTAGGGTTATAAAAACTACATGTATCTTTGAAATTTTTGAAGATTTGATCTCATTGTTCTTTTCTATGATTTGTTTCCAAATTATGCCTAATCATGCCATTCTTGTGCCAATCCACCTTAATTCGATTTGATCCTGATATGTCAACATAATTAGCTTGTGATCCTGTCCAAAAATCAGATCAAAACAAATCTTTGCTATTAGTTGTCATTTATTTGATTTAATTTAATTTTTAATAATAAAAAATAAAAATAAAATAAATAATAAATAAAATAACACGTGGGTAAGTAATTGGGTCGTGGACCATGTTATGAGTGAGGTGCAAGCATAAAAAGTTAGGCCCATTTGGCAAAAAAATGCATTTTTGAGCACATTTGACTTTTGGCAATTTTGCAAAAATGGTCAACTTTGACAAGGCATATCTCTTCCAATTTTAACCCTAGAGAGGTCTTCTTTGACTTTTTAGAAATCTTAGGATGTTCCCTAAAGAACCCTTTTGGTCTCATATCAATTGGGTCTTCCATGTTCATGTAAGAAGCTTTGACCCAAAAAGTGTTTTTGTTGACTTTTCAAAAGGACCTATAATGTGGAAATTCATATCTTTTTATGAGTGGATATTTTGAACTTGAGGGATGAAGATGGATTGTAGGGAATTGCATCCTCTTCAAAATTAGCCTTTGATGGGAAATTCATGATAAAGTATGAAGAAGTTATGTTTGGTCAAAGTTTGGCTGACTTTTCCTAAGAAACCCTAATTTAGCAACTTTTGGGTTTTGATGAATTTGGGGCATTCCTTGAGGAATCATGATCAACCCTTGATAAAATGATGGATATAACTTCAAAATGTTGATGTTGACAAAAAATATTAAAGTTTGACTGTATGTGGGCCACAGTTGACTTTTGACCTAATATAGTCGATTCTCAAGCATCTGAGCAGTTGACTGAGCAAACTTCTTATGCAAGGCTTGAAATTTGACATGGAGGGTCTTCAGAACATATTATGACCATGGAGAGAATATGAGGTCTTTGGAGTTCACCCGTCTTGATGAAAATGGAAACCCTAGTTTGAGATACATTGCCTTGTAAGAGAGTTTGTCTGGTCAACTATTGGGCATCCTTGAGCAAGTTAAGGACCTCAATGGGCATGTATTGAGTAAAATGAGAGGGAAAATTTTGGGGTACAATAGATAGTCATCCACGGCCTGATGAACGAGGTGATCGGCTAGCACACTTCCCTTTATTGCTTTTTGGGTAGTGTATTGAATGTTGTATTTAAGTCAGGACCATTTGCCATCTTGTTATTCTCCTAAAGAGGGTAGACTTCTTGAATATGTATTTAATTGGATCCATCTTGGATATCAATAAGGTAGTGTTAGTTAGCATATATTTTGTTAGCCGGCGAGTAGCCCATGCCAGAGCGCAACAAGTTTTATTAAGCAGTGAATATTTGGTTTCACAGTCGGTAAACTTTTTGGTCATGTAGTATATTGCATGCTCTTTTCGGCCAGACTCGTCATGCTTCCCCAACACACACACCATTGAATTTTCCAAGACAGTTAGATACATGATCAGAGGTCTTCCCTCAACTGGCGGCATCAAAATGGGAGGCTCTTGAAGGTACTCTTCGATCCTATCGAAGGCAGCCTGACAGTCGTCGTTCTATTCCACCACTTGATCTTTCTTCAGCAATTTGAAGATTGGTTCACAAGTAGCGGTTAGATGGGAAATGAACCTGGCAATGTAGTTTAGTCGTCCTAAGAATCCCCTGACTTCCTTCTCAGTATGAGGAGCATGCATTTCTTATATTGCTTTTACCTTTGCAGTGTTCACTTTGATACCTTTGCCACTGACATCGAAGCCTAAGAGTTTGTCGGACCTCACTCCAAAAGTGCATTTATCCGGATTCAACCTTAGCTTATATTTCTTCAGTCTTTCAAATAGTTTTTCCAAATGGTCAATGTGTTCCTCTTCAGTTTGAGATCTGGATATCATGTCATCCACGTAGACTTCTATCTCGTGATGGATCATATCGTGAAACAAAGCTACCATGGCACGCTGATAGGTTTCCCTGGTGTTCTTCAGCCCAAATGGCATATCTTTGTAACAGAACATGCCCTACTGTGTGACAAAGGTCGTTTTCTCCATGTCTTCAGGTGCCATTTTGATCTGGTTGTATCCGGAGAAACCATCCATGAAGGAGAATACTTTATGTTGTACGGTGTTGTCAACCAGAATATCGATGTGGGAAAGCGGGAAGTCATCCTTGGGGCTTGCCATATTCAAGTCTCTGTAATCCACACACATACGTACCTTACTGTCCTTTTTAGGCATTGGAACAACATTGGCGACCCATTATGGATAGGAGGTGACAGCTAAGAATCCAGCGTTGAACTGCTTCATGACTTCAGTCATGATTTTCTCTGACATTTATGGCCGCATGCGACAGACCTTCTGTTTTACCAGAGGGCAGTCTTCTTTTGTCGGCAGACTATGGACCATGATATTAGTGTCGAGTCCTGGCATGTCTTAGTATGACCAGGCAAAGACCTCAACATAGTCATGTAGTAACTAAGTTAAGCGCTTCTTGACACTAGGCTCCAGGTTCGCACCCATCTTGACTTATTTCTTGTCCTCTTCTGTAGCTAAGTTAACTGTTTCAACCGGCTCTTCATGGGCTGTATGGTCCTTTCTTCTTGTTGCAATAACCTGGCTAGTTCCCCTGGTACCTCACAATCCTCCTCACCTTCGTCTTCGGCTTGGTAGATCAGATTTTCAAAGTCACAATAGGCCATAGCAGAATCGTTACCTACAGGATCCTGAGTGGATGTGGATATGCATTTTTATATGTGAGTGTGTGTAAGAGCATAACTATCTTTGATAAAATAAAAGGTAGGGAAAAGAAAAACAAAGAGCGTAAAGATTTGCATGCAAAAACGTCCATTATTTATTGATGACATATGAACATGAAGTAACAACCCTCACAAATGAACCATTGTACCTCGGGTAAGACACAAGGTTTTAAAGTCTAAATTGTTTAAATATTACAAGTCCAGCAAAAAATTAAAAGACAATTACTCTTGAATAAAAGTAATAAGGACAAATTCTTTGGATTCCCCATTTTTGAGTCCTCCGCTGATGGTTGGAAAAATCTACTCATCCATGTCACAACTGCCATCACTGTCTTCCACTGCATTGACCCCTTGATTGCTGGTACGTAAAGGTGGTCCCCCAACGCGAGTTCGTCAAACAGCTATTTGGGCCTCCGCAGTAAAACCCAAACCAAATTTGTTGGATTTATAGGGAATATTTGGAAGTTGGCCCCAGATGGTACATCCATCTTCCTCAACTACTGCTCTAGCAACCTTTAGAGAGACCATTTTCAAAGGAAGTCTGGTAGCCTTTGGAGTCTTGGTAGTAGCCTTTGTTGCCACAACTGTTTGTGGGACCTCCTCAAAATTCTGATATGGAGTCTCAATGAACTCACCATCCATTTCCACGTACCTGAAAGAGTTCATGTGGCTAACCATGTATTCCTCCTCCCCATGGACTGTGGTGATCTTTCCCTTGATTGAGAAATTTCAACATCTGATGTTTGGTAGAAGTGACGGCACCAGCACCATGGATCCAGGGTCGGCCCAATAGACAGGAATAAGAAGGGTGAATATCCATCACATAGAAAGTTGAATCAAAAGTCTGAGTTCCAACTTTTATAGGGATGTCAACTTCTCCATGCACTGTCCTTTTAGAACCATCAAAGGCCATCGCCACAATTTTGCTAGCCTTTAAAGTGAGTCCCTCGCAATCTAACCAGTCAAGAGCATTCTTTGGCAAGACATTCAACGATGAACCCGTATCCACCAGAACATGGGCTAACGTCGTGCCCCTGCACTCAATGGAAACATGCAAGGCATCATTGTGTTTCCTTCCTTTGGGAGTTAAATCAACGTCAGAAAAGCCCAATCAGTTATCAGTAGTTAGACTTGCCACACAATTCTCAAATTGATCGATGGAGGTCTCTTGGGGCACGTGGGCGGTCTTTAGAAACTTTACCAAGGCTTTGGCATGGGCCTCATAACACAAAAGTAAGGCCAACATTGATATTTTCGAGGGGGTCTGCCCCAACTATTCCACGATGTTGTAGTCACTTTTCTTGATTATTTTTAGTATATCTTCCATCTCTTTGCTAGAAGCTTCAAGAATGACCTCTGGATGTGTCTTCTTTTGGACATGCTCAAATAATACCTCTTTACCCTTTGTCTCGGCAGCAGGGATAACAAGAGTATCACTGAGAATGCTGGTAGGAGCGATAGCGGGAATAATTACAGGAGTAGCAATGGTCTTTGGAGAGATCTCGGGTGAGAAGACTCTTTCACTTCTTGTTATCTGATTGGTCCCAACGATATTAACGACGTCATGATCAGTGTCTTTCATAACTTTGTCTTTGATAGCCAATAGATCTTGCCTGACGCCATGATAATAGACGTCAGCCCCATAGTTCCAGGGAACAACTTTATCCGAAGAATATGGTATTGGCCCTGGCATGGTGATGATTAGGGGAGCATATTTTGGAACAGATGTAATCCTGACGGGTCTTTTGGTGGAGACCCTGGGAGAATTGTCGGAAATGGTGATTATTAAGACATCTTCACAGGAATTTCTGGCAAGAGGAACTTTTTCAAACATGATTTCTTTGTTAGCCATCAGGCGCTGGATGCCCATCTTCAATATTAAACAACCATTTGGTAGAGACATACATAAGCGATAATTTTCATCACAACCTGGAAATAGACCGACTTGCAAGAGATTTTGTTTAATAGATAAAAGAAGAGTAGTTAAATCATTCACGGAGGAAACAAAACAATCATCATCAACAACGTTGACACCTTGACTGTGTTTGGGCATTGGCGCTGTTATCACACTAGGTGTTTTTGGGGGGTCAAACTCAATCTCTTTTGCCTTGATAAGGTCTTGTACCTTATTCTTCAAGACCCAACAATCGTTTGTATCATGCCCGGGACTTTCAGAATGATAGGCACATCGAGCATTCAGGTTGTAGCAAGGAGAAGCAGTATTGGGGTTCTTGGGAGCTTCCTTTAGAGTCACTAGGTTAGACTTCAAAAGATGTGGCAAAACTTGGGACAAGGTCATATTGATCCGGGTGAATCGTCTCATGGGCGCCTCTGGCCTATGTTGATAGTTTCGCTGTTGATTTGGTACAGGATTGGAAATCATAACAGCCCCTACCATCGGGCGACATTCAGTTTTGTTTTGATTCCTATGGTCATATGCAATATCGGCCTCCTTCTTTCCGATAAAGGGTTTCTTCATCATGCTCGGGGATACATCTCTTTGAATTTTGCCCCTCTTTATACCGGCTTCTACCCACTCACCAGTCATGATTAATTTGGTAAATACAACCGAAGAGTTTCCTATCAGATGGTTAAAGAATGGACCAGATAACGTGCCTAAAAACATATCCACCAATTCTCTGTCAAATAGAGGGGGTTGGACTCTTCCCGCGAGATCCCTCCATTTTTGAGCATAAATTTTGAAACCTTCGCCAACACCCATAGACATGCCTTGCAACTGTGTTCGAGTTAGAGCTAGGTCAACATTATACTGGTATTGCTTGTAAAAAGTGGCAGCCAAATCTTCCTAATTGCAGATATTGGTCCCTTCCAACTGATAGAACCAATCCAACTGTGTTCCTGACAAACTTTCTTGGAAGAAGTGTACCCATAGGTTTCTATCCGTAGTATGGGGCTGAATTTTCCTGACGTACGACCTTAAATGCAGCTTCGGACAAGAGACACCATCATATTTAGCGAAAGTGGGGACCTTGAATTTCTGCGGGATGACAACCCCTGAGACAAGTCCTAGCTCTTCAAAATCTAATATGGGTACTCTCTGGATCTCCATAGCATTGAGGTGATCCTCCAACTGCTTGTATTTATCGTTAGCTGGAGGATACTGTTCTTCAGAGTAGTCCATTTCTTCCTCTTCTCCAGACTCTGTATGGTCATTTCCTTCCTTATTTTTCCCTTCTTGATTATCTCCTTCACTCGACGAGGTTGCGAAATCTAGAGTTCGCCTGGCGGGTCCTTTGAACCTTTTTCCCACACTCAAAACACCGGTTGGTTTCTTCGCTTTCTTCTTCTTCTCTTTGATCAACAAAGTCTTCAAGTCCTTTTGTCCTTTAGCCAGAGCCAAGAACATTTGTTGGAATTGAGCGTTCTGCACTTGAAGATCCTTTACTGTCTGTTCAATATCCATCTCACTGAAATAAATAGTAGAAAGATAAGGAGACCTGTTGTAAGAAACCTGTTTGTGCTATGATGAATGGAAATGCATATGCAAATGATTTCAAGGAAATTAGAGATTTAAATTTGTTTAGACAAAAAGGAAACACACGTTATATTAATAAATCCAAGTTTGAGTACATCATGCCTTTTTGGGCTTACAAAGAAAGAAATAAAAATACAAAAACTCCTAAGACAAAAAGGTTGAACGCATCCTTTTTGGTGCGATGTAGGCATTCAAACTCCGCTCTTCATGAAGCTGCTTCATGAGATCCATAACCTTCTTATCACTGGAAGGAAATTGATTCTCAAAGGTGTCTTGTTCTTCCTTGAGCTGGATCCAATACTTTTGCAACTCTTCAAAGCTTGTTGGCATATCAGGATGAAAAATGATGCCAGGTTCATCTTCTTGATCAACAGACTTTGAGATCACTGGCAGTATAGCAGCATATGGCATCATAAGATTTTGAGCACGAGCTCGTACCCATATGAGGTAAGGCTCCAAAGGGATGGAGTTTTTGTGTCCCAAAGCACTGCTATCGGTCTTCTTTACCATTCCCCAAGCACGAATGAACCTCTAGCGATAACCTTGCAGGTCATTTGAATAGTCAAACACAATACCCTGGACGAGCATATCGTGGGGACCATCCATCCGGGTGTAGCCGAACTGACGTAGGTCCAAAGAAGGGTTGTAAGTGATGCCTCATCTAATGCCAAGAAGTGGCACATTAGGGAATTCTCTGCAACGATCAATAAAAGAGATGTCTTCTTGAGAGTGAGGGCATCGATAGATATCAGAGTGAGAAAGGGACATTATCCTTTGATTCCACCTTAATCCCGATTCATTCTTCATTACTGACGGAGGGAGATGCAAAATAAACCATCGATAGAGAAAAGGCGTACAACACATAAGAGTCCCTCGTTTCTTCATAGTACGAGTGTGGAGTGAATGCATCACATCTCTGAGCAATGTAGGCACTGGATTGCGAGCAAGGAAGATGTTGACGGCACTAATATTTATAAACTGGTCTGAATTGGGGAACATAACCAATCCATATATTAAGAGAGATAGGACATATTCAAAGGCATGGTAACTCATGGTATCTAAGAATATATGAGCTTTATTCATTAGAAAACTTGCAAGGAGGCCCTTGACTCCACTTCTTCTTTACCAATTGGATTCGATGTCAGATGGTTTCAAATGCAAGGCTATGGAAACACTTTTAGCAACTGGATCTTGTTCTAAGCCTGTGAAAGGTACTTACTCCAATATAAGTGACCCAAGTATTTTGGAGAACTCTTCTAGCGTAGGCACTAACTGGTAGTCTGAAAAGTGAAGCAATGGTGTTTAAGGTCGAAGAACTGGAACAGAAGACTCATGAGACCTTCGTCAAACCCGGTAGTAATAAAACTGAGCAAGTGATCATATCTCTTGTTGAACGATGAGCACTCGGGAACTCTCAGGACCAATTCTTTAAGTTTGTGAGGGACCTCTACAAAATTGATTCGGATGGTCTTTCTGCAAGTTGAACCCATACCCTACAAAACAAAAAGGAAAGATAAATATCTAGCCCCTTGAAATGGTTAGCATGTATGTCATGATGTTTATGATGTTATGGTTATGCTTTGAAATCCCAAACATATCAAGCAAGTCACACAAAAGACCTTAAGTTTAATGGCTTGCACGAGTCTTTGAAGGTAAGTAACCTCTTGAAGTTTAGTTGGCTTAACTTGTCCTATTAAAAGTAACAGGTTCTAAGGAGTCTCATATCACTGACCTTTCTTTTAGGCATTGTTCTAGCTCAAGCACAAAAGTATTGCGGCCAGAATATCCCAAAAGTCTAATCTCAATGAGTGTAGTATCGAGTATCAACCAAACATCGGTCGGAACCAAAGCCGGCTATCTCACTACTTTCTAATGGTTTAGGATGAGTCAAGTAAAGGTTCTAAAGGTTAGTTAGCGCTTAATGACACTATAACGAAGCCTAATGTTATCCTTGACTGACTCAAGGAACATTAATACAAGCCAGAGTATTACGCTAACATAGCTATCACTTTGTCCATATCGGTCTCTGCCGTACAACTTCCATGATTTATTACTACTTACCTAAAAGGTGCCCCAGATCCGGGTATATGGTCTTTAACAAAAGCCCAAGAAAAGACCCGAAAATGTAAAGCAAACAAGTTAATCAAAGAAAGCAAGTAAAGGTGATCTAGCCCTAAGATAACCCCGCTTTTAAGTATATTCCCCAGCAGAGTCGCCAGTTCTGTAACACGGTGGGAGAACTGACTTGGTGTTTTGCGTTTGATCGCAATTGTTGCGGATAGCAAGAGTCGCCACCGAATTTTCTTTTATCCAAAAGGAAAGGTTGAAAAGAACAAGAAAGACCTTTCGAGATTATTTCTTGAGTTTGGGGGGTAGGTTATGAAAAGGGAATGTGTTAGCACCCTTTTCACCCGTAGTTATCTACGAGCTCTTAGTTTCTTGCTAGATCATTTGCTTTTGTTTGAAAATGTGCTTGTGGTGTGGGTTTTAAAAGTATTTTGAAAAGGAGTGTCTTTGTAATGGTTCTCGTCTCTATAAGAATGCGTACAAAGTGTTTTGTCTTTTGAAAATGTTTCAAAGTGAAATTGTGGGTGTATAAAATGTTTTTGTTGTAAGCAAGCAAGTAACTAGGAGCAACCTACCTACTCAAAAGGTCTTAAATGTTCTTTTCCTCCTCCCTTAGATATTGCTATCTTACCATTGATTTGGTAAGAAGCCCCATCGTTGGATGTGAAGGGACGGGCGTGGGACGTTTGTATAGTCATAGAAGGCAACTTATGGGATGTTTAGCAATATTGTTTAAGGACTAGATTGTTTATCGAAGGAAACATTGAGGGTCATCAATGGACTACAATCTTTTATTGAGGTTCTTTGCTAAAACGCTCGTATTCGAGGGACATGACTATTTTTCCGAGGCAACAAGTGAGATTACCCTAAGGGTGCATGTGTGAATGGTGTGTTTTATTTGCATGCATTTAGTCTTTGATCAGGAGTTGTCTACTTGTTGTTTTTATCTTTCCATACATGCCTTATTTTACTGGCAATTATACAAAAGTAATAAAATGCAGAATGATAAAATCCTACACCATTACAACCATATTGAATTGCATGAAAATATAAAGGCAAAAATAAAACAAAAGCAAGAAAAATAGGTCTTTCGATTCAGGTAGAAAGGACCTTCAATTCTGCATTTCTTGGCTTCCTTCGATTTAGGTTCTGAAGTCAGTGGAATCATGCCCTTCGATTTGCCTATTTGTCTCCTTTGACTGGGGGTTAGAATCAGGATAGTCACGCCTTTCGTCTGGGCCTGAAAGTTAGCATAATTCTACCTTTTGCTTGAGACTTGGAGATTGCAAGGTTCTGGCCTTTGTTTGAGGCCTGGAGACAACAAGGTTCTGGCCTTCGTTTGAGGACTAGGAGAAACAAAGGTCATGCTTCGCCATAGACTCCTTGCTGACTAAGCATATTGGTCCCTCAGATTATGATTCGAAAGGCTTGTGCAGCTAGCCAATCGAATGGTATAACAATCTGTCTTAAATTCTAAAAAATGCAATATCCAAACATAACTACAGTTCAGGGGTTAGCATAAAAACTGATGGGTCTCAAAGTCCAAAGCATAACTAACTAAGGTTGAGTTTTTCAGCATATAGGCAGTCAGAATCGAAAGCTAAAACATGGTCTAGAAATGTCTACATTTTTTATTGGCATGTGCACATGATATTAAAATAGAATAAACTCAAGTTTGAAAGAAACTTACCTCTTGAAGTCCTTAAATCGAAGGGAGATGTGAGTACTTTCTTTGACGGAAAATGGGAGTTTATTGGGACCTTTCTGGGGCTAGTCCAGTTGCTACTTTGTGAAAGCAGTGACTGGGTCGAAAGAGGTTGTGTGAGTGGAATTGAAGGCTCTTTTATAACAAGTGATGGAATGACTTAAAGGCCTATATTATATTATAGCTAGGGGAGTGGGTCGAAGGGTGATTTGATGGTCACTTAGAGGGTGAATCAAAAGTTTTTTCTTAGTGTATAGAAGTGTCTGAAGAAGAATGTTGGGAAGTGTTTAAGAATTTTTGAGAATTTTCATAAGTGTTTTCTTGCAATCCTTCAGGTGCCCCCAACATGTGTGGTGAAGTCTCTTATTTATAGATGGCTTGGGCTGGTGCTTTGGGAGGGAAAATAAAAGATTCAAACAAAAAGGGTATGATGTATTTGTAGCTTTCGAGGGATAGTGTTTTATTGCCATTTTGGTGTAAGGAATAAGGCAACATTGCAGGACTGCTATGCAGCAGTTTTGGAGTTTTATGGCCAGTGTACCAGGCCTGATCCTGGCAGCGCATGGGACTTGGTCAACAAGTACCTTTGACATCTCAACCTTTTGTCTTGATCCCCTAGCTTGTCTTTCGACCAGACTCTTCAACAACCATTTCTTTTTTTAGATTGAAGTGTCATTCGAATGACTCATGTGGATGTCCTTTGAAGGGGCCAAATTAGTGCCTTTCGACCAGGCCCTTCATGGGTTCCTTCGAATGGTCCAAATGCATGTTTTTGGGATGAGTCAGTAAAATATGTTGTTGTACCCCAAAATTTGCCCTCCCATTTCTCATTGATTTCTCACCACAAAGCCCTTGAAGCTCAAGATCCAGTTAGGGTTTCATCTGCTCAAGACTTCTCCTTGCACTGTTGACCCAAATTAGGGTTTATGTTTGCACAAAGATGTTTTGACCCAAAATGCCTAAGATGACTTTCTTGCTTCATATTGGACTCCCAAGTTTATCCTCATCAAGTTTCAAGTCTTGATTCCAAGTTTTGCCCAGTCAATTGGACAGTTGACCTAGAAATCAACTGTATTGGGGAAAAAGTCAACTGTGGCCAATTGACAGTCAAACCTCATGAAAATTGACCCACACCAACATTATGAACTCATATGAACCATTTGATCAAGTTTGGATCACAATTCCACAAGAAATTTGATCAGATCACCAAAATGGCAAAATGGTCATTTTTAGGGTTTTGACTGCACAAAGGCAATTTTTGACTGTTTTACCTAGCCAATGGCAAACCAAGTTCACATATGGACTCAAGGACCCCATGGATTTATCTTGACATGCTCAACAAGTTCAAAAGATCCCAAGTACACAAGATTGACAGTTGAATTTCCCAGTCAGTTGATCAATTTTGACTGTATACTGAAAAGTCAAACTTTGACTTTTTGGTCAAAATCAAGAGTCAAGATTCATTTTTCATAAAAACATGCCAAATCATGAAAATTGTTCACCAAGAAATCAAAAAATGCAAATTAGGGTTAGAAATGAGAATTTTTCATAACTTAGAATTTTTCTAAGTTATGAAAAACCCTAATTTTTTCCCAACTTTGCCCCACTTTCTCACCAAGATCTATTTGGATTCAAACAAAAGTCAAAACATGAAAGTTGTAGCTTGTTGCATAATCTACAACTTTGATTCACAAAGTTTTCCCAAATGAGGCTTGTATCTCAAGTTACAATTTTTTGAATAAGGGCACTAAACCATTCTTAGTGAAATTTTAACCTATTTTGACAAGGTTTTCTACCCAACTTCAAGGCCATTTTCCATACACTTCCACTTGGAATTTCAATTTGCATTTCAAAGATGGATTGTAGTACACATTCCAAGCTTTCCAAAATGTCCAAGAACTCATCAAACAACCTCATAACTTGAGAGATTCGAATTTCACAATTTGGCAAAAACTCACTTTTGAATTGGTCAATTTACATGTTCATAACACTAGGCATTTTCAATCTCAGCTTGCATATCTTGATTACAGGTCCTTAAACCATCCAACACTCATAAATTTAATGCCAATCCTTTGTGCCAAGACCATGTTTTGTATGTTCAAGCATTGCCTAAAGGATTAATCCCAAAATAGATAAAGCATTTCTTCCATTTTTGCAAAAGGTAGCTTTATGTCCAATTGAAAATCCAAGAAGTACAGTTAAGATCTCTTTGGCACAAGTTTAGGGATTAATCACACTGATCAAGACTGAGTTATGCAGCATATTAATACACTTAGAATAAAATACCAAAAATATACATATTTTTATTTTATTAATATTTAACACTAAAAATACATTTTTCACAAATATACTTCATTTTTATTTTATTTTTGTATGTAAATAATAAATATTGTATATATTGAATAAATAATGCATTTTATTTTGTAAATTAGGGTTTTGCCCTAAATATGAAAATACTCCAAAAATCATACTCTTTTATTTTTATTTATTTGGACATATAAAAATACCTTTTTCATGCATATAAAAAACCTTTTTTGCATTCTTGCATATTTGTTTCATTTCTATTTAATTTGTGCAAATTAAATATCTTGTAAATATTCCAAAATTGATGTAATAGCTAGATTTAATTTCTTGTCTAAATATTCCCCATTTGAACATTTGTACCCCCCTTCCCCATATTATTGCGTTGTAATAGTGTAGGAATTTTATTTTTCGCACTTTAACGCTTTTTAAATATGCCATGCTAGAATTAGGGTTTGTATGCGAATAAAACGAACAAAATAGTTTTGACCTAATTTCAAGATAATCAAGCATGAAAATGGACAACACATCTCACACTTGCACCCCTAGGGTATTCCACTTTGTTGCCTTCAAATAATTGGGCCATATTGCATGTTAGGTTTCTTTGGGTAAAACAAACAATCAAATGATCATAAGTCCCTCGATGACGCTTTCGAAAAGTTGCCTAAAATGATCAAGTCCCTTTCAAAGAAAAATTGCCCAAAGACATTTAACACTATTGTAATTATGGTCTAAACGATGACCCGCACCCGTCCCTTTCACCTCCTAATGCAAGATTGTCCACCAAATGCAATGGTGGAACAAAATTGTCAAAAGGTTTAAAACATAACAAGAATCTTTGAGAAAACTTTAGGGTACATAACTCTTAGGTACTTGTCAATTTGCAAAGAAAACACTTGCCTATTTTCAAACCACACTTCACAAACACTTTCAAAACAAACTTTCAAAAAACCTTGAAACATCTTTTCAAAAGACAAAACACCTTTTGTAAAACATTCGAGTAAAGAATTGTTACAAGGGTAGCCTATACAAGGCATATTTTCCAAACATTTTCAAAAAACCACACACCGAGCACCATTTCAAACAATTGAAAACCAAGGTAAGTTGATCTAAGCAAGTACCTAAGAGCCCATGGATAACCATGGATAGAAAGGGTGCTAATACCTTCCCTTTCTATAATCTACTCCCCGAACCCAAGAAAAATCTCAAAGGTTTTTGCTGTGCTTTTTAAACCTTTCCTTAGGATAAAATAAAAAGTCGGTGGCGACTCTTGCTCAACCGAAACATTTGCGAAAACAAACGCAAAACCCATAGTCAGTTCTCCCACCGTATCACAGAACTGGCGACTCTGCTGGGGATTTAATAAGTGGGGTAACCTTAGGGCTTAGATCACCCTCTTGCATGACAAATTGTTTGAATTGTTTGCTTTATATCTTGGCTCTATTGTTTGGGTTTGCAATTCTACACTCGGATTTTGGGAAACATTCATAGATAGCAATACGTTGTGGAAACTGTGCAGGGTATACCGACACGGTCGAAGCAATAGCTATATTAGTGCGACATATTTGTGAGTACCGGTAACCCTTGAGTTCAATCAAGGAGAGTACGGGGCCGCTGAGTGATGTCACTAAGCACTAATGACCTAGAACCTTACTTGACCATGTTGGCCTTTTATTAGGGGTAGTGAGATGATCGGCTTTGGTGCAGTCCGAAGTTGGTAGATACTCGATACTACACTCATTGAGGGTTGTTTTCTTGGAATATTTTGGTCGCTAGTTGAGTGGCTAAACCAAAACAATGAACAATGAAAACAATCCAATGATATTGAGCTCCTTAGAACCCGGTTACTATTTATAGGACAAGTTTTTAAGCCAACTACACTCAAGAGGGTACTTACCTATGAAACCCCATGCAAGCCTGAAACTAGGGTTTGGTGTGATTTGCTTGTACATATGTTTTGTGCATACATCATAAACATCATAAAACATCATATGCATTCACTAACCAGTTCAAGGGTTTTGGATCTTCATCTTTGTTCTTTGTTTTGTAGGACATGGAAATTCCTCGCAGAAATACCATTCAAGTCAACCTTGTGAGAATCTCTCCTCAACTCAAGGAGCT
Source organism: Vicia faba (assembly GCA_948472305.1). Classification (NCBI taxonomy): domain Eukaryota; kingdom Viridiplantae; phylum Streptophyta; class Magnoliopsida; order Fabales; family Fabaceae; genus Vicia; species Vicia faba. Next base: position 1,075,493,813 of record OX451738.1, read on the forward strand.
CACCTCAAGAATTCCGGAAAATTCATCCTTCAGTGAAAGACACGGTAGACTGCTCAGCCTAGTCAACACCAACATTGAAGAAGACATGATGAAAGTGTTATTCCAGTTCTTTGACCCTCTTCACCACTGTTTCACTTTCCCTGATTATCAGTTGGTACCCACTTTGGAGGAGTTTTCTCAACTCCTGAGAATTCCTATCCTTAATCAACTACCCTTCAACGGTACGGAAAAGGAACCAAAGCCGGAAGATGTTGCTCGAGCATTACATCTACAACCATCCGACATCAAGGGGCATTGGGAAGCCAGAAGCGGCGTCAAGGGATTCTTAGCAAAATTCTTGTTTGAGAAGGCACAAGAATGTTGGAATTCATTGGACCTACAAGCCTTTGAAGAGATTGTGGTACTCCTTATCTATGGGCTGGTCTTGTTCCCAAATCCTGACCAATTGGTAGATGTCAACGCCGTCAAAATCTTCTTGTCCAGAAATCCAATACCAACATTGCTTGGGGACATCCTTCACTCATTTTACACACGAACAATGAGAAAGAGGGGTGTTCTCATGTGCTGTACCCCTCTCCTTGCAAGGTGGTTTATTTCGCACCTTCCACAATCTGTCTTGAAGAATGACCAAGGTTCAAGGTGGTCCCAACGGTTGATGACTCTTACTCATTCTGATGTGCATTGGTGTTCTCGGTCCAGAGAAAATGTCATCATTGTCGATCGTTGCAGAGAATTTCCTAATGTTCCTTTACTTGGAATCAGAGGAGGTATCACCTACAACCCTTGCCTAGCTTTGAGGCAATTTGGATATTCCCGGAGGGATGGCCCTCATGATATGTTGATTCCTAACCTAGTTTTTTACTTCGACAACGATGCGCAAGGACTTCGCCAAAGATTCATCAGAGCTTGGGGAAAACTCAACAAGGTCGATAGCAAGACTCTGGGACACAAGAACTCCATCCCTCTTGAGCCCTATCTCAAGTGGGTACGAGCCCGAGCCCAAAGTCTAATGATGCCTTATCCTCATGTACTCCCAGTGATTAAAGAGCCCGTCAATGAAGGAGAGGTTCCATACACCATCCTACATCCAGACATGCCTACATCGTGGGAGGAAATGCAGAAAAGTTGGATTCAGCTCAAGGAGGAACGGAATACTTTTGAAGCCAGCTTTTATGCTAGTGAGAAGAAGGTTCTAGAGCTTACCCGCCGACTCCATGAGCAATAGGCCCTCAACACCTACATCGCACCAAAGAGGATGCGCAATGTCTTTTTGCCTTGAGAAGTTATTTTGTAATATTTGGCCCATGGGGCATTTATGTACTAACGAATTTCTTCTTATTAATATGACGTGCGTTCTTCTTTGTCTGAAACAATTTTGAATGTTCTGAATCCTTGAATGCATTGCATGCATAAGCATACCATTCATCATGTGCATAAGCAGGTCCCACTCCAGGTTTCCTTATCTGTCTGCTGTTTATTTCAATAGGATGGATCTCGAGCAAACAGTCAAAGACCTGCAAGCTCAGAATGCACAGTTCCAGCAACTCCTGATGACCTTGGCTAAGGGTCAGGAGGATATCAAGACTCAATTGGGGAACAAAGACCCAGTGAAAAAGAAGAAAAAGAGACTCGGGGTGGCTACTTTGGGTAGAAGATTTGACGGAGAAGCTCGGAGAGTGCTTGAATTTCCTCCTATTTCTGATGAAGGAACCAGCAAAGGAGGTGGAGCTGCGGTACCTTCCGAGTCTGATGCGGAAGAAGAGGAGGTCGAAGAGGATGAAGATTATTCTGACCAGCAATACCCTCCAGCTGATGATAAATACAAGGGTTTAGAAGACAGATTGGCCGCCATGGAGCTACAAAGAGTACCGGGTTTGGATTTTGAAGACTTGGGTTTGGTTGCCGGGATTGTGATTCCCCCAAAATTCAAAGTGCCAGTGTTTGTAAGGTATGATGGGTTGTCCTGTCCCAAAATGCATCTCAGGTCCTACGTGAGAAAGATTCAACCCTATACGGCAGACAAAAACCTCTGGATTCATTTCTTTCAAGACAGCCTTTCGGGAGCTCAGTTGGAGTGGTTTTATCAGCTAGAAGGAACCAGTGTCAGAAATTGGGAAGATTTGGCCACCGCTTTCTACAAACAATACCAGTATAATTCTGACCTTGCTCCTACTCGTACCCAACTTCAGGGTATGTCGCTAGGAACAGGCGAGGGATTCAAAGAGTACGCACAAAAATGGAGGGATTTGGCTGGCAGGGTGCAGACTCCTTTAACCGATCGTGAGCTTGTTGATATGTTTCTAGGGACCCTATCTGGGCCATTTTTCAATCATCTAATTGGTAACTCTTCTGCGGGGTTTACCGATTTGATCTTAACAGGCGAAAGAATAGAAGCTGGCATCAAGTCAGGAAAGATTCAGAAGGGTGTTGCTGCAAGTGTTGAGAAGAAGCCTTTTAAGAAGGAAACAGTTGTGGTATATTCTCAGAGAAGAGCAGGGAAGACGGAGCGTCGGCCAACTGTGGGGGCCGTAATGATTCAAAACACTCCAAGTGAGCAGCCTCGCTATAACCAGTCCAGACCAAATCAACAACGAGTGGAACGGCCACAACGGCAGTTCACCCGTATTAATATGACTCCAGCGCAAGTGCTTCCCCATCTGTTGAAGTTGAACCTCGCCACCATCAAGGAGGCACCAAAGAATGTGAATACGTCCTCTCCACATTATCATGCTAATGCTAAATGCGCCTACCATTCAGACAGTGTTGGACACGACACCAATGATTGTTGGGCACTCAAGCATAAAATCCAAGACCTGATAGAGGCGAAGGAGGTGGAGTTTGACGCTCCAGAGAAGCCTAATGTGATATCTGCACCCATGCCGAAACATGGCCGAAATGTCAATGCCATTGAAGAAGATATGTATGTTGCTGATGTCAGTGATCTGACTACTCCTCTGCTAACCATTAAGTTGAACCTATTGAGGGCCTGGATCTTCCCGGGGTGTAAGGAAGACTGCTATTGTTGTTACTCTCTGCCGTTTGATTGTCCGTTACTGAAGAAAGGCATCCAAGGCCTTATGGATAGTCGACAAATTTTGTTTGAAAAAGTTTCTGCTGTCCCAGTTCATACCGAAGATGTCTCAATCATAACCATTCACGCCAATCTTTCCAAGGCCGTCAAGAAGCCTGTTAAGATTACACCAGCTGTGAAATCTGTTCCTTTGAAGATGACAATGCCAGGGCCTGTCCCCTATGTCTCTGAGAAGTCCATACCATGGAACTATGGCGGTGACGTCTACTACCATGGTATCAAACAAATCGAGATAATTGAAGAAAGTTCGGATGATGAAGAAGCCAGTATTAGTAACATTGTGGGCACTAGCAAAATCACCAGGAGCGGGAGAATATTTTCTCCAGAGATTGCCCCTCCAAGAGCAGTCTTTGGACCCTCATCAGCTGACAAGGTCGTCCCTGCACCAATAAGACTTTCTGCTAGAACTCCTTTGATTGAAGACGTTGTTGTTCCTAGTACTGTCTCTCCTACCGCTGCTGACAAAGGTAAGGGAATCCAAGATGAGCTCGTCAGGACGAGGGCTCAACCCTTGGTAATCCCGGAAACCTCCAAGAAGGAAATGGATGAGATTTTGAGGATCATCAAAAGAAGTGATTACGATGTAGTAGAACAGCTGGGGAAAACCCCCTCCAAAATCTCCATGCTGGCACTACTACTTTGCTCAGAAGCGCACGCTAAAGCCCTGATAAAATTCTTGAAGGCAACCCATGTGCCCCAGGAAACCTCTGCGGATCAATTTCAAAATTGCGTGGCTAGCCTGACTGCGGATAATGGATTAGGTTTTTCTGATGCCGACCTAACTCCTAAAGGTAGGAATCACAATGATGCTTTGCACATTTCGGTCGAGTGTCGAGGAACTACTCTCGCGCACGTCTTAGTCGACACTGGTTCGTCGCTGAATGTTTTGCCTGAGAAGGCCTTGGACCGACTAGATTGTGAAGGGTTGGGATTGAAGCCGAGTGATATTGTCGTCAGAGCTTTCGATGGTTCGAAGAGAATGGTCCATGGAGAGGTTGAAATTCCCATCAAGATAGGCACTGAGGTGTTTAAATCCACTTTCTATGTGATGGACATCCATCTGTCATACTCTTGCTTGCTGGGTAGGCCTTGGATACACCATGCTGGGGCAGTCACCTCCTCCTTGCATCAGATGTTGAAGTATCCAGTCAAGGGAAAGATCATTACTGTCCATGGTGAAGAAGAGTACATGATTAGCCACTTAAATTCTTTCCGATATGTGGAGGTTGAAGGGGAATTCATTGAAACGCCTTTTCAGCATTTCGAAGAAGTCCTTCCTGAAATAGCAGTAGCAAAGTCGGCAGCTGAGACACCGAGACAGTTGGCCAGGATGGCATCTCTGGAGGGCGCAAGGGCCGCAATAAAAGAAGGGAAGAATTCAACATGGGGGCAGTTGCCTGACATTCTGCATAAGACCGACAAATTTGGGTTAGGATTCACAGCCGCAGGCCAGAAAGCTATGCGCCGGTCGAAGATTGAAAGAGCGCCAGTCAAAATTTCTCCCTACGGAATCAACGCTTTGGAAGATGAAGACAAAGAGAGCAACATCGAAGAGTGGATCTATCCAACTGTCAAAGGAGGATTGAGCAACTGGGAGGCAAAAGACTTTGTCCCCATCACTTTTATTCATCAGTAATTTATCTGTTAAACATTTCTTATTTGGTCTGTAATATGTATTTTCAAACAATCCGTACACTATCTTTTCACCTCATGCCTTGCCCGGGGCATGTAGGTCCACTTGTAAGGGTTTTGATTATTTTTCATATCCATATGCCATGTTTAATGATTCATTGGACGTTTTTCATTTGATAAACTGCTTGTGTTCATTTTCTTTCCTTTTGCATTTTTTGTTTAAGGATGGCTATCCCTTACACACACCCACACTCACTAATGCAGGTACCCATCCACTCCGGATTCCATGGGTGACGATTCTGCTATATCTTTCAATAACTCTGAAGATTTGGTCAATCTATCCGAGTATGAAGATGACGAAGGTTGTGAAGTACCCGGGGAACTAGCCAGACTTCTACAGCAAGAGGAAAGGGCCATCTTACCTCATGAAGAGTCATTGGAAACTGTCAACTTAGGGACCGAGGAAGACCGGAAGGAGGTGCAAGTGGGTGCCAATCTGGAACCAAGAGTCAAGGAACGCCTGGTACAGTTGTTGAATGAGTATGTTGAAATCTTCGCTTGGTCTTATGAAGACATGCCGGGTTTAGACACAGACATCGTGGTTCACCGTCTCCCCACAAGAGAAGATTGTCCACCGATCAAGCAAAAAGTTCGCAGAATGAGGCCTGACATGTCCGAAAAGATCAAAGCAGAAGTAATGAAGAAATTCGATGCTGGCTTTCTGGCTGTTACGTCCTATCCTCAGTGGGTCGCTAACATTGTGCCAGTACCTAAGAAAGATGGCAAAGTCAGGATGTGTGTGGACTGCCGGGATTTGAATAGGGCCAGCCCCAAAGATGATTTTCCGCTACCTCACATTGACATTTTGATCGACAATACATCTCAGCATAAAGTGTTTTCCTTCATGGATGGATTCTCGGGCTACAATCAAATCAAAATGGCCCCCGAGGATATGGAGAAAACAACTTTTGTCACACAATGGGGCACTTTCTGTTACAAGGTGATGCCGTTCGGGCTGAAGAATGCAGGGGCAACTTATCAACGCGCCATGGTAGCTTTATTTCATGATATGATACATCATGAGATTGAAGTTTACGTAGACGATATGATAGCTCGGTCACAAACAGAGGAAGAGCACCTTGAACATCTGGAAAAGCTGTTTGCCAGGTTGAAAGAATACAAGCTCAGGCTGAATCCAAGTAAATGCACTTTTGGAGTTAGATCTGGTAAACTCCTGGGATTCATTGTAAGCAACAAAGGCATTGAAGTCGATCCAGCAAAAGTAAAAGCAATACAAGAGATGCCTGCTCCCCGTACTGAAAAGGAGGTTAGAGGATTCTTGGGGCGCTTGAACTATATTGCCAGATTCATCTCCCATCTGACTTCTACCTGTGATCCAATTTTCAAACTCTTGAAGAAAGATCAGGTAGTCGAATGGAACGACGATTGTCAAGCTGCTTTTGATATAATCAAGGAGTATTTGCTAGAACCTCCTATTCTGATGCCACTCGTTGAAGGAAGACCATTGATCATGTATTTGACCGTCTTGGATAAGTCAATGGGGTGTGTCTTGGGCCAGCATGACGAGTCTGGTCGAAAAGAGCATGCTATTTATTACCTTAGCAAAAAGTTTACCTACTGTGAGACTCACTACTCACTGCTCGAGAAAACTTGCTGCGCTTTGGTATGGGCTGCTCGCCGACTAAGACAGTATATGTTGACCCATACTACCTTGTTGATTTCCAAAATGGATCCTATCAAGTATATCTTCGAAAAGCCCGCTTTATCTGGAAGGATAGCTAGATGGCAAATGATTCTAACTGAGTATGACATCCAGTACACCACCCAAAAAGCTATAAAAAGGAGTGTACTAGCTGACCATCTGGCTCATCAAGCTATCGAAGACTATCAACCCATGAGATTTGACTTCCCAGACGAGGACATCATGAATTTGGACAACATTGAAGGTGACAGACCGTATGACGGACCCGAAAAGGGATCCCGATGGACCCTGTACTTTGATGGTGCTTCAAATGCACTTGGAAACGGTATTGGCGCAGTACTCATTTCTCCGGAAGGCTGTCACACGCCTTTCACGGCCCGACTTTGCTTCAGCTGCACAAACAATATGGCTGAATATGAAGCTTGCATCTTTGGTCTCAAGGCTGCTATAGACTTGGGGATCAAATCTTTGATCGTATTTGGGGACTCGGCTTTGGTTATCAGTCAAATCAAAGGAGAGTGGGATACCAAGCATCCTAATCTTATCCCATACAAAGAACATGTCTTGACATTGTTGCCTCATTTCGAGCAAATTACCTTCGAGCATTTCCCGCGAGAAGAGAATCAGCTAGCAGATGCTCTAGCCACAATGTCCTCCATGTTTAAACTCAACTGGGATAACGAGGCTCCCCAAATCACCATCGAGCGAATGGATGAACCTGCGCATTGCCACGAGATTAATACCGAAGAAGTAGTGGAACAACCTTGGTTCCATGAAATTAAAAGGTATCTCGAGACTAGAGATTATCCCGAAGGAGCTTCCGTAAATGACAAGAAGTTCTTAAGGAAATTCGCTGCTAAGTTCTTCCTGAGCAACGACATCCTTTACAAACGAAGCCATGATTGCGTGTTACTCCGATGCATAGACAAAGCTGAAGCAGAGTTGATCATGACTGATATACACAGCGGCACATTTGGCACTCACTTGAGCGGGCATACAATGGCTAAGAAGATCCTAAGGGCAGGCTATTACTGGTCTACCATGGAAGCTGACTGCCATCAACATTCCCGTACTTGCCACAAATGTCAGGTCTACGCTGACAAAGTTCATATCCCTCTGGTCCCTCTCAATGTTCTGACTGCTCCATGGCCCTTTGCAATGTGGGGCATTGATATGATTGGGGAGATCAAGCCCACGGCTTCCAACGGACATCGCTTCATCCTGGTTGCCATTGACTATTTCACCAAATGGGTCGAAGGAGCTTCCTTTGCCTCTGTTACTAAAAATGTGGTTGCCCGCTTTATCAAGCAAAATATCATATGTCGGTATGGTGTTCCAGACAGGATCATCACAGACAACGGTACGAATCTGAATAACACGAAGATCACTGCATTGTGCGAACAGTTCAAGATTTATCATCACAATTCATCTCCCTATCGCCCGAAGATGAACGTTGTTGTTGAAGCTGCGAACAAAAACATTAAGAAGATCATTCAGAAAATGACAGTCACGTACAAAGACTGGCATGAGATGTTACCGTTTGCTCTGCATGGATACCGTACGATGGTACGTACTTCAACTGGGGCAACCCCATTTTCTTTGGTTTATGGCATGGAAGTTGTTTTGCCTATGGAAGTTCAGATTCCTTCTCTAAGGATTATGAAGGATGCAGGTTTGAATGAAGATGATTGGATGCAGACCCGACTTGATCAACTCAATCTGATCGACGAAAAGCGACTTGCTGCTATATGCCATGGTCAGACGTATCAAAAGCGGATGATCAAGGCCTTCAATAAGAAAGTCAGACGTCAAGTGTATCAAGTCGGAGATCTCGTAATCAAGCAGATTATCTTGCCGCAAAGTGATCCCAGGGGCAAATGGACTCCTACATATGAAGGACCATTTGTGATCAAGAGCATATTTTCTGGTGGGGCAATGATTCTGACCACCATGGACGACGATGATTTGCCGCACCCTGCGAACGCAGACATAGTCAAAATATACTACGCATAAAATAACCCGACAAGTCGAAAACCCGAAAGGGCGACTTGGGAAAAAATGGGCATCCCGGTGAACCGAAAACCCGAAAGGGCGGTTCAGGCAAAAATTAGGGATAAAAACAAAAAAATCTGTACACCCGGCAAGTTGAAAACCTGAAAGGGCGGCTTGGGCAAAAAGGGGTTTCCCGGTGGATCGAAAACCCGAAAGGGCGATTCAGGCAAAAGTTAGGGAATTAAAGCGTATGACTATGTCTCGTCGGATCACTTCAAAGACAATCTCTTCATCAACCGGTTCCAGGCTTCTGATCAATCCAGTCATCGTCAAACGAAGCATTGAATGGACAGATATTCAGAGTTGTGAAAGCTATAGCAGAATGGAATCCCATGGAATTATTTCACATAGCCATCCTTACTTTGTATAAATCTTTCAAATATTTACGACAAAATCCTCTTACTAGGATGATTGTCTCCTTTGTACAAATATACTCATAGAAAATCAATACAAATACTTTTCCCAGAAATTTGTGTCATTTCCTTTTCTTTTCTCTTGCACTATTTGTTTTATTTTGAGAAACGTCCAATGTTTTGTTAAACAGGCATATGCATTTGAACATAATCATTTCCTTATGAACCAAGAAAGAGGATTACTGATAGGTCGAAGGTACAGTTGGATAACTTGATACCCTTTCAAAGGAAACCCCCAGGAGATTTGGAATCCATATCCCTAGCAAGTCTTGAAGCTCATCCCCGGTAGATTTTGGAAGCTTATCCCCCGCAGAGTACGGACGTCTCTCCCGAGTTTTATTCAAAGTTATTCCTCACAAGGCCTTATAACTGGGTTATCCTCAGCTAACAGCCACGGAAGATCGCACTCGCCAAAATTCTTCCTATCCCCAGCGGAGTTCATCAAGATTCCCCAACGTAACTTATCTTTACAATCCCCCAGCCGAGGGTCCTCAGGAATTCAATTCCCCCCAGAGTTTAAGTTTCAGAATCCCCAGTGAAGCCAGGCTAATGAACCTTCTCCCTACAGAGTTTTAGGAGAGCAAATCTTGAGTTCCCCAGTGAAGTCGCCAGAGATGTTTCCCGCCAAACTGAAGATTCTCAGTCTTGCATCCCCAGCATGAGCCTACTAGATTGGTACTCCCCAGTAGAAGTCATCAGGAATTCCCCAGAGGTTTGGTATACAACCCAAGCTCCTTATTCCCCAGTAACAGCCAAGGAATTATTCTTCCCGGCAGCAGTCAAGATGCTTTTATCTTCAGCCATCTAGGATTCATCTATCCCCAGCAAGACAGCTCATCAGCTTACATGCGCATTCATTACATTCATATCATAAACATTGATATAACATATATTGCATCATACATTTCATGCAACATAATTTTGTGTTTAGCTAACGTTTTGTCCTTTTCAGGATAAGAATAAAAAGCTATCATTAACAGTTTCAGATGCAGTTTTACACGGACTCATCATCAAGCAACCCTACACCGGTTCCTCCTCAAATTTCAAGATTCCTGAAAACAGTTTACGGGTTCTCCAAGTAACGGATGTTAACCTATCGCTTGTTCAGTTTCTTCTCCAGACTTCTGAAAAAGTCTATGGATTCTTCCCAACAACGGATGTTAATCTATCACTTGTTCAGATGCAACCTTTGAAAACAGTTTACGGACGCTTCCCAACAACGGATGTTGCTCTATTGCTTATTCGACTTCAAGATTCCTGAAAACAGTTTACGGGTTCTCCAAGTAACGGATGTTAACCTATCGCTTGTTCAGATTCTTCTTCAGACTTCTGAAAATAGTTTATGGATGCTTCCCAACAACGGATGTTAAGCTATCGCTTGTTCAGACTCTTCTCACCTTTTGAAAACAGTTTACGGACGCTTCCCAACAACGGATGTCGCTCTATTGCTTATTCGACTCCAAGACTTCTGAAAACAGTTTACGGGTTCTCCAAGTAACGGATGTTAACCTATCGCTTGTTCAGTTTCTTCTCAAGACTTCTGAAAACAGTCTATGGATTCTTCCCAACAACGGATGTTAATCTATCACTCGTTCAGATGCGACCTTTGACAACAGTTTACGGATTCCTCCCAACAACGGATGTTAATCTATTGCTTATTTAGACCCCCAGTTCGAAGATAGTCCAAAGGATGGACGCCTTCCTGATACTCATTCCAGATGGCATCTTTAAGCCCATCCCCGACAAGTTTTTGTCACCCCTCAAGATGGCATCCCTAAGCCCATCTCCAAATGGCATCTCTAAGCCCATTCCCGCATCCATTGCTTTGACGAGTGCAAACTTCCGGGCACTCTAGTGTCCAATCTCCTTTTACCCTCGAGTCACGAAAGGCAATCTTGCCAATCTAACTCTTCGGATTCAAGAAGATTGAACAGGGGCAACTGTTGTACCCCAAAATTTGCCCTCCCATTTCTCATTGATTTCTCACCACAAAGCCCTTGAAGCTCAAGATCCAGTTAGGGTTTCATCTGCTCAAGACTTCTCCTTGCACTGTTGACCCAAATTAGGGTTTGTGTTTGCACAAAGATGTTTTGACCCAAAATGCCTAAGATGACTTTCTTGCTTCATATTGGACTCCCAAGTTTATCCTCATCAAGTTTCAAGTCTTGATTCCAAGTTTTGCTCAGTCAATTGGACAGTTGACCTAGAAATCAACTGTATTGGGGAAAAAGTCAACTGTGGCCAATTGACAGTCAAACCTCATGAAAATTGACCCACACCAACATTATGAACTCATATGAACCATTTGATCAAGTTTGGATCACAATTCCACAAGAAATTTGATCAGATCACCAAAAGGGCAAAATGGTCATTTTTAGGGTTTTGACTGCACAAAGGCAATTTTTGACTGTTTTACCTAGCCAATGGCAAACCAAGTTCACATATGGACTCAAGGACCCCATGGATTTATCTTGACATGCTCAACAAGTTCAAAAGATCCCAAGTACACAAGATTGACAGTTGAATTTCCCAATCAGTTGATCAATTTTGATTGTATACTGAAAAGTCAAACTTTGACTTTTTGGTCAAAATCAAGAGTCAAGATTCGTTTTTCATCAAAACATGCCAAATCATGAAACTTGTTCACCAAGAAATCAAAAAATGCAAATTAGGGTTAGAAATGAGAATTTTTCATAACTTAGAATTTTTCTAAGTTATGAAAAACCCTAATTTTTTCCCAACTTTGCCCCACTTTCTCACCAAGATCTATTTGGATTCAAACAAAAGTCAAAACATGAAAGTTGTAGCTTGTTGCATAATCTACAACTTTGATTCACAAAGTTTTCCCAAATGAGGCTTGTATCTCAAGTTACAATTTTTTGAATAAGGGCACTAAACCATTCTTAACTTAGTGAAATTTTAACCTATTTTGACAAGGTTTTCTACCCAACTTCAAGGCCATTTTCATACACTTCCACTTGGAATTTCAATTTGCATTTCAAAGATGGATTGTAGTACACATTCCAAGCTTTCCAAAATGTCCAAGAACTCATCAAACAACCTCATAACTTGAGAGATTCGAATTTCACAATTTGGCAAAAACTCACTTTTGAATTGGTCAATTTACATGTTCATAACACTAGGCATTTTCAATCTCAGCTTGCATATCTTGATTACAGGTCCTTAAACCATCCAACACTCATAAATTTAATGCCAATCCTTTGTGCCAAGACCATGTTTTGTATGTTCAAGCATTGCCTAAAGGATTAATCCCAAAATAGATAAAGCATTTCTTCCATTTTTGCAAAAGGTAGCTTTATGTCCAATTGAAAATCCAAGAAGTACAGTTAAGATCTCTTTGGCACAAGTTTAGGGATTAATCACATTGATCAAGACTGAGTTATGCAGCATGTTATGAGGGCCTCTAGCTTCCTAAACACCAACTTGACCTTTTTTGCTTAAGTGCTAAGAAACATTGCATTGTTCAACACAACTTTGAGATCAGCTTGCAAACCCTTAAGCAAACTTTTGGAACACATTCAAAACATCCCAACTGAGCTAGTACACGACCCTAACATCCCTCATACACTCCCATTCCCAGAATCACCTTCAAACTGCAAGAACAGGGCAAGGCCTGCAGTTTGAGTGCCATCTCTCATTCCTCTCAAGCTTTCTTGCCCAAACTAGTTCACACACATTCCCTAGCATCAATGCAAGCTAACCAAGGCCTGAAACACGACCTGTAATTCCTCTAACAAGTTCCACCATTTTCACTTTCTCATTTTGCAGTTGAAGTTCCACAGCTCGATTCAAGGTGTCTCAAGGCAAAGTAAGTATTGGATTAGCATCACTACACTTCAAGGAAGCTGTACAAGTCATCATCTTGTCCTGAAAGTTCCTCCATTGCAAGGCACGATTCCAACTGCACAGGTATATTCATGAAGTTATATCTCTCTTATTAGGCATTGTTAGCTTTAGGTTTGTGAAGAGAATATGTCACAATCATATCCCTGAACATGCCCATATAATTAGATTTCATTTATATTATGTGTGCTGCAAGAATTTTAAGTCTGAACATGGCATAAAAATTAGGTCAGGATTTGGGAGAGAAGAAATTCTCTCTCATTTCTGAGAGTTAGATTGACTTCTTTATATGTCTAGAATCGTGGCTTCAAGCTCTACAGGTTTCATGTTGGAAGATTTGGCAAAAGATCAAAGAATCAGGAGTTAGGGATTGGAAAAGAAGGGCGCGTATTTTTGAATTTTGTTTGGTCTAAAGGTTGAAGACAACAACTTTCTGGGCTGGGCCTGTTTGTTATTTCTTTTCACACCCTGTTTTTGCTTTCATACCCCCCAAGCTCATTTTGTGTATTTTCATGATTTTTTGATTTTTCCTTTTTTATTCTGACTCATTTATTTTTTCTAATAATGTTTAAAACTTGAAAAATCATTTTTACACCATTTTTGCATTTTTTAAGTATTTATTTGTTTATATGGACATTTATACATAAATATATATATACTATTATTTAGAAATATTAGAAAAAATAATGTAAACATATTATATTTCTGATTTTTATTTCATTTTTTTCTTTTGAAACATTTTGTATCAAAAAATACTTTTTCATAAATATTAATTATTATTATTTTCATATATATAATATTTATTTAGTAAATAATAAAGATATACATATATATATTAATACACTTAGAATAAAATACCAAAAATATACATATTTTTATTTTATTAATATTTAACACTAAAAATACATTTTTCACAAATATACTTCATTTTTATTTTATTTTTGTATGTAAATAATAAATATTGTATATATTGAATAAATAATGCATTTTATTTTGTAAATTAGGGTTTTGCCCTAAATATGAAAATACTCCAAAAATCATACTCTTTTATTTTTATTTATTTGGACATATAAAAATACCTTTTTCATGCATATAAAAAACCTTTTTTGCATTCTTGCATATTTGTTTCATTTCTATTTAATTTGTGCAAATTAAATATCTTGTAAATATTCCAAAATTGATGTAATAGCTAGATTTAATTTCTTGTCTAAATATCCCCCATTTGAACATTTGTACCCCCCTTCCCCATATTATTGTGTTGTAATAGTGTAGGAATTTTATTTTTCGCACTTTAACGCTTTTTAAATATGCCATGCTAGAATTAGGGTTTGTATGCGAATAAAACGAACAAAATAGTTTTGACCTAATTTCAAGATAATCAAGCATGAAAATGGACAACACATCTCACACTTGCACCCCTAGGGTATTCCACTTTGTTGCCTTCAAATAATTGGGCCATATTGCATGTTAGGTTTCTTTGGGTAAAACAAACAATCAAATGATCATAAGTCCCTCGATGACGCTTTCAAAAAGTTGCCTAAAATGATCAAGTCCCTTTCAAAGAAAAATTGCCCAAAGACATTTAACACTATTGTAATTATGGTCTAAACGATGACCCGCACCCGTCCCTTTCACCTCCTAATGCAAGATTGTCCACCAAATGCAATGGTGGAACAAAATTGTCAAAAGGTTTAAAACATAACAAGAATCTTTGAGAAAACTTTAGGGTAGATAACTCTTAGGTACTTGTCAATTTGCAAAGAAAACACTTGCCTATTTTCAAACCACACTTCACAAACACTTTCAAAACAAACTTTCAAAAAACTTTGAAACATCTTTTCAAAAGACAAAACACCTTTTGTAAAACATTCGAGTAAAGAATTGTTACAAGGGTAGCCTATACAAGGCATCTTTTCCAAACATTTTCAAAAAACCACACACCGAGCACCATTTCAAACAATTGAAAACCAAGGTAAGTTGATCTAAGCAAGTACCTAAGAGCCCATGGATAACCATGGATAGAAAGGGTGCTAATACCTTCCCTTTCTATAATCTACTCCCCGAACCCAAGAAAAATCTCAAAGGTTTTTGCTGTGCTTTTTAAACCTTTCCTTAGGATAAAATAAAAAGTCGGTGGCGACTCTTGCTCAACCGAAACATTTGCGAAAACAAACGCAAAACCCATAGTTAGTTCTCCCACCGTATCACATATGTCATTCGATAGGGACATCCAGATCTTCCTGGCCTGCCCTTCGAATGCACCACCTTGGCACTTCTTTCGCATGAGTCAATGGCATGGTGTAGAATTTATGTGTTTGAATCAGGCCATTTCCACAGGAGATCCTGCCCACTCAAATTTGCCTGCAAAGGGGCCATATGGCCAAACGAAAGAGGCTGTGCAGGAGGTTCCTGCCTTGTGACCTTATGCAAATGTGTTCAAACTAAAGCTTGTAAAAGGGGAGCCACATGCCCAAACGAAAGGCATGACTAAAGACTTGTGCTGAAGGATCCACACCCCCAAATGAAGGATGCATGCAAGGGATGAAAGGCTCAATCGAAGCTTGTAATGCTGGGAAAGTCATTGCCCCAAACGAAGGAGGCTTGCAGGGGGCAAAACATGTGATCGAAAGAGGGCAAAAGGGAGGCTTTGGCCTTCTGAATCGAAGGACATCATCAGGAGGCTTTTTGCCTTGTGAAGTGAAGCTGTTTGATGGGAAGTGTTGCCCTGTCGAAGCTTGTAACAAAATGCTTCAAAGGGGACTTTGGCCTTGTGCATGTTATTATGGTAGTAAATTCTGCCTTGTATATCTTGGCTAACACGCAGGGAAGATGTTGTATGGCCAAACGAAAGATTTGCACAAACATTCAAGCGAAGTTTAGTGCTAAAACGAAACAGGAAATGATCCTAGCCAAATGAGCCCAATGCCTCAATCGAAGCATGAAAAGAACTTGCCCCAAAGGAATCCAACGTCCAAACGAAAGATGCAACCAAGGCCAAAGTGTCCAATCGAAGGATGCAAAATCGAAAGGAACTTGCTTTTCCTTTAATTTTGTCAAAAAGAGCACTTTCATATGTTTTGTCCCTTTTTAGTAATTTCTTCCTTAATCTTAATGCTGAAAAATCCAAATATATTTGTATAAGCTTGGATTTTGGGAGTCCTTTGTGAGAATTGTCTCGAGGAATGAGAGGGAAAATTTTGGGGTACAACAACAGCCACTGGGGAGCAAAATATGAAGTCCTTAGTAAGGAAGATCTTGATTTGCAACACGCTAATCTGAGAACTTCACATGTTGTTGATGATGATCAGGGAGAAGAAGAAGAAGTTGTTGATGAAGCAGAAACATAAATGGAAGGCATACAAAATGAAGAAGATCAAAATGAGGATAATTCAAAGAAACTTGCAGAGAACGAGGACAATCCTTCAAATGCTGAAAGAGAAAACTCTACAGAAGAGGAAGGAAACCCCGCAAACGTCGAAAGTGCCAATGCCCAGACGCAGGATCCACCAGTCGAAGGTTCAACTTTTCAACATGCTGATAATGTGGCTCATGCCACCAATGAAAAAGTTCCTTTGACAGGATCCCCCACCAAAGAAGACTTGACACTAATAAAAAGGAATAACCCTCCTGGATATCTGAATGCCATTCTTAAAAGCAGAGAAACTTCCTCCGACCAAAGTCGTGATGCTTCGAATGCATCTGGTAAGTCTACTTCGGCTTCTCCCATTGAGGAAACACTTCAAAAGGTTAAGGCTCAAATTTTCAAGAGGGATCTGATGTTTACCTTAGAGGGAGAACCCACTGCCCTTTCCTTTCTGAAAAGTACCCTTAAAGTTATCGATCTCCTTGTTGTTTCTCCTGAAATAGCTAGCATTGTCTTAGACCTGACTTCGATCATAGATCAAGCTTCAGCTGACTACACTTGCCGAAGGACTCTCAACCGCGAAATTGAAGAGGCAAATGGCCATGTTTCTGCTACCTGGGTTGCTGCTGATGAATCAGCTTCGAAGTTAAATGAGCTATCGAAAGAACAAGAAGCCAAGCAAAAAGAGGTCGAGGAGATCAACCAGAGTACTGCTAGCATGAAAGCTTAAATCAAAGAACTGGAGACCAAGATTGCTGTGAATGACAAACACAGAGAAGAGCTTCTTGCCAGCAATGACTCTGAGAGCCGGGAGGACCTTAACAGTGGACTGAAGTATGTTGAACAAGCCCAAGCCTTGAATGCAAAGATTGAAGCTCTCCATCAGTCGAGGGCTTTGTGTGAAAGGCGCTTGGAACTTCAGAAGACTAAATACCTCCAGATTAAGGCTACTCCTCCATTTTGATTAGACTTCTCTTTTGTACAACCATGCTTATGTAACAAATATTCGAACCCTCAAAATGGTATATGTAATGATTTGGAGCCATTTTAGCCAACTTAATGAATTCTCCATTTTGGCTATATACTTCGACTGAGATCAATTGCTGATTATTTTAACTTCTTGAAGTGCATGTCTATATTTTTTCAAATATTTACCATTGACTCTCAAGAGTCTTTTATCTTCACTTAATTCTTCGATCTCATAGGCACCACCAGAAAATACTTGGGTAATCTTAAAAGGTCCTTCCCATTTAGGAGACCATTTTCCCATGCTCTTATCCTTTCGATCCATTGGGAGAATTACTTTCCACACCAAATATTTAGGAAAGAATGTCTTGGGTTTTACTCTCTTATTATAAGATTTTTCCACTCTTTTCTTCTATATCCTTAAGAGGTCGAAAGCTCTCAGTCTTTCTTCATCCAAATCAACCAGTTCATCTAACATCATATTCCAATAAGATTCATAAGGAATATCTTGATGTCTTTGAATTCTTGTTGATTGCAGACAGATTTCTACTGGCAACAGTGTCATGACCATAAATTAATCGAAATGGTGTCATATTGGTAGCTTCTTTAGGAGAAGTTCGACATGCCCATAAGATTTGGTCCAACGTCTTATGCCAATTCTTTGGCTTTTTTCCTACATGATTTTTTTATTAAGCCAATCACTACCTTATTTGCCGCTTCGACTTGGCCATTGGCTTGCACATACTAAGGTGTAGATGTTAACAACTTAAATCCCATTTCTGTAGCAAATTCTTGCATTTTTTGACCAGTAAATACTGATCCTTGATCAGTTGTTATTGTCTCAGGGATTCCAAACATATATATAATGTTCTTTTGAATAAATTCAATGACATATTCTTGGTCTACATTGACTAAAGGAATTACTTCGATCCATTTAGTGAAGTAGTCAATGTCCACCAATATATATTTTTGACTTTTAGGTGATGTTGGTCGAATCTCTCCAATAAGATCCAAAGCCCATCCCCTAAAAGGCCAAGGTTTCACAATTGAGTGAAGTTCGCTTGCAGGTACATGCTGGATGCCTGTATGTACTTGACATTCTTGGCAGCCTTTTGCAAACTCAACACAATCTTTCAACATAGTAGGCCAATATAATCCTTATCGAAACAACAACCATTTCATTTTATGGCCTACTTGATGTGCTCCACATGATCCAGCATGTGTAGTCGAAAGGGCTATATATGCCTCTGTTTCACTTAGGCATCTTAGTAGTACTCCTTCAGGCGTCTTCTTGAATAACTCATTACCCATTAGAATATAACTCAATGCCCTATACTTTGTCTTTCGTTCTGTCAAAGCTGTTGGACTTTGCAAATAATCTACTATAGGCTTTCTCCAATCTTGCTCTGTTAGATTGTCTATGAACGGAATCTTGAAGTTTTCTTGGTTAGCGTACCCCAACTTTGTTGTTTCTAAATCTGTTGGAGACAACTTGGTTGATACTACCCTTCCTCTAACTTCGATTACTTGTTGCAATTTTTCTTTTGAAATTTTATACCCAGACGCGATCTGTGCTAAGTCATTAGCCACTTGATTTTCTAATCTTGGTATATCTCGAATATTGATCACTTTGAATTTTTTCAACAAGCGACTGGCTATTACAAAATACATGATCATATTTTCTCTTATACATTTGTATTCTTTTGTAACTTGCCTTATCACTAACTCCGAGTCTCCCATTATTTTGACTCGAGTTGCCCCCAATTCCAACAAGACTTCAAGGCCAACAATTAAAGCTTCATACTCAGCCCCATTGTCCGAACAAGAACCTTCGATCTTGTACTTGAATTTTGTTGGAATTTTATTTGGAGAAATAATTAGAACTCCCACTCGAGTTCCATCTTTATGACTGGAACCGTCGAAGTATAACTTCCAGGGTTCAATCTCCAAGTAATTTAAGGATTCTTCATTTATCGAGTGGTCGACTATGAAGTCTGCTACCACTTGTCCTTTTACAGACTTGAGAGGCATAAAGGTTAGTGAATACTCAGTTAATGCAAGTGCCCATTTTCCAATTCAAATGTGCAAGATGGGTTTCGACAACATATATTTGAAAACATCGAAATGAGACGAAACATAAACATCAACTGGTTTAATATATTGCTTGAGTTTTGTACATGAGAAGTAAAGTCATAAACATAGTTTTTCAACTTCACTATATCTAGTTTATGCATCATTTAAAACTCTACTGAGGTAGTAGATGGTCCTTTCGACACCATTCTCATCCTCTTGAGCCAACATTCTCCCTAAAGTTCTATCAGATGCAACTATGTACAATCTCATACTCCTATTTCTACACGGAGGCACCATAATAGGTGGCTTGGTGAGGTATCCTTTGATTTTGTCGAAGGCCTCTTGTTGTTCTTGCCCCCATTCGAATCCTCCTTTGTTGATTCGAAGTAAGGGTGAGAAGGCTTGTGTTTTTCCACTTAAGTTGGATATAAATCTCCTCAAGAAATTTATCTTGCCAAGTAGAGATTGCAATTCCTTCTTGTTTGTTGGCGCTTTCGCCTCCAAAATGGCCTTGGTCTTGTTCTGGTTTATTTCGATTCCTTTTTTGTGGACCACAAAGCTTAAGAAGTTCCCTTGCCTTTACGCAAAAAGCGTACTTTAGAGGATTCATCTTCAGACCACAACTTCTCATCCTTTCAAAGGATTGTCGAAGATGGTCTATGTGATTCTTCCTTGAAACAGATTTGACAACAATATTGTCAATATAAATCTGCATGAAAGTTTCAATAAAATTATGGAAGATAGAATTCATTGCTCGTTGATATGTTGCCCCCTGCATTTTTTAGGCCAAAAGGCATTACTACCCATTCGTAAGTGCCTAAAGCCCCATGGCATCGAATTGTTGTATTTGACACATCTTCTTCAGCAATGAAAATCTGATTGTACCCAGAGTATCCATCAAGCATACTCATGTACTCGAAGCCAGCGACAAAATCAACAAGCATTTATGCCACATGCATTGGATATTCATCCTTGGATGTTGTAGCATTTAGATCTTTAGAACTAATGCACACCCTTAATGTACCATTTTTCTTTATAACAAGCACTATATTTGCAATCCATTCAACATACCTGGTTGTTCGGATGAACTTGCATTTCAGCAGTCTTTCGACTTTCGTCTTGATCTTCGACAAGATCTTTGGTGCAAAACGCCTTGGAGTTTTCTTGACAGGCTTTTTCCCAGGCTTTATTGGTAGTTGAAGCTCCACCAATCCTCTGTCGAGACCAGGTATTTCTTCATAATCCCATGCAAAGCAGTCTTTAAACTCTTTCAGCAATTGGATTACTTTGGCTCCGAGCTCTGGATCTATCTTTGCACTGATATATGTTGGTCTATTCACTATTCCTTCGCCCAAGTCTACCTCTTCAAGAGGATCTTGTGCTAGCATTTTAATATTGCTTGCCAGTGGATCCTTCTCGAAACCCAAAGGCTCATCATCTTAGATGACATCTAGCCTTTGGCCTTACACTTCCTCCTCTCTTGAGTCAGGTGGTTCTGGATCGAAATCTTTCCCAGGGCCTTCTGGAGTGGCACTTGCTCATTGGTCTTGACAACCATATATTTCACTTCGGCCTCTCGTCTTGTGAGGCCGAGTATATTTCCACTCTGTTATGTGTGTGCCAAATTGTATGGCTAATGAATCTATTATTAGTGAAGGCAAGTTAAT